>CM076913.1:17638631-18238631 GCA_039566165.1 Maruca vitrata | reverse complement strand
AGGTACTTATTGTGATTTATAAATTTGCAAATATAAAAATAATATACATCTACTTTATTTTACCTCGTTGAATTTATCTACTTCACAATTCCGCTTACCTGAAACAAAAACAAAAAAGGTTAGTTTAGATACTTTCACAGAAAATATACATTAGTTTTAAACATAAAATTCAGGGAATAAAAATAGTGGCCAGTATTTTACCGCCCAAAAACCGATCATTTTTAAAAATAAATGGAACAAGCTCTGTATTTGTATGCCAATGACCGCGTTTTTTAAAATAAAAAAATAATAATCTATATCATAATAATTTTTGAATAATTCAGAATCGTTCCACTCGCACAAAACGGTGCCCGGGGGCCGCGTCATGCGTTCCATTGGCTCGTTGTCGCGACACACGCGATTACACCACCGATGTGTTTGTAACGCTCCGGGGAGATGCGACTTCGAGAATTTACGGTTTGGCAATCAATTTGTGTGGTATTTGGTTTTATTTTTGTTTACAAGGCAATTTTCGTTTTTTTTTACATTCACGTAGAATAGTCTCGCATTTTTTCCCACCCGGGTGCTAAAACATTATGGCGCGTAATTTTGCAAAAAAATTAAATTCGTTGATCATATTTTATTAATGTTTAAGCGTTTTCGATGTTTCCACGCTTTGTCTCGTTGTTGCCGCAGCAATGGTCTTCTCTTTCACGTCCCCCTATCCCTCTAAAATCGATGGCAGTAAAACCAACGCAACATCGTCCTACAGCGGCATCCCAACTCCCCACCCCCTCGCTGTTTGAGGTGGAGTTCACTAACATCCGTGGACTCCATGCAAACCTCAACGCCGTCCACCAACACCTCGAGACGGCGAGGCCTGCGATGTTGTTTCTGACGGAGACTCAGATTGGCTGCCCTGCCGATACGGCATACCTTCGATATCCGGGCTATGAGCTGGAAGAGTCCTTCCAGCCCAAGGCGGGTGTGTGCCTTTTCGTCAGGGCGGACGTCTGCTGTGTCCGTCTTCACTGCCTCGAAGACCCATCCCTCTCCATCCTTGGTGTGCACGTGGATTTAGGCTCTGTGAGCAGAGTCTACGTGTGCATATACCGGTCCCATAAAGGTGACACCGAGACAACTCGACTCTTTGACCATCTGAGTCAGGCGGCAGACATCGCTCAGGCGCGGTTCCCCAATAGCGAGCTGGTGTTTTTAGGGGACTTTAATGCCCACCATGACACCTGGTTGGGCTCCCTTAAAACAGACCATGCTGGCCGGGCCGCCCACGCATTTGCTCTCACGCATGACCTGACACAACTGGTACTCCAGCCCACCCGGATGCCTGATATTGTCGGTCAAGCGCCCTCCCTGTTGGACCTTCTGCTGACGAGCCACCCATCGGGGTACCTAGTGTCGGTTTGTGCCCCACTGGGGTCCTCCGACCACTGCCTGGTGGGTGCAACAGTGCCATGCACCGCTCCCCCACAACCCGTGGAGGTGACGCGGAGACTGTGGCGCTACTCGTCGGCAGATTGGGATGGTTTGCGTGAATACTTCGCATCCATCCCTTGGGGGCAGAGCTGCTTTGGAGGAAGTGATCCCACGGAGTGTGCAGCGGCTATTGCGGGTGAGATCAGTATTGGAATGGAGTATTACATTCCATTTACTGATGTCACCAGCGGTCGCAAAGATGATCTCTGGTTCAGTCGTGAGTGCGCCGCAGCCGTTGAACTGAAACGGACGGCGTACCGTAACTGGGCCAGGGCTCATGCACTCCGGGATCCTAATATTACTTCAATCAAAGCAGCCTATAACAAAGCCACCAAGGCCACCAAAAGGGCCTACATTAGAGCAGATGCCCAGCGAGTTGCACGTGTTGGCCAGGACCTTATTAGGCATCCCACGGGTAGCCGCTCCTTTTGGCGCCTGGCTAAACATGTGCAATCCAACTTCTGTCTGCCTTCGTTGCCCCCGCTGAAATATCCCTAACGGTTCACTAGCTCATCAGCCGCAGGAGAAGGCAGATCTGCTTGCCAATCTTTTGCGGCCAATTCCTGCATTGATGACGGTGGAGCACAGCCGCCTAAAATTCCAGATTGCGGTGCTCATATGCCTGAGATCCGAATCAGGCAATGTGATGTACGTGCTGAGTTGCAGTCACTTGATGTAAGGAAAGCTAGTGGCCCAGACGGTATTCCAGCGTTAGTACTTCAAATTTGCGCAGCGGAGTTGTCTCCAGTACTCACACGCCTGTACCGCCTCTCATATACCTCGGGCATCGTGCCCCGGGCTTGGAAGGAGGCGAATGTTCAGCCTGTCCCCAAAAAAGGGGACAGGTCTGATCCTGCCAACTACCGGCCCATAGCTATAACCTCAGTACTGGGTAAGGTGTTTGAGCGGATTATTAACGCCCAGCTTCATCCGCTACCTAGAGGATCACTCGCTGCTGCATGACCGTCAATACGGTTTTAGACCAAAACGGTCCACGGGTGATCTTCTAGCGTACGTTTCGCACCTCTGGGGGAGGCTATGGAGAAGCACGGCGAATCTATGGCAGTTAGCCTTGATATCGCTAAAGCGTTTGACCGTGTATGGCATCGTTCGCTTCTTCCAAGCTCCCGGCATACGGTCTGCCACCTCGCTTATGCGAATGGATTGCGGGATTTTTGGAGGGGCGCAGGATTCGTGTCCTCTGTGACGGACGCACTTCCTGTTTCCACCCAATAAATTCCGGTGTACCTCAAGGTTCCGTTCTGTCGCCGACATTGTTTCTGCTGCATATCAATGACATGTTGTCACTAGGCAACATTCATTGCTATGCAGATGACAGCACTGTCCACGCACGTTATTTTGGAAGACCTGGGGTAAAGCAGACCGAAACCGAGGAAAAGAGGAACCTTCTTGTCGCCGAGCTTGACGGGGTCTTGGACCGCATTTCCGAATGGGGCTCATGCAATCTTGTCGAGTTCAATGCCAAGAAGACACAGGTGTGTGTTTTTTTCTAGTAAAGTGTCTCCTTTCCTTTCCCATCCTACTCTTCAGAGCACCCCTTACCAATACAGGATAGCCTTAGCATCCTTGGCATAGATGTTCGCCGCGACCTGAACCAGCGGGATTACATCGAGAGCGTCATTAGAACAGCCTCCCGCAAACTGGGGATCCTGAACAGAGTGCGGCGATTTTTCACACCGGTGCAGCTCTGCCTTCTTTATAAGGCACAAGTTCGCCCATGTGTGGAATATTGCTGTCACCTCTGGGATGGCTCCGCAAAATACTTGCTCGACGCTCTCGATAGGTTGCAGCGACGTGCTATCCGTATTGTCGGTGATGTAGAGGTGTCTGAAACTCTGGAGCCTCTACAACTACGTAGAGACATTGCCGGTCTTAGTGTTCTCTACCGTCTCTTTAATGGGGAATGCTCTGAAGAGCTATTTCAGCTAATCCCTCCCTCCCCTTTCCACTCCCGAACGACACGTGCAGGACAGCGCTGCCATCCACATACAATGCAGTCGCTGGTGGCTCGGACTAAGAGGTTCAGCTCTTCATTTCTGCCCCGTGCCATTAAGGCATGGAATGCCCTTCCAGCTCATGTTTTCCCTCCCTCCTATGATCCCGGGCTCTTCAGGCGGGGCGTGAAACGGCATTTAAGCAGGCCTTCAGGGTGAGTGTGACAGGCGCAATATGATCTATTGTGCCTGTCGACCTCATATTTGGATCTCACTACCGCTTACCATCAGGCGGAGTGTGGTCATCTTGTTTGCCTATTATAAAAAAAAAAAAAAAAAAGTTTAAAATCTCGCAAAAAAGATTTGAACCACTTAACCAATAAACCCAAAAGTTGAAAGCTGAATTTAGAATATTTGGTTCTTGTGAACCGATTGAGCAGAAATTTGTTATGTCTCAGTAACTTCGGCATCAATTCAAAAACATGGTATCATGGAGCTGATCTGATCAGGAGTTGATCAGGAGGAGAATCAGGAGATGCCCATAGAAACTCCGATTGCTGTGGTCCAATTGAGCTGAAATTTGTATGTTTTCTTAACTTCGGTAACAATTCAAAAATATCAGGTACTGCTTACTGCATGAAATTGATGATTACAGGTAAAGAAGCGCTATACGCCCTAAGCAATAATGCGGTTCGAGCGTCCTTTCGAGTTTCGTTTTTCCATTTCGTAAAACCAGTACCATTTAGAGGTTTAAATAAAAAAAATACACAAATCAAATTTACTACTAAAATAGAATTATTGTACTGCGGGCAACCAACCACTAAAATTTCTCGGTGAGTATTGTAGGTATTATTTTTGACTAGCGGTGCCAGCGACTTCGTTCGCGTTTCCCCCGTTTTTTGCACATTTTCCATTGTATCTTTGCTCCTATTGGTCGCAGCGTGATGTTATATAGCCTAAAGCCTTCCTCGATAAATGGACTATACAACGCAAAAAGATTTTTTCAAATCGAACCAGTAGTTCCTGAGATTAGCGCGTTCAAACAAACAAACAAACAAACAAACAAACAAACTCTTCAGCTTTATAATATTAGTATAGATTTCAAACAACAAACTAACTCTCCTATATAATATTGTTGGAAGGTACCACATTTCGCGTATCATTTATACCGACCATCTCATTTATTGGCCAATATAGAACGAATTGCAGCATTTATTACGTGTGATCCGGTAAGTGAGCGGTGCCATAATTGCGACCATTATAGCCACAGCGGTGTTTAAGGAGACAAATTGCTATGGTCATGGCATCTATTGATATTAGTGCTGTCGTATTTCGTTATTATAAGAGTCTTGGACCTTCAAAATAGCCACATTACTTTTAATATTAGGTACCTATCTTCAGTTTTAAAGTGGTACGACAGTTTTGCATTGAACGTTTTCTTGTTTCGTGTGACATTTTTATTCCTTAGAGAAATTTACTAATACGGCTCATTATTAAGTTGGTGAATTTAGTTATCACTTTCAGTTTCTTAATATTTTATGGGTCTCAATACGCAACATAGTACTCCATAGTACAGCTTTAACTTTCTTATTTTCATACACCTACAAATATCTAACGGCGTTTCACAGCTTTTTGTAAGATACTTTAAATACATTTTGATTTGATGCACAAGAACAAACAACTTTTAGAACAAACTACTTATATAAGCATTTTTGAGGCTCTAGATTATATACAAGTATAGATCGTCTAATCTAAAACTGAACGCCCCTCCATTGTCGTACTATTACATGCAAAATCAGTGTACAGATGCAACACAACCAAGTCAGCTGCAGTCATTGGTTATTCAGTCGCCAGCTAGACACGGACGTGGAAGCACGCTTCGATCACTCATAAAAGTACTGTCAGCATCAAAGAAACAATCTCATCATGACAACAAAGATTACGAAAAAGCATCTTCGGAGTCAGGTAAACACTCACTTTATCCTTAAAATTACTTACGTCAGACCGAAGAAGTTTTGTAAAAAAAAAGAGAACACGTGCATTTGGACAAGCTGTATTATTTGAGCAAAAATGTTTCCATCTTTAACGACTTGATTAGTTTACCTGTTTTTTATTGAATACCTGCACAATGATGGGTTAGATATTCTTTATGTTTTGCGACCTTGTTTTAACCATTTCTTTTACTTTAAATGCGCAAGGTTGTAACTTTATTGTATATATTATTTTACAGGGGAAAGAAATTATAGCCAAGGTTTATCACCGAATGAAATTTGAAGCAAAAAACGGAGTTGAAAATTTAACTGATGCCAGATGGCGAACCGCCCAAGCAGTTGGTTATAGTGAACATACAATTTCAAACATATTAAAAGAGGAGCAACAAGCTTTATCTAGTGCATCAATTGACATGGCACAGAAAATTTTTAAATCGCCTTCAAAAAGAAAACGTTTGCGTCCGAAATCATCTCTGGATGATTTTGATATATCTGTGTTACGCAGGACAATGATGTCATTTCACACAGAATATGAAGAAATGCCAACATTAAAAAAACTCAAACAAGTTTTATCGGAAAAAATTAATTTTGACGGGTGCATAGAAACGCTGCGTACTATTTTGAGGGAATCTGGCTTTGAATGGTCTGAAACAGATGACAATCGCAAGACACTGGTGGAAAAGCATGATATTCAGAAATTGCGCTTTAACTACCTGACACAATTGGAAAAATATCGCAAGCAAGGTTGAAAATATCAAAAGGAATGAGAGTCATAATAGTTCATGCCGGTGGCTGTCAAGGATTTATTCCCAATGCTTGCTTAATTTATAAAGCAAACTCGACAAGTGGTGATTATCATGATAACATGAATTTTGAAAATTATAAAAAATGGCTTACAAGCCAGCTATTGCCGAATATCCCAGAAAATTCTGTCATTGTTATGGATAATGCTTCCTACCATAATGTTGTAACCGAAAAAGTACCCAACTCAAATTCAACTAAAAGCATTATGCAAGGATGGTTGACTGAAAAGAATATTCCGTTTGAAGATTCAATGAAAAGAATAGAACTTTATGATATAATATTACAGAACAAAGATAGGTTCAAAAGTTTTGCTATCGATGAATTAGTGAAGTCGAAAGGATGCGAAGTTTTAAGATTACCTCCTTATCACCCGGAATTGAATCCCATAGAAAAAATATGGGGAATATTAAAAAACTATGTGGCCAAAAGAAATGTTCATCAAAATTTTACATCGATCATGGCTTTAATAAAAATACGATTTGAGATGATAGATAGCATTATGTGGAAAAATACTTGTCGGCATGTTAATGAGACAGAAGAACTATATATGAAAAATTTTGACATGGATTTTGAATTCATCATTAACGTGGGGTCTGATTCCGAGGAAGATGATTTGGATATTAGTGAATAATATTTTTTTTTTATATTTTTGTAATTTTGATCCAACTGTAATAATTAATGACATAAATACTAAATAATAAAAACAAATTATATAATTTCAGTATTTTATTTCAATTTATACCTAAAATGTAACTATCTACCAAATATAATTATTAATGTAGTTCGCCAGGAACATGCAATATGTCTGCAATATGTCTAAAACCACATGACTGAATCTATTCTATAATAGTTTCATTAAATATAAAAATGTTGTTAGTTTACGGTATTAATTAAAAATTCCCGATGCATTATATTTTTTATGCCAACAGTACACATGCCGGTCAGGCCAAGAGTAGATTTGTTGGGCGACTAGTGCATAAATGACGTGACGGCAGACAGAACGGACGTATCGTGTCATACAAAGCGCTCGCTTTCTGCCATACTACGCCAGCGCGCGGACGAGTCGCACGATTAGTTAACCTATAAGTGCGCGGATGCGTTAAGTTGACTTTAAAATCGCTGCACGCACTCAAGTAAAATTTTGCAATGCGTATTGACACGCATACTTTGAAGCATTTACGTTAGTGGAGGGGCGTTCAGTTTTAGATTAGACGGTCTCTACCAAATTATGATTACAGTTTATTACATTTAAAACTTTTTATTATGGGTCTACACGCGCTTTATATTTGCTACTCTACTCATTTTATCGCATTACAAATTCGCAAGTTGTATTAAAAAAATATTGATTCGATCCTTTTGGCGTAGACGTGTGACAGACAAACAGAGTTACTTTCGCAAATCATTATAAATAAAAAAGTTTTAATAGGTAATTATGATATTTATAAATACATCGATATCTTGTAGAAATGTTATAATGATATCTCATTTACATCACTAACTACGTTTGGGCGGGCTCGCGACCGCCGGGCGACGATAATTCCGGCTAAAGGGCTATTAATGAATGATTAATATTTACCAGCTTATTGTTTACGTTACCTAAGCCATTGTTTACTTTCGAAGCTGTGTATGTTTTTATTTATTGCTTAACTAGACTAGTTAATTCTTAATTTATTTGACTGAACGACCTTTTGGGACTGAAATAGCTTTCAAAATAAATTGTATTGTGCAAGTTTTTTTATAAATTAAGTTTTACCTTAGTGCATGGACGTCTGTTGACATATTATGAAAGTTAAGAAGGTGCCTTATAGGTTCTAAGAATATTATAAGAGCAAATGTGTGGATAGCGCAACCATATTGATGTACATATTTGAGTGTCTTACGCAGTTGGCTAATATTAATTTTGAAGGACCGTATAATCCGGTCAAGAGAACTTTAAAAACTTCTCTTGAGGTTTGGTCGAATCTCTTTCAATAAACATGCTCCAAACGTATTCATACGTGACTAAGAGCTTTACAATTAATGTTACCTCTATCATCAACAACTCAGCGAAAAACTTTCACAACTAACTTATTACACCCGGTTTACCCGAAGCGACGGGGCCATCGGCACTACTATGCGTTATTATTAATCCCGGCGTGTGTCGCATACAAACGAAGGATCCCGTGTCCCGGGTCCCGGGCCCGGGATCCCGGATAATCTCGTTACGGACGCTAATTGCCCGCGGTCACTCCCGCGGACATGCCTCCTGCAAACTAAGTGTACACATTTCCGGGGATGTGTATTCGTGTGAGCGTGTTTCTACTCAGACTGAAGATTATCCGTTTACTGTTGTTGAATGGTACAAATCTCATATTAAGTTAGAAAACTGTAACTGTCCGGGATATTTACCATGTTGTTTTGTTTTAATGAGCTCCCGATATTTCGGCACTGTTGCAAGCGCCATGATCACGGGTGAACTGTAGGACTGCGAGAATGACGGTAGGTCTAAGGGCAGACATATCGGTCATGGCGCTTGCAACAGTGCCGCAATATCGGGAGCTCATTAAAACAAAACAACATGGTTAATATCCCGGACAGTTACAGTTTTCTAATGTGTGTAACCATGACAGTTTAAGCCTCATATTAAGTGTTAAACATCATGAATCAAGTACGCGATAAACCAAAATTAAAAAAAAATACAGCGGCTGTAAAAGACGTACATTTGGAAAGATCTGCGTGGCTTAATTTGGCTAGGTTGGGTTTGATGTTATGCGATTCTAACTGAGTCGTACTTTTATGAAACACCATACTTGGTAATCGAATCCATAACCGGTCGCTTTTGGATCATCTTTATCATTGACTAGCGACCCGCCCTCGCTTCGCTTCGGTATACCTCTATCTCTATATAAATATTACATTAAAATATAATATTTATTATCAGGTACTTATTTACCTACGAAACGAATTTAAAGCGAATTCAAAAATTCCTTCAAGTTAAAATCAAAGTGGCAACCACGCGACTTTTTTCTAATACTTGCATTTTTAAATTCGTGATATCTTCCGAAAGAAATGTCCGAATTGAATAATTCAAAAAGTTATTTAAAGGTACTGAAGCCGTTTTGAATATAAAGAAATTTATTTTGATAAGGATTAATACCTAGGTACAAATAGAGAGCCTTTTCAAGCGGCGACATATAAATTAAATTTTTAGAATAAAAAACCGCTTACTGTGACATAACTATAATATTTAGACATATGCTGTCGCGACACTTTTTGTAGATAATGGAGAGTTCTGCAAAGTCGTAGTAAATGATTTTATTCTATCATCAATAGTTTTCGCAGCGCACGCGACGTAAGTAATTTTTCAGGTCATTTTTTTACACCTTGGGTTACATTATTGGAGTTTTAGTAAGGATCCCTAATTTTAAAAAAATATAATATAGCCTATGTTACTTCTGAATAATGCAGCTTTCTAATAGTGAAAAAATTATTGCAATCGGTCCAGTAGTTTTTGAGTTTATTCATAACAAACATACAAAAATACAAAAATACAAAAATACAAATCTTTCCTCTTTATAATATTAGTATAGAAATATATTATGTCATATCTGGAACCTACAGAATATACAAAACACTTATAAATGTATTGAAGTTAAACAGAATTCTTCTCAATAGACATTTCTTCCACACGCATAAAGTGAAAGGCAAACCATTACCTTTCTATACTCGCAACTCGCGATGGGTAAAATGAGTAAAGTTACCCAGAACTGGTCCACTCGACGTCGCCAATTAAATAAAGTCGCAGAAATAGGTATTTAAGATGAACCTAGAGTCTAGTCTGCTTTCTCAGTCTCAAAGACGCTGAGAGCTTTGTTGTGCGAAGCGGAAAAGTTTTTATACGTGAAAGGCGCTAACAAGTGACTTAAGAGATGGTATTTGGAAAGCCTGTTGGTAAACAGACTAAACGATGCCTTACTATACTAGAAATAAGGAAAAAAGAACGAAGGAAAAACATTTATTGACCACGAAATAGATTTTTTTTTACTTTCGCGTTCCATTACACTAAAATTAGTCTTTATAGGTCTACACGCGATATTAGAAGTAGCAAATTACATAGCTACTTACTGCCCGACGTTTCAGTTCGCTCACGACCACGATTGGTGTAACCCAGTCGAAACGTCGGGCAGTAAGTAGCTATGTAATTTGCTACTCTTAATATCGCGTGTAGACCCATAAAGACTAATTTTAGTATACGAAATAGAAGTAACAATGATACATAAATACACAAGACATAAAAACTCGAACAAAGAAATAACACACAAACGCAAGGACTATAAAAGTGGTCACCTAAAACATCTTTTATAAATAACTAGTGACCTGCCCTTGCTTCGGTTAAAGTATACATAAAAACCTTCCTCTTAAATTCCATCTATTAAAAAAAAACCGCATCAACATCCGTCGTGTAATTTTAAAGATTAAGGAAACATTGGGACAGACAGACGCGGGAAACGACTTTGCTTTGTGAGGTTTTAGATTTGCCATCGTGGCAGAAAGATTTGCTCAAGGCTGGTAAAGATTCCCTGATTGCTTTATATTATGAAGTGACGAATATTACACAAAATCATATACATTGATCTGATCCTGTGATAAGTAGCTCAAGCACTTTTGTTATGGATATCAGAATCAACAGTAGATACACAAATATACTTAAATATAAACCCAGACACTGAACAATCACCGATGTTCGTCATACAAATATCTGTAAAGGATGGAAATCGAACCCACGTCTCTTAGCACCGTAGGTAGTGAGTCTGGGTTCCACTGTTCCATCGAGCCAGTTACTTTTGGATAAGCTTTTTGGAAGGGTTAATTCATTAATTAGAAAACGTTTCTAAAAAAAATATGAAGGATGGTTGTTCAACATGTCACTAACACTTTTATTTTCAACTTTCATTCCATTACCATTCCGACCTTCATCCAATCAAACAAAAAATATGAGCATGTACATAGTTGATTAAGTTCTATTCTGAGATTAGATACCGTTGCAAGTGACAGTTAAATTGAAAGCCCTTAACGAGACGTGTTGAAGGTCGCCGCGTGTGAATGTCCTTTCAAACTCAGACAATTTGCAAATATCGTTTCAATACGTCGTTAATTTACACAACGTGTGTATTGGAATTTAATTATAAATCCTCCGAATATTCAATTCGCATGAATAATATTGGATTTCATTACATTCCTTAAACGGTAACTTTAGTTTGATTTGTACTTCTTTATATCGATTCCGAGTAGGTTTGGGTTAATATTACTGATTTCAGATCCATTTAAATATTATACCAAGTAAAACATTATAAAGAGAAAACACATGGTTGTACGAGTACGTGAATTATCAATACACAAATTGTTTTATGTTCTTGGAATAAACTATTCTCGGAACACGAGTGTTAGTCAAAGAGATAGATTTGTGTGGATTAAACTGACTTTGACTGGAACGGGTTTGAGGTGGAACAGTGGTTAGTGATCTAGGTTCATTACTTACGGTTCCACGAGCCATGAGTTCAATTATTATTCCGACCAAGAAAAAATATTTGTGTGACAAACGTCGGTGTTCGTTCCACGCAAAATAGTCGCTTTGACGTCGAGTTGCGGATAACAGCCCGTTGTACCATAACCATCGGTGTTTGTTCCGTGTCTGGGTGTGTGTTAAGTCGACGGTCCCAACGTATAATACCGTATCTACAAAATCTAAATTTTACAGGAGAGCGCTTTGAAGTTTCAAACATGTGTTACTCGTGTTCTAATATTCCTACAGCTATGAAATTTGGAACACTGAATAAATAAGAGCTCTTTTGCGTAAAAAGCTAAAAATAAGTTTAATAGGATTATTATTTATATACTATTTATCACTTACCAACTTTTACGTTGGAATTACTCACACTACAAACGACGTAACTGGTACTTACTATTGTTTACAGGGGATTTTAGACATCGACCATAACCGTAACTGCCCACTAGGTAGTTTTACGCCGAATATAATATACACATACGGGATTCTGGGTTTTTTATCTATACACACCGTGAAATTTTAGTGGTTGTTTTGCCGCAGTAAACTGATTCTATCTTAGTAGTAAAATAGGTTCTAAGATATTTTTTTATTTTTTTTCTTATTTTAATTTTAATTTTTAAATTTTAGTCAATAAATACCGGTTTAACGAAACTAGAAAACACGCTCGAAAAGCTTTATTACTTAGGGGGTAGATCTTTTTAGCTTTAATCATAATTTTCAAGCGGCAATCAGTACCTGATTACGTCACACCTCTTAAAAGTACGAAATCTTCTCACGCTTCGGAAATAAAACAAAATATTTTTAGAAAATTTGAAAAAAAACTTTTTCAAGAAATAACTCGCATGATTCGATAGTAGGTACTACTAAAGTCAAATCGTTCTTCTACGGGAAAACAACCACTAAAATTTCACGATGTATAGAAATAATAAAAAACGCCTCAATGGCAAAAATATATTTAAAATATAAAACCATTGTTAACGGTATATGACCCTCGTCTGTTAAGTCTAGATGATTTAAGAAGCATATTAGAATATGCTATCTTGCCAATTTTGTTCTTAAGAATAAATAAGTTAACCAAAAGTTGAGACAGTACCTCCTCGACTGCCACGTTGGTGTATTAGTAGCAAGCGCCGAGTAAGGACCGAGAGTTATCGGGTCCTGGTATCGGATTAAGCCAAATTTTGAGAAATCTTGAGCGTTATTGTGTTAATAATTTCTCGGCCTGGAGTCAGGGAGTTGGCTGAGACACGAGCCGAGCATGCATTGGAAAACATCATAAGGCGGTGGTCTATGGTATGGTCTGGTCTATAAGGATGGTATATGAATGCTGATTAACCGAGAATAGAAAATAGAACTGTGTACTACAATAAATGTTAGGACTTTGTGTGCAGTTGCATGACCAACATTGAGATCAGCAACCACAGAGTCCAAAACCAATTATTTCAAAACCATTTTCCTCCCAGCCGCTGTTGTCGAATAAAGTTTCGATTGGATGAACTACGTGCCATTATCACTCTAATGAACTACTTCTAAGGTTGTGAGGAGTGAAATTGTCCAATTATGTTCCAAAATATGTACAAATTGAATTCGATAAGAAGCCTTTTCTTGAAAAAATGCCATTTTCAAAAATCTGCTTAATTTTGCTTTTTCAGAAGGCATTGTAAGAATGCCTGGGAGAGACATTTCGATGCAAATATGTCTCTGTCCTCTAAATGTCTCTCTGGATGTATGTTCAGCACATTATTAATATGTGGGACTCTTATTGGCATAACTCTCTCCGTAACATTGGCACCGCCTACTGAAGACGTAGACGTCTTTAGCTTACAGCATTGACTGTAGGAGTTAGAAGGGTGTGGGGTTCTTAGTCGTCATCAGCCTATAATTTAGTCTTCTGTTAACCATAAGCTTCCCCAAATGCTCGCCTCTCCCGCCTATTTTCGGCCACTCGCATCCAACAACCAGCCGTCCTGGGCAAATCGTCACTTCACCTGGCCTGACGGCGTCCCACACTGTGTTTGCCGAGACGCGGTCTACACTCCAGAAACTCGTTTACTCTTGTGTTTGGTTAATATTTATTTTATTGAATGTAGTACGATAAAATTGGCTACGTCTACTAACAATCTTGACGTGATGTCATTAGGACCTAGTTGAGAATAACAGTGCTTGGGTTGTCTCCTTTATGAAGTTGCCCGGAGGAGGGTCGAGTAATTTAATCTGAGGTCTGTCGCAAATGACGTATGCAGTTATCTAATACTAGTACTATAATATCAAACTGTTACCTAATACAACTAAATATTTGATGACCAACAGCGCAACTGAACAAATTTTTATTCAGTTGAGCTGTTAAATGAAGAATTTTCATGATTGTGGTAGTGGTATATTTAACTATAACTATTCCAGATTAGAAAGCTTTTAAAACCTTAATCAATTTGCGAAATTAGTTTTCCTACACAAAATATGGCCTCACAGTCGGTTAAATCATCTTCAATGTCAGAAAATAAAATTCAATATAAAACAACCGGGTCAAGTAAAGCTATAAGTATCAAAATTAATGGTTATCAAACAATTAATATGTTTTTGCTGAGCACAGCAATTTATTAAACAAAATATATATACCCCAAACACTTTAATCACACCCAGTCAATAAATCTGTTTCCGACGTAAAATAACGTAATTGGTAGTTACTAGCAAGACTAAAATAATACTTTCCATCGAAAAACATTCCATCTGGTAGATAGTATAAACATCGATTTTGGCTCTCCGGTGTAAAACTACACAACTACCACATAAGTCGTAAAGATTTTTAAATTTCCTACGTAAAATAACGTAACTACCACATCGTGATAAAGGCTTTGGAATGTTCAAAGTTTGTTTGATTTCATAAAAATACAAGCAATTTTACGAAATATCATTTAAAAAACAATCTTAAGGCAGAAAAATATAAGTCTAGGCCGTCTCGGGCGCAAAAGCGCTTAACTGGCAGTTGCGGGGGCAGCGGGGGCGGGTATAGCGGCGATGTTCCGAAGTAATACACCCTAACTACCATTTAAGTATTTTTACGTCGGTGGTAGTGTAGTTAAGTAATTTGTCGTGCATCGATATAAGGATGTTTTAGGCACATTTTCGACATTCTGTGTTAACTAAATGAAAGTCTATGTTGATTTCGAGGTTTTGCAATAAAAACATGCAAATCCCTCAAGTGCCACTTACGTGATTATACGTAGGGACCGTCGAAGTATTTCTAAGTATATTTTGTGTATCCACTGTTGTTTTTATATCCGTAACTCAAGCTACTTACCACGGGAACTAATCCCGTGTATGATCCCCAATGAATGTGATGTTGTGTAATAATTATTTATGTGAACTATGTACCTAGATTTTTCATAAGCTTGTAAATATAGCAAAACAACAAACCTTCGGCCGGGGTGATCGTCCCCTTCATGCTCGGCTAATGGTTAAAGCCCCATTGGTTATTAAATTCACGAAGTCATCACCCGAGGGAACAAATAAGCAACTTGTTATTAGACTAAGTTGGAAACTTCTTGGAATTTCACCCTTATTTACACAGCCTTTGCGTAAGCCTTAAAGATTAGAGGAGACGCTATCAAATACTAAGATAGAGTTTATGTTCGTCCATCGTGACATAACCATGGGCACGGGTAAGTCCTCTGAAATAGTATATTGTGGCAATCTTACCTCTTAGCTCTTGTGGCATTGTGAAATCGAATCCTAAAACAGGCCTTTATTATTTCTTGCTGTTCTCAAGCCTGTAGAATTTTAAAATTCATGAGCTAGATTTATTAATTTTCTCGATACGTTGCAATGTATGTGTCTACACAACCGCAGCCACAAAAACTACATTGATTGCCTAATAGGTGTGAAACAGGGTCACTGACGTAATAAAATTTAGTTTTTCGTCGATCTAATGTATTTTCTGTGAGGAAGAAAAAACAGAAACGATTTAATGTACAGTCAACAGCTCACCTGATTTAATTTTCGAATTTGCACTGTCCTTATATCGTAAGCATAAACGTTAATATCCAACTATCGGTGTCATACCTAACGCGCTGTAGACTGTACATATTCAAATCCAATAGTTAACTTTAACGGCAAAAGAGTAAGCAAAGTAAAGCCGTACCTTCATCTATTAACCCCAAACTCATCACACTTACCCCACTATTCCCCCGAACTCCCGTTCAAACGTTTTAGCGGTCAACTAATTAAAATAATGTTAGCACCATTAACGGGTCAGCGAGGCCCAGTTAAACGCCCGCCGAATTCGTTTCCATTAAACAATTTACCCACGTCCACATTTAAATGTTCATACAACAAATTATAAACTCAATTTGAAAGTTGTCTTTTTGTTAACCGCTCCGTAGAGTTTGCGTAACTGCTCAGGCACGACTGATACGTTTTAATGGCAGGGGAATGTTGCGACTGTAATGTATAATTGGGTAGATCTGTAACTAATGGCCAAGTCTAGGTAGATCTCGGTGTACATTTTACTAGGCTTGGCTCTTAAATCCTTAACATTATGTATTTTACATGTGTGTATAGCTTACATACATCGAAATTGTAACTTGCCGTTTATTTTTTCCAATGACTAATAATCATGAAGAATATAAGTTAGATGGAATATTTTGGCAATCAAAATCCCTGATGGTAGCAAATCAAGACACAGTGTTACAGCAATTGAATGACTCCTCTTGGATCGAACTGCTTATAAACCAAAGTTACATAACCAAAAGACGAAGTAACTATCTGTTACTAAGAACTTCCTGCTTTGTCATCAACTTTGACGCAATATTGCCAGATTTTTGTATTGCAGGTGCCTACATAAAAATTCTAAAAATAACACTGAAATTGTCTGGTAGTTTAAGCCCTAAAATTTTATTTTCCTTCCATGACGCAAGGCTCATTCGTCGAATATGTTGTGTACATACTAAAATATATGCCTACTCTCGCCTACCATCATAAGTATAGGCCGTGCTGAGCTTCCGAGTTATTTTTATTGTTTCCCGGAGTCATGTTTATGGGCGCGGACGCGAAAGGGCGCTCCGATAAGCCGAACGCCATATTTAACGCACCGAACGGCGTCAACCGCCCGTATACTTGTATTTTGGCGACAAACCCACCATGTTTCGTTTAGGGTTAACATATTTTCGCAAGGTTCATATAAGGAGTGTGTGATGTAAGGACGATGTTGAGTGACGGAGGCCTTCCTCGTGCGTAATAACGATAACGTCATTGTAGTTTTCGAATTTTATGAACAATGGGTTTCTAAATATTAATCTTTATGGGTCTACACGCGATATAAGGAGTAGCAAATGCATAGCTATCATGGTTCACTAATCAAAACGGTGTAACCCAGTCGAAAAGTCGGCAGTAAGTTATGTGTGTATCTGCTACTCCTAATATTGCATGTAGACGATTTTTTGTGTAATGGAACGCGAAAGTCTACAATCTTATGTAGCAATGGGATTTTCATTTCTTTTAATTACATTACATGTGTACATGCAAATTAACGAGTGGTTTTTGTGTTATGAATTATTCTGTTATTATGCATTTATGTGGCATTATTACCGATGAAATAAACAGTGAAATTTTCCGGTGCTCAAAGAGATAGAAAGCAACTTTACCATTTTCCAGACGAAAATCTCTTTTTAAACCCTAACTTCTAGGACTTGTTAGGCGGCCCCACAATTCACAGCATGGCCGACCAAACGTGGCCCGATCCAGACGTGCGAACCTCCAGGGCTGCTTATTTACGAGCGGCCCGCATAAATCAGGGCTGCCCGGCGGCGGTCGCTCCACTCGGCCCGGGCTTACCAGCCGCTAAGCCAGGCCTGAGGGTTGCTGGGTAACATCTAGGCTGTGTTCTAGAGGATGAACACTTGCGATTCCTATGGCTTTGCCGCTAAATAAAAAAAAACTACCATCCTGAAGCTTCGGGACAAACTTGTATCAAAACGATATGTAAGCAAATACGGAGAGATGTAATCACTTTACATCGATCAAGAAATGACTCGTCGAACCGAAAAAGTACAATTATATGGTCGAATTGAGAAATCTCCTCCTTTTTTAAAGTCAGTTAATAAAGGGACTTATAACATACTGCTAAATATTATTAATATGATGTTTCGTTCGACGTCATTCGAGTTTTAAATTGAAACGCAAAACCAAATTTAATGAGTAATTAGCTACTGTCTATGGAAGCTCTACTGTCTCTACGTCTACCTCCAAGTGACTCCATTATATGTTAATATACTTTAAGTTATCAAAGTAACATATTGCCAGTTGAATGTACTTTGGCCACTCAAGCTGAGGATTTAGATGTCGCCGTGGTAAAGCCCTTCAAGGGATCGCTTCAAGGTTAACCCTTCTTCGTAAGTCTAAGCTCTAGTTAGAGGAAAACAACCTCAAAATGTTTCTCATACGTAAATTTAAAATATTAGGCGTTTATTTATCGTTTATACGAATAGTTATTAATTTGTTTCTTAAAAGTAGATTTTAAATTTTGTAATTAGCCACCTTTTACAGAAACCATTATTTTGTCAGTATTTTTTAAAGATTAATCAAACAATATCTTTAGTCGCCTTATACGAAACTATCGGCAATGTTTCATATTAAGGCTGCGCTTTTCAAAATGTAAAAGTACATTGAATTTCACTTCCCTATTTATAGGCCCGTGCCCCAGCAGTGGGGACGTATATAGGCTGATGATGATTATTTAGAAACCCGGCGTTTTGAGTTCTTTACAGTGCCGTGTTAAACGAAAAAAAAGGGAAAACTATGTTTAGAAACAATACACGCGAGTTAAATCTGTAAAATATCCGTTTTATTTCGAAAATACCTTTATTTTATTTCTCTTTACATCACTCACGTAAACGTCGGGCAGTCTTCCTGGAAGTGTAAAGTTTAAATTCTCGATAAACGAATTACTTAGCAGCATTGTAGAGGCAAAGGAAAACCATGGCATAAAATACAGTATTGAGGTTACAGCTTTCTATAAATGGCTAACAGGATAACCTCACTCCATCTGATGAAAGCGGTAGAGTGATCCACATATGAGGTCGTCGGGCACAATACATCTTATTGAGTCTGTCGCACTCACCCTGAAGGCCTCGGTCTCAATGGCCGGCTCCCGGTCAAAATAGCATTTTGACCGGGATTCTAGGAGGAGGGAGGGAAAACATGAGCTGGAAGGGCATTCCATGCCTTAATGACATGGGGCAGAAGAAAGGAACTGAACCTCTTGGTCTGAGCCACCAGCGCCTGCATCGTATGTGGATGGCAACGCTGTCCAGCACGTGTCGTGATTGTTTAAAAGTCCGTTAACTGAAACTAGCTGAAGATAAAAGAAGCCATTCCTGCAGTTTATCCTTAAACTTTCAGAATAAGAAAACCGCCTTTATAATCTAATCGCCTTTGAAATCTTCGTCAAGTTAATGGTTTAACTACTATGAAGAGTACCTCATGACATGAATTTTGAATAAAACTAACAAGTAGGTAAATATACATTTTATACCCAGCAAGCCTTAACAAAATGGCGTCTCGTAACGGCAACGAGACAGACTCCGACGTAATGATATGCAGTTACAATTTACCCGCGCGCCAGTATGAATGTATAATTGTCCGTACATGAGAGTTGTGTAAAAATATACGGCCGCTATGTGTAGTAGTTACGTAAAATACGCTCAAGTGGGTCTCGGATGGAAGAACAATGGGTCCTGTATATGTTTTTATGTTAGCTTGGATCACTTTAACACATTCCAAATCCAGTGCCTGCGAACTACATTTGTCTTGTATATTACTAAATACGAATACATTACATAAAATCACGCCTTTTTCCCAGAGGGGTAGGCAGAGATCACTTCCAGCGATCCACTTTTCACCTCTGTGGGAAACGTGACGTGACGGGTTGTGGACCACGTCGCCGCCATTCTGCCTTGTACATTGTTTTAACAAGGTCATTGCGACTAAATACGAATAAATCTTCTAAAATCTTCAATCATCAGTCTAAATTAAAGCTGCTTAAATAAGCAAAGATACTGTCAAGTATTGCGTTAAAGAACAAAAAAATCCCTAAATATCACATTAATTTAGCCAATTGATGATGTTTACACTCACTGTAGTATCAATTTTAAATGAAAAACGTGGATGGCTGAGTCTTTAACGTCGTTGCAGTTCTAACCCCGCCACGTACCACTGGGTGCGTTTAGCCGACACACAATCTTGGCAGCACAGAAAGAAAAATGGCGATTGCTGAGTAGCATAGGCTGACGCGGCTGAGGAATGCTAAGTGGCGATATTCAGATTGATTGATTGATTCCTCATATGGCGGAATATTCAAACGTTAACAGCTAACTTCACTTCTCTCATTTCCACTCAGCATGGTTCTGGCCGATACTGTAGTCAGAATTGTCGAATGCTGTTCAGCACTCTCAGATTCTGACCAGTCTGTCTGTCGGCTAAACGCACCCAATGTGTTTTCAAACTTGAAATTCATATGAACGATCATTCCACATTTTAACGATGATTACTATCTAGTATAAAAAATATATAATAAGTCGGACTTCGGAGTCGGAACTTCCGACTCGGAAGTCCGACACACCACTGGAAGAGAACCCCCTCTCCTAGTGAAGGTGCGTCAAGCATTTCACCGCGTTAAAAAAAAGGCTCCCCAGCAGTGGCGAGGTATACGGGCTGATGCTGATGATGAACATTAACTACCATTGGATGTTCCTAAGTACCTTCAAATTGTTTAACGGAACCCTAAACAGGGAGGTCATTTCTTTCTGCGAAGCGCTGCGGCAGGCCCACACATATTCCCGCCCTTTACTTTTTATTGACACGAGTATTCTCGCGCACCGCAGATGATGAATTTCGATTGACAGTCATTTGGCACGCGCCTTTATCGCTTTCGAAGAAAATGAATAGTGAGCCGTTCGGTGAACGATACGTCCCCGCTGACGAATGGGCAATAGGAACGTAAACTATGCGCCCGAAATGTACAGGTGCATAGACGAATATTTTTATTGCTTAAAAGAAATAGAGTGGCGGGGTCAGTACGCTTCGTGAGCGGAATACAATTTCGATTTTTATGAAGAAAAGAGAAAATTGACTATGTTTTGTTCCCAATCTTTGCATTGATTCCGGATGAACGGTTAACGGGCATGAGTTTGCTAGAACTTTATCTTCGAATCTCAAACCTCAAGTTCAAGTTTGTAATGTTATTTTTACAATACATGTATTCTTTTTATCCAACAACATCACTAACATGGAACTGATCCTGTGGTAAGTAAATTAAACACTTAAGTTACGGATATGAAATATACAAATATACATATCTATATGAATAACACACTAAGTCATAAGACAAACACAGATGTTTATATCACAAATTTGTCTTGGATGGGGAACAAATCCACCACTCGCGGCGAAAGATATAGAGGCTCTATCAAATGAACCATCCAGTCAGTCGTCGAGTTTAATACCCATATCATCATCATCATCATCATCATCATCATCTCAAACCAAAACCTACAATTGGTGTGCGTACCTGAATTTTTTTTCTATATTTAAGACTCCCTTACATCCCTAAGATTAAGTTTTTGGTATGTACACTGTTGGTGTTTTTTTTAAATAAATAAATAAAGCTCAGCCTATTGCTGTCCACTGCAGAAAGTGGGCATGTCCCAAAACTTTCCAGCGCGACCGGTCTATGGCCAACAGAACCCAGCGATTTTCGTTCGCTGCACAGTTCTGCCATAAATACCCATATAGAAGACTAATAATATAAGCTTAAATGCAATAATATTAATAGTTTATTGCCAAATGATCCGTCAGTATCGCTCATATCCGGAGATACAGAACACAATGTTATTTAACATTTCACACCCAAAGCGTGTCGGAGCTAAATTATTCGCGGTTATTTACCATTCCGAATTTAGCAGGTTCAGTAACAATATGATAACGAGCCTAAAATTACAGTTAGCATTCTAGTTTTATTATAAGCTTTTAACGGTTGAATTTGCTACACGCTGAAATTATCCTTATTTCTGAGTAATGAGAGATTTATTACTATAATTTACTCTGTAAACATTCGTTTAATACCATATCTCAATTAAAATTCTGTGTTTGGAAGCAAAACGAAATATTGGATATTTATTTTCAAAATGAGGTCAGGAATATTCAGTGGGCACAAAACAGAACGTGGTTTTAATAATACAATGAATAATTAACTATGGATTACGTTTTAGTGGATTCCGTTATAAAGTACTTCATTTTTTTTCAGGTTCATATCAGAACTAACGTCATATATCCTTGCTACTCGTGGGAACGCAATGACCTTCTTAAAATAATGCACAAGGCAGAATGGCGGCGACGTGGTCCACAACCCGTCACGTCACGTTTCCCACAGAGGTGAAAAGTGGATCGCTGGGAGTGATCTCTGCCTACCTCTCTGGGAGAAAGGCGTGATTTTATGTGTATGTATCATATCAGAAAATGTTATAAATATTGGTGGTAATGAGCACTATGGTGAATTTTCAGAGCTCAGGAAATACCTAGTCGTATCAGAAATAGCTTTGCCGTTGTTAAAATACTATTGAAATAAAAAATATCGAAATAAATATCGCCTGTGACAAGGTTGAGCTGAATGTAGCTATTGCGCACGCGCACATAAACACAGAGACGGTATGACATACATTTCATGATAATAAAACTTTTTAGTAATATTTTTATATACATATTTAAGTTTACTTGGGTAAAGAAATGTTGTTGGTGATATACGTAATACAAGTGCGTAAACTACTAACCATCAGATCAGATCAATGTATGTGATTTTGTTTTATGTTAAATGTTCCAGATATTTATTTATTGTTATGATCTCTTTGGATATTAGATCAACGAATAACGATAAAATTCCTATTTATTAAAATTTCAACTTTATCTTGTGAATATTGTGATTTATCCCCTGCCCTCGCGTCATTTCTGGAATCGTATCTGTAACGTTTTCAAATTCAAATGGCCACGATTTTAGCTCAACATAAATAAAATTTACTGGCGCGCACCGTAATTATAGAAACGCCAGCTCTCAACAATATGTAAATGTACAAAATAACAGTTAAAAGTAAAAACGCAGTTCAAATGGCAAATTACATCAAGATCTAGCAAAGGCAATTGGGTCGGGCGGTATTTGCTGCCTTTAGAATTTCACAAGCTCCGGGAAAACCTAGTTAGCACAGGGAAAGTTCTAGAAAAACAAACCGGCTTAGGGTTAAGCGTTCAGGGGAGGGGGAAAGAGGGGGGACTGGTTTTAACTTTTAGAGAATATTAATGAAATGCCGTAGCTCCCGATGTGTGGCGCTCTTCAAAGGTAATGGAAGTTAGAGTGCCGCATTTATGCTGTAAGTTCTGCCTTCCGAGGATTCTTGTTGGTTGTACACTTCCGGTACACATTCATAAGACTTCCTACATACAGCGAAAACAAAAGAAAAATTTCGTATACCTTTTTACATCACTATTATTACTAGCACAGTGTTTTTAGTTGATAATGGAAACAGGTTTTAGCAGAATATTGTTATGGCATACCAATTATAGGCTCATAAATAAATAATGATGCATGATAGGATTACCTGATACGTATTGCATAAGGACATCATTTATAGATACAATGATTATAACCAGCTCGTATTGCAGTAACCGCCCAACAACCTACTAAATTAGTCAAGTACACTGGAATATTAAGTATAACTATCGATATATAATTATCCTGATATGCCTCAGTGGTATTATAGCCAGTATAATGCCCATGAGATGCTCATCTCATGGACATATGAGCTTCTATTAATACATTATGTCCAATATCTTTGTAATGTCAAATGATTCAGATGGGCATTCAAAGTATGTATTTAGTAAACAAAAAAGGAACCTGAATTACCTACCGAAAAAACTGTGATAATATAATATTACAAATATCAGAAACTAAGGTTCTATCGCTGATATTCAGCATCGTGGACAGCAAGCCTAATTTTAAGTACAAATGCTAAATCGGTTTAAACCGACGATACGGAAGCGGAACGCTGAGATCTGTAGAAAAACGAAAGCTAGCTAAAGCTTACCTTTAAAAAAGCTAGCTAAAGCACGGAAAACCAAATAGCTGTTAAAGCAGAAACGTTTTTTTCCTAACTGACTACGATGATGGTTCATCCCTAAATCGAAAGGTCTTGATTAGCGATTGTGAACAGAGGCAAATCATGTGAAGGCCAGGAGGCCTTCACATGATTTGCCTCTGTTCTTGTAGGAACAAGATGTACAGAAAATTAGATTACAATTGCGGGAAACCTTATTAATGAGATCGGTACAAGACCAACCGCGATGGATATCGTTCAGGTTAGAACCATTCCATGAAACAATCGCAGCAAAGTTTTAGTTTTGCGGGAACCCAAGTTCGCCGTGACCGAACAACTCTCCATACCCAATTACCGTTACAGCGCTCATGTAATTTAATCTGAGGTGGTTTTAAGATGACGAGGGTTACGCTTTTGTCTCCACCGCAAATGGTCTCGGCTAGACGAAAGTAACATGGTGCTATTGTTAGAATAGTGACGAATGCCGGTATTGCCGGTATCGTTTGTAGATTAGGCTAAACTATTTGGCCTCTAAGCAACAGCCTATAAAAATAAATAGAAGAAGTCGCAAATTAGCACCAGTAGGGCTACCATGAGTTTAAAACTTACGCACTCGATATTGCCTACGTAAATATGTCTATGAAACACATGTACAGCGCCGCTGGTGGTTACGCGAAGAACTAAAATCGGCCGTATGAAAAAAAAAAACTCGATAGGTTTTTAACGTACGTAAGTTTTCGATAGCCAACTCATGGTAGGCCCTCTGGTCATATCACTCTAGAAGGTACTTTCTTGTTAGGGTAACGCACTCTTGTAAAGGAGTTTATGATTATGAATTTGCCTATTTGATCTATTGTAAACGGTGCGGAAAGACTAGAGCAATATTGTGGATGTTTCCCGCTTGGCTAACTGGTACTATCGGAGTATTTGGCGGTCGACCACCTATAAGGTGAAAATCGCTTGGCGCTTATACGTCTGTCAAAGCAAGCCCCGCCCAAATTGTGTCCGAGAGCCTGCAAGAATTTTTCGGTAGGTATATGAGGCAAGCTGAAAACTTGTCCTATACCTTTAATATTATAACTCAACACAAAACCGCAGACCTGGCTGAGTACCGGGGCTAAACCAAACCCCCAATTTTTCTTATTTTAAAATATATTTTATAATCCAAAAAAATATACTTTGTCAGTTCACCTGACAGGTAGAAGTTCCATCGAAATAATTTGTCTTACAACGTGAGTCTTATTTTTTAGTTATAAATAAAAAAATGAAAAATATTTTTGGGGGTTTGCTTTAGCCCCGCTACTCACCAGCCAGGTCTGCAGTGTCGTGCTGAGATATAATAGGAGAGGTTCAGGATAATTTTTTAGTTTGCCTCAAATACCTACCAAAAAATTCTTGCTAGCTCTCCTACTATTGGAACGTTTTTGCTTGGATTTTGACAGATTTTCTTTAAGTGCTCTTCTATTGGCCAGTGGGCGGGGCTATTGGCGTTTAAAGAAATCTATTTGAAAAGTGTACTACCGCCAGCGTTGCCGATAGTACTTACGTAGGTAGGTTATTTTCAAATAAGCTCAATGTAGCATTAAAAAGCAACATATTAAATACTTATAATTAACTAAACATAGCATATTTTATATAATATTTAAGATTTTCATGTTCACGTTCCATTATATGGATTAAAACACATTTTAATTTTTAACTTACAGAAAGCCATTATTACTGTATTAGCTTTACAATTCCAGTTCGCTTTAATGCTATCCAAAAATAATTAAAGCCAACATTGCGAAACGCAAACTCAACGACAAAGTTATTTCGAGTAAGTTCGGACCCTGGACGAAGTATATTTAGCAATAAGTACCTACTTACGTCTAAATATACTTGGTACCTTCTTATTTACTGGAGTACCAACTTAGATCAACTTAGGCCGGAACATCTTTTATTTACGAACATTTTGTGATCGAAATCACTTAGAAAAAACGAAAAATAATTATTAACATCCAACAAAACATAACATAATTATATTCGACTGCAAACAACTATTAAGTTATAATATAACCTTTTATTACGTCTTGGAAGGATATCGTCCCTAAAATTCATTCCGTGACATTGCAAGTTCTTGAACACGAATCGAAACTATTAACGAGTTCAAAAGCGTTTTCATTATTTGAACGAGACTCGCTGTAGTCTTCTATATAATTTAATATGTTTAACAGATGGAATAAGTTAAATTCATGAGACGGTGAGTTAGAAAAGTTTATATAAACTCGAAATTGCAATGGTGATAAGACCTTCTTGATATTTAAGTGATGAATTAATATGTGTGTGAATATTAATCTTAAAGTATATTTCTTTTATCCATCACAAGTTCTTAACCAATTTAAATCCGAATCTATATCTCACTTTGTTTAATTAAAGGGCCAAAGAGTTGTAGTTCCACGAAAATCGCAAACCACATACATGATTCCTAAATCAAGCGTGGGAATGCCGTGAAGTTTAAGTCGCTTTCTTATGCCCACCCATAGGATAGGAAATGATAGCTCTCTCTTGCCAAGAAACAAAAAAGCGTCGATGGCTGAGTGGAAGGTCGTTGCTTGCCAGCGCCAACCAGTGCATACCAGCGCTGCAGTGGCTTTCGGGCTAATGTGGCATATGCTGAGGCCCGTACCTCGTTGACCACTTTATAGTCCTTGTCCATGTGTTATTTCTTAGTTTGAGTTTTTGTGTCTTGTGTATTTATGTCTCATTGTATTTGTTATTTCTATGTCGTGGTCAATAAATGTTTTTCTTTCTTTCTTTCTTTTCTTTCCATGCGAGAGATCGCCAGTTCAAACCCCGCCAGGCACCAATGTGTTTTTCAAATTTGAAATTCATATGTACCATCATTCGACGCTTTAACGGTGAAGGAAAACATCGTGAGGAAACCAGCACACCTGAAAAAAATTTCAACGGTGTGTGAAGCCATGTCAGAGGCCTAGAGGCGGCTTAAAAACTGACACCAGGTTGTTCATCAACCATACGATAAGAAGAAGAAGAAGACCAAGAAACATTTGACTATCTAATAAATAACAGGAAACTATCAGAATTCCAAAAACGTACGATCAAAAGGCCAACTAAAAAGGGAACGGGATTTGCATAAAAGAGAAACAGTATCAACCGCGGCCAGACATTTATGAATTTCATAATCCAGTGTATTGGAAAATCAGCGGAATAAATCGGCATGCTCGGGCAATAAAGGGAAACTAATCTCTGCCCATAAATCTTTAGCCGGCGGAGTCGTAAAAACAAATTAGCTAATACTGAACATTGCCCGACGTAAATATGGCTTATTCGCGAAAAAATTGCAGGTTGCAAAGTTACGCAGTTTGGCAGTTTCGGCCTAAGTGCCTTAGTGATTCTGAATGTCTTGAACTAGAACATTGTATTTTTCTTATTTAAGTACTAGCGGCCGCCCGCGACTTTGTCCGCGTATTAATGGGTTTTAGTAGCAATGATGTATTAAAATAGCCTACATGCCTTGTAAAATTTGTTATTTATTAGTGAAAGTTCCGTCAATGTTCTCCCATAGTACGTCCCCCCCCCCCATAACTTCCATGGGGGTCGAATTTTGAAAAAAAAGTAGAGCTGGTGTCTTTCCAGTGTGCCAGCTACCTCTATACCAAATTTCATGAAAATCGGTTCAGTCGTTTGAGCGTGAAAGAGTAACAAACATCCATACATACATACATCCATACATACAAACTTTCACGTTTATAATATTAGTAAGGATTGACACCTCTTTAGCCTCATTGAGCTCTTAGATTTAGCTACCGTAGGTAGGTACTAGAGCATATGTACTTACTTAACCAAGACGCTGACTGGACACGCAAGTTATATCGGTTTAAATTGATTTCAAATCCAATATAAATCTCCCAGACTATTATACCAGCTTAAAAAAATACTACCAAATCTCTTTTCAATACGAATTAGTCTTACAGCGGGATTTAAAGTTTCGCTTCGTCTATTAACATAAAAGACGATTATATTAAAAAAATAATCTCAATATTCTTTTCACTAAATTGATTCAATACCGCGTCGGGGCGTTTCTTAAATCAGCAATATCTGAATAGGCGCACAATTGAACCGCCATTCAGAGCGCAGAACTAACGAAGAGACGTGCTTCGGTAGGAATCGTCCAATTTGTCGATTGTGCTCAAAAATACGCAGATTTTTTGGGATCTCGATTGAGCTACGATGCTTGTTAAACGTCACAACGGTGTTCATACGTCAGCACGGAACCGAACAACGGAAATAAGCACATTCGAGTATTATTTAGTTTGTTACTGGCACAAAGTGAAACGACAGGTTTACGGTGCCGATGGTATTCTGCGATTATTTGGATAGCCAGAATAATGAGACATCATTTATGAAGGTGCTACGATATGCGCCAGTGTGCCTTCAACCGAACGAACATTAATTATTTTACATAAAATAATGTTCGTTGATTTCTACCATTATTTTATGTGTATCTAGTCATCATCATCATTATCAGCCAATATAGTCCCCACTGCTGGAGCACGGGCTTACCCTAAACTAGGGCTTTATAAAGCCTTAGTCGACCACGCTGGCCAAGCGCGGGTTGGTCGACTACACGACCTTAGAATTTCTTCGTAGGTGTGCAAGTTTCCTCACGATGTTTTCCTTCACCGATAAAGCGTCGAATAATCTTGCATAAGAATTTCAAATTTGGAAAACAGAGTAGTACCTGGCGCGGTTTGAACTGGCGTAATCTCGCAAGGACCTTAACCACTCGGCCATCGAGGCTTTGTTATGTGTAATTGTGTAAGGTGACTTTGTTAGCTTACACAATTACACATAACAAAGCCTCGATGGCCACATACTATAATGCTTCCACAATTTTTTTTTATTTATTTATTTATTTATTTATTTATTTATTTATTCAAACGATGGTCACATACTGGCTTACAGTTTCCCAAAGCGCCAGTATTGTGTCAAACTTAATACTAAATTATATGTCAGATAGAAATAATTTTAACAATGTCAATGATAGTTCGGTCAGTAATAATAAAAATTTAGTCAGAATAGTCGTCTTAACATTAAAAAAATAATAACACACAACAACATATACAAGTCAATAAAATAAAAATAAATTAAATTAAATGGCAATTAGGTTTTAAAGATTGAAGTAAGTCATGTATTGCAATTATAATTAACATATTCAAAAGCTTTCGTAATTAATGATCCAAAATGGTCAGCATATAAATCAATTCCATAGTCATGGGCGAGCATGTCAGCTATAAGTTTAAAAGCACGGGTGGTAGGTGCGTTTGCAGCGTATGAGGTGCGCGTCCGCGGGGGCCGCAGCAGGCGCGGGCGGCGCCGCGGCGCCACAGTCCCGTCCTCGTCCCAACCGAGACGCTTAGGAGCTAATAGCGCTACTTGACCCAGTATCGTTGGACAATCCACTTTGTTTCGTATTATGGATAAATAGTACACCAAAAGTTGTACATTTCTGCGTAGCTCTAGACTGTTCATATCGACCATACCCAAAACAAACAGTGACGGATACAAAAATGGATAGTATCCGAATGTTTTCTTATATAGCCAACGAGCGTACTTTCTCTGTACTCTCTCCACAAGTAAACGGTACTTGTCTTCATGCGGAGCCCAAACAATTGCACCAAATTCGAGCTTGCTGCGAACATAAGCGTTATAAAGCACTGTTGCAACTCTCGGATTGTCAAACTGTGCAGAAGTTCTTATAACAAAACCTAACATTTTACTTGCAGCTTTACACATTGTCAAAATATGATCATGGAAGTCCAACTGGGAGTCCATTATTAGTCCTAGATCTCTAATTCTACTAACCCTTTCCATGGGCACGTCATGTAGATTATAATCATTGTCAAGAGGATTTCGTTTCCTGGTATAAGTAATTATTTTACATTTGTCAGAATTGAAAGGGAGGTGATTATGCCTACTCCATTCATCAACAGCACAGATATCGGCTTGCAGTGCTCTACAATCGGATTTATTAGCAATTCCTAGACTCAATTTAAGGTCGTCCGCAAACAGAAAACACTTAGACGAATTAACACATTCAGGCAGATCATTTATGAAAATTGAGAACAGTATCGGACCCAGAGTACTACCTTGGCTTACACCGGATCTTGTGTAGTAGTTATTTGAATCGAAACCATCAACTCTCACAAACTGGCACCTATTATGCAGGTAACTAGAAAATAATTCCAACAATTTTGGAGAGAACCCAATTTTGGCCAACTTTTGTAGTAGGATATCATTATCGACTAAATCAAAAGCCTTTTTAAAATCAAAGTAGGCCGTATCCACCTGCCTACCAGCGTCCATTTCGGAGTATGTATAGTCCACATGAGCGATGAGGTTAGAAACAACAGATCGAGCCCTTCGGAATCCATGCTGACAGTCGTGCAAGGAACCTTCAATCTGGTTGTTGATATGACAGCACAAGATAATCTCAAAAATCTTGGCGAAAACTGATAAGACAGCGATTGGTCTGAAGTTCGACACGCTATTCCCCGCATCACCCTTAGGAACTGGGGTCACTCTTGACAATTTCCAAGATTCCGGATACAATGAGTGACTCAAGGCCAGATTATAAATAAATAAGAGTGGTGTCCCAAGGACCGAACTGCAATCCTTTGCAAAATGTACAGGGATACTGTCGGGTCCTGTTGATGATCTCGCCTTGAGCCGTCCTACTGCTAGCTTCCAATCAGCCTCACCGACCGAACAAATGGAGACACAAGTGGAATCTGCTGAAGTATCCCCTACACGGGCAGCTTCGATGGGGCACAAACGAGGTGCTTCAGCAAGAAATACCGAGCTAAAGTAATCAGCAAAAGCGTCTGCCGCGGACTGACCCGTAAACTGATCCCCATTATGTGTATAAGTACCGACTGATCTCCGATCCCTTTTCTTGTCTTTTACATAAGTCCAAAACTGAGCTGGGTTGTCAACAATATTTTTTTGAGTCATTTTCAGATGCTGCTGAAAAGCATTGTCGATCAAACACTTAACATGCCATCTATAATATTTAAACATTTCCTTATTAAATTCCTTATTATTAATTCTGTAAAGTTTTAAATGTAGATATTTTAGTTTTATATAATAAATTATTTCTTTTGTGTACCAAACTGGATAACTGTATTTACTATTTGTACGGAGGGAGCATTTAAGTGGCACAAACTGACTGATACACTTGTAAAGTATATTATAGAATATTTGAACTGCTGAGTTTACGTCGTTTGCTGTGAGCACATCGGACCAATTCAGCTTTTCCATAGCCGCATACAAACCTGGATAATCAGCCTTGCGCCAATTCCAGTTATGGTTGGATGGACGATTTAGGACGGTCCGAGGAGAAGACTGCGGCGGCACGGGCACACCACGCGGAAACTTAACCGAGACCTCGAGAGGAGGATGGTATTTATCTACCGGTACTAGCGGCTCGAGACCGGCAAATACTTCAGCTTGTTCTGGGCTAAAGTTGCTCAACACGAGGTCCAAGTTTTCAAGTTTATAGATCTACATTTAAAGTGTAATCGACAAGTGTTCCCGATGCGCCCTTGACCATTTACAACCGTGGAGTCGCAAATCGTCAACCGGCCCGAGATCATCACTTTTACGGCGTCTCATAAAACTCGCGAGTTCCCTCTACCCTCTCCTCTCCCTCCGCAGCCGCTTATTACAATTATGTTTTATTCGAATCCCTTGTTGGGGACATGTGGGCGGCAGCTAAAAAGGTTTTTTATCGTTTCCATATTACGACTCGGTGTCATATGAATTCATATGGTAAATACTGGGTTAAGTCCGCATCATGACTTTCTTGCGAGAATGTGAAATTATTGGCGGTTTTATACCTATTCATCGGAAGGAAGATACTTTATGACTGTTTTGCCGTCGAAAAACACCTTTTATCCATTTTCATTCTTCTGTTAATGGAAAGGGAACATAAAATATAAATAATACACGGTACGAGAAACAGTACATACGTTTATGGTGACAATGTTTGACTCCCATACTTCAACTCCTTAAGGTTATAAACATTGTTTGCTATCATGCCATAGGGTGTAACCCAGTTGAAATGTCGGAATTATTTTTGGTACTTCGGTGTCGTCTTCTGGCTGAATTGGCACATTTTTCTTTACCTTTTCTTTTACTCGACAATTATGCCAGTTATTCTACAGCTAGTAGACAGACAATGCAATGCCAACTAGTTGTAAAGAAGCTGTAGAGCTACTGTTATCGAAACATTACCATTGTGTCAATAGCTACGTATTTTCATAATTTCTAGCCATCCCACTATACAGTACACTTCACTTGCTATCATTCGGTTATACATCAGTATTAACTACCAATTACTTTAATGAGAATGAATTGAAGCTAATTTCTACGATAATGACATAAATGGAATTAACATTATTAATCAATACAAAAATATTATTATCAACCACTCAACCTATTTCCAAAAGATCTCTTTGTTTTCTATCACTTGAGATTTTTCAATAATCTTGCAAACGTAAACCGAATTCATGTTTGTGTTTGTTGTGCCAAAGGGCAGTTCTGTTTGCGGCGCAAACAAGCGCACGGTAAACACACACCCAAGTTTGGGACGTAATTGAAAAATCTACGGCGAAGAGCGAGTTGGTATTGCGACTTTAAGGTGCAAAAGTATGATATTTCAATTACACATTCTTACATAGTCAAAATAGATTAATAGTCATATTAAAAAATAATAATGTATTAATTACAAATCGATTACATAAAAAACATGTTTATTGCAGATTTTTTATTGAAGAAACCCAACGTCACGAATCATAAACATTCAATGTAGATGCAACAACTGAATTATGCACTACCAGATTTATCTACAGCTATAGGTCGACAATATCATTTAAATTCAAACGACATCTGTCTATAATTCAGTATCATGTTCCCTCGCATATTCATACTTCATTGTCAAGAAATTACCGAGCGAATTCCGAACTATAGTAAGGAACTTACCAACCTTAAAAGCGCCTCATAAGCTTTCATCTATTTTGTTTTGCAGTGGCGTCTTAACAATGGGACCGAGGAAAACGAGAATGCTCTCGGATTTTTTTATTTTTCGTTTTAAAAACCCAAATAACAACCTTTGAAAATACCTGCATAATTTCTTTAGACAGGCCTTTTGTGTGTACGATAGTCTAAATAAGGTCTATTGTGCTTGTAGAACTCATGTGGACCTCACTACCTCTTACCATCACGTGGAGTGAGATCTTTCTAAAAGTTACTTTTATAAAAAAGTAAAAATAATTCTATTTAATAGGATAATGAGCACGCTAAGCTTGATCTTAATAATATACAAAAGACAAAACACGACGCGAATTAAATATTTTAATATCATCATCTATATCATCAGCCCACTTTCGTCCACTGCTGGACATAATATATCTTAAAATATTTGACAACAATACATTTTTGTTTAAAAATAAACCTGTCCTACCCAATCTTCAACACAGTATCGGGATAGGTATCCGTTTTATCTTTCTAGTGAGGAGCCCTAAAACAGAATGGAGTGTTTGCCCAATGTTGCTGCGAAGTTTACTTTTTAAAATGTGCATCCGGTGCAGCAGAATACATCATGGGGCGAAGTTCAGCGTGGGGCGGGCGCGGGCCACTTTGGAAAATGTCATCCGCAGGACAAACACTGCCCCGGTAACGTAGTGCGGGAGCCGACCGCAAAACTTGGCTCTGTTAATAAAAATCAACAGTATAATTTCAAAAGATGGATACGAAATTTAGTAGAAAGCTTTTCATTTATTAGTGCTCATTTGACGGAGCATTTCGTCAAAAATATTCGTTTATGAATGCTTTTATTGTCACGAATGCTTTTGATGTCCGTATTCCTATTCATTAGCTTACTAAAATATATAAGTTTATAGTAAAAAATACAAAATAAAATAAAAGCAAACGTTCCTTCTTTATTTAAATAGGTAGTTTTAGTTTCTCCCTACTTTACTTGTTAAAATTAAGTATAAATTAAGTTTAGATTTCAACTAATGATTTCTTTGAAATGAAAAACTAAAAGACATATTATATTTGATAGGAAAAGAAGCATAATTATTTTACAAAGCAGTGTACTTTCTAGTAAATAAAGTAGCCTGCGCATTCTTACTGCGACCTCCAGGTCAAAAGACTACAAGACAAATTGTGATTGGTACGTATTCTCTTGTTTTAGGAGCGGGGGCGTTTGCCCACCACAAGTGAGGGGGGAGGGGTCAGTTGACCGAAATGGGCCGCTCTCGTCCCGAATAGACGGATAGGTACAGCTCGTTGTGTCAGAGCCGTGCTCAAGTGAACCGTTTTGGATTGAACAGGCATTTGGGGAGTTTGAATTTGTTAGTGTACCCTTGGTACTTAGAGATGACATGAGCATGTTGGATTTTCTAATGCACTCTCAATATACCGAGCAACAACGTGATAATTTTTTGGTAAGTTAGTTGTACCTATTTCTGAATGGAACCGGACATCAGCATCCCAATTTATTCATATGATTAAAGCAAATTGAGATCACGAATGTAAGCGTTATGGTTTCAAGTATATAATCTGACAGCTTCTAATAATGTTATGTCACCGCAAAATATTAATCAACAGAGTAAACTGACTTAAAAAATATACAATCCCTTATATACCTACTTAATTTTCTTTTCGCTTCTTTTCCTCAAACATTGTAGAAATTACTTCGTGTAAAGTAAACTAAAGGTTTCCGTGCCACCCACTTCTAACTGGGCTGTGAGCATGATCCCGCTATTAGCTAAGCTTGAACAGAGCTTACACTGCAGAGTAGACGATTGCATTTCCGTGTGGAACCAGTATTCACCGAACCTAATTTAGCGCTCGTTATTTCCACACCAGGTATTATAAACCTGCGGTTTTAATTCCGTGATTTTTGTAATATCCCACAATTTCACCCTTTAATTCATAATGTAAGACACAGACTACATAAGGCAGCTGGCCTGTTTCTTTTGATCAGGATAAAAATTATATGGTATCCTTGTTAAACTAATGTAATTCACCAAAAAATTATGTCTACCAAGTTGTAACCCCACTTATTGATTAAACAATTTTTGGATTTAACAATGGCCGATTAAAGCAACACAAGTATTATATGTGTTGCAAATATCAAACACAACAGAAACGATAGTGGAAAACAAATATAATATCTACTTACTTTATAATAAAAGCAGCACGTAGATGGATGTCAAAACACAGTTGATGCAATAAAAGAACCATTACCATTTGCTAGACGTGTTTGCATGCGAAGCAGCTCGTACATTTCAGTCGTTTGTCTATCTTCTAATTTAACACAACTTTTTTTTTGTAACTAACACACAAAAAGGTTCGTCACCCCTGCTGCACGTCGGGGTCCCATGTCTAGAGCCAATGCAGCCGCCATGAATGCATAAAATAAGTATTCTATTTGCGATGCCAATGGGGTCTTTTACGGTCTTTCCTCACGAATGCTACGTTCAACGACTAGCGAAAATAGGACACCTTATGATAAGACAGTTTTCAGAAAGTTTTCACCTCACAGATCAAGCTAAATCAAACATATAAAAAGTACCTGAAACAAATTATTATATTATATTAAAATAATTTATTGTATATTTGTAATTGTATTCAATATCGACATTTAACCTTAAAAAACTTTTTTTTTTGTAGTTTTAGTGCTACTTGGAACTGATATGTTTTAAATTGGAAAAGTGATTTAGAACGTATTGTGTCTTATTTAAAAAACAGAAAGAATTTAACAATAAAGCAGGTAATATTTGTAAAATATTTTTCTTTAGGTGAAATCGAATTTCAGCTCAAACTAGGAGTTCAACTCAATCATTAACATATTGATTTTATGAACAAAGAAGTGACAGTACAATTAACCGTCAGTTATTTTCTATTTTTCACGTCGACGAACGCTGAGCAAAGAAAATTAATAGTGCCAGGACATTTGATATCATTGCATTAAGTGAGGGGACGTAGGACGAATCTATTTATTAATAATTACTAGATAAATACATCAAAAATTTTACAAAATACAAATAATATTTTTATTTTTTATAAATAATATTATATATATTTTTTTAAATCAGAAGATAACATAAACGATTTTGTTGCTTCGAATGCATGCTTTAATTGCGTTATGGTTACGGTTATGTTAACAATAATGTCTATTGCGCCTGTCGACCTGATTAGTGGTTTTTACTGTCACTAACCATCAGGTGGAGTGAGATCATCCTATTACCCCTTTATAAAAAAAAGCTAATAAGACAATCAGTAAATTGTATAGTTTCAAATAACAACACGTACTATCATAAATCGAGCACTTATAAATTAGGTTAATTCAGAAGCGGTCTTAATCCGAGAATTTCTGGTTAGCTGATGGCCGTATATTTTAATAACCAGCGGCAAAATTTATTAAATTTTATCAGATCCATTAACAAACGCCGTAGAGGGCGTTTCATCTAGTGGTAACAAGATATTCAAAGCAGGAAAATAGGATTAGTTTGTGAAATTCAGCTCCTATTGGCAGGAACTGAGTTGACATACTGAACACAAATGTTTACACAGTACAGGTTGATTTTAAGCTATTGCATAGCTTTTATCGCGGGCTTTGAGCGCGGCGGCCGAACCAAGAAATTCCGTAACGAAAAAAACCTCACAATCGTCTAACGTCGTTTCAGTTCGGTAGACTTCGGCACGGTGTTTGTGTGCGTGCGGTTAGACGTATTTGGACGTATTGTACGACTCTACGAAACTCGCACGAATCGAGACGAACTGCTCCGAAATTGGACGATGCTATGCAATAGCTATACCACGGCAGTCCTCGAGTGCCAAACGTCTTTTTTTTGCTTAGGTTCCATAATGGTCCTAAGACGATTTTTCTAGCATTGGTACAAGTTGGTTCATAATATTAAAGATTCCATCATCATTCTCCTGCCCTTATCCCACGCTAAGTGGGGTCGGCGCAACATGTGTATTTCTTCCATTCGGGCCTATCATTCGTCAGCTCTGTGTCTACTCCTTTCACTCCCATATCATCTCTCACGCAATCCATCCATGTCTTCTTCGGCCTACCTCTACCGTTACGTCCATTGACATTCATACTCATCACTCTTCTAGTTACATGGCTTTCTTCCCTCCTCATAACATGCCCGTACCAAGCTAACCTTGCACTTCTCACCTTTTCTAAAATAGGTGCAACTTTCAGACTTCCCCTTATATATTCATTCCTAATCCTATCCAACCTTGTTACTCCACACATCCATCTTAACATACGCATCTCATTTGCATGCACCTTCCTCTCTTCAGTCTTTTTCATTGCCCAGCACTCAGATCCATACATCGCGACAGGTCTGATGACCGTTTTGTAAATTTTCCCTTTAATAAATATTAAAGATTCCATGACATATATTTATATAAATCAGACCAAACTTAATCTTCGTTGCCTCAAGTGATTTGATTACTTTACCTCTCTGCAGACTTATTAATGGATTTCGTTTCTCCATGACATGATTATAAAAACGAGTGAATACGCTAGTATAACTCTCATAAGAGTTATTTAATAATTATCACAATAATCCAAACAGCAAACTATTCGTGCGGAATTGGTCAGACCGAATGATGTGTGTAAGTGAAAATAATGGCATATTATGCCAAAAGGGAATCTGCGTAGTAATAGAAATTTTAAATTATTAAACGATGCGCCACAATAATAAAATAACTAATTTAGTTACAGTTTAGATTCGTAAATGTTACTCTAGATTTTTGGATACCAAATCCAAATATTTACAGGCAACATTTAAAAAGCTTTATACATTCAGTTTTCCATTTAACAAGCCGTACCATTTGATCGTTATTAATGTTAAAAATATAAAACGCCATCGATACATATGCCCGATCTTCCATTAGTGATTTTATTAAAATTAGCGGACTGACATCAAAATAAAAAAGTCTACTATCCAAACCTCTGTAAAACTCGTACGAACCAACCCTGAAGCTCTCACAAACTGGGCTTTATTTCATCCCTTCACTCTCGTTCATCCGAACGGGACGGGACCAATTTCCAACTTTATAATTATCGGTATAGAGTTTGTTTCAGTTTGCTGGTGCGAGTGTAAATAATAATTCCGCATGTCGCGACCGACCGACAGGGCGACAGTTGGGCGGTCGGCTGACCGAACTTCGCAAGCAATTTGAACTGTGTCAGTCCCAATGTTCTTTCGTTCATTGTAATTTCGTGTGTCGAGTTAGATGATTTGTTTTGTCAGTTGTGCGATGAGCGTTTTCCGCGTATTTATTTGAAGAATTTGTAAAAATACAGGTGAATGTTGCATGCGGTGTATAAAATATTGTTGAATGGTGAATGATGAAAAAGCCTATTCCAAAGTCAGGTTTCTTTTCAAGAATTGAGTTCGGAATTTGTCTTTCCAATGCAGTTGGGCAACCCATGCATAACATTGAATGAAATGCCTAATATATTTCCTTTTTTAATTCTTGTTTTCGTGTCTGAAAGAGCGTTATTATTTACCACAAACCGACCAATCGACCGACAAATCGACAATAAATATAGTTCACTAGCTTTCCGCCCGCGACTTCGTCCGCGTAGAGACGTTTAACGAGTAAAAAATTACTTCCTTATGGCGCAGTCGGTTAAAAAGTAGCCTATAACCTTTTCTAGGCTCTGGACTATATCTGTACCAAATTTCATTTAAATCGGTCCAGTACTCTATGCATGAAGGCGTAACAGACAGACAGACAGAGTTACTTTCGGATTTATAATATTAGTAAGGAAGTAAGGATAGTATCATCCATCTCAACGCTTTAATTTTATCAACTTCAAACTCAGTAGCGCTCAGTTTAATCCTATCAATGTCAATAAACACCATTGTTTGTAAATGGTGTCTCGAAAAACAAGTTCCGAAATAAAATATCATGCAATTAAAACGTAAAGGTAAACAAAGGCATTAATATTCACTGGACGCGACATCCGACACTGTTTGCTTCGTCGGATTTACGTGACAATTGCGTGTGGCTACTGCGCCTTTACTTTAAATAGTTTGGTGTAATTAAAATATATATTTTTTGATACTTCGGATGACCTCTTCCCACCACTGAGTAAGCGGCCGTAAGGTCTACAATCCACATCATGAGGTCGACATGCACAGTATATTGAACTTGTTGAAGACCTGCAAAGATGCTGTTTCGCAAGCCCCGCCTTAAAATACCGTGACGTGACTCTCCATACATTTTTAATTGAAATAATAATTATTAATTTTGTTAAGTAAATGTTATCAGTCAAACTCACACTCAAACTAATCAAGTTTGTAAATTATACATAATATTACAACTGAACTGCAACTGAAATCTGTGCCAGTTTGCACTGCTAATTGCCTACATTGTTCGTTCACCTATAAATAAAAAGCTATTAAAAGCCAACTTCAAAGCGTCCGTGCCGGCGTCATAGGTCTCATATTTAAACCGCACCGACGCGACCTCATAAGCCCGACATTATCAGAGCTTCCAATAATAACTTTAATTAAAACCGCAATCCTTAACGGGCAATAAAAACGTGTCGACAAATATGGCGCGCTCGCGTGCACGCTGATAGGGCGGTAGCTTAGTCACAGGCGGGAGCGGGAGCGGGGGTTAGAGCGGAATAACTTGTAAGGGATAAGTAACAAGATCAGAATCAGTTTGCTTTGAAAAAGGATACCGATAGATGCAATAGGAAACCTTAGAGAACCCAAAAGGTAACAAAATGACGGTTTTGACGTGCCATCTTTACTCTGACAAACTCAGTGTTTCTTTTACTGAATTGTAAGGTCTAACAATCGTCCATCATCATCATCATCATCATTAGCCCATCTCTGTCCACTCCTGGACATAGGCCTCCCCTCCCCGCCCCGCCTCTTCTCTTTTTTTTCAGCTACTCGCATCCAGCTCCTGCGCTGATCGTCACTCCACCTGGCCTGAGGGCGTCCTACACTATGTTTGCCGAGACGCGGTCTCCACTCTACAACTCGTCTACCCCAGCGGTTGTCGGTTCTACGGCACTTCAGCTTGCCGAGCAGTGCACAAAGTTGGCATGATCTTTTTTAATTTCTGAATAGTAGAGTGAAGATACTGTTGTACGTCCTCCTAATGTAAGTTAAGGAATATAAATGAAGTAATCGTGCACTACCCTTGATTTTGACGTTTGCAGTAAACCAGAGACGTAATAGTGCGTCCTAAACCTCGGATTCAACTGTCATTTTGTCAGAGATCTTAAACAGTGTATGCAATTTATAGTTCAGCGCTGGAGCTTACAGCTTCACAGGGAACGCGGTGAATCACACCGCTGTTTTGATTCGCCTTAACAGCTGTTTTACGTCAATGAGTCAGGGTTTATGCTGCAGCAAACACTTAACGAAATGCAAACGTTGACTTAATAAAATACAGACCTACAACATTTTTATTACAAAAAGGTAGACACAAGGCTATTTATTTTGTATGATTAAGGAAAAGTAAGATAGTTGTTTTAAATTAATAATGAGGCATTTCGATTTCGTTCTACTTCGAACAGACACAGAGTCCAAAAACTTATTGTGGACCTTCCATTGTGGAGAATGATCGAGTAAAAATTTAATAAATACAAAAAATATGGAAAAGATTATAAACATAGTTATGCTCCTAAAAAACCAAAAATGTTTTTTCCCAATTACTATGTCGAAGGCCTTAATACGATGTATCGTCGTCCCTCACGCGAACACCAAAATGCGATGCAGAAATTACACAACGCCCAATTTTTCATTTTGAGTCACAGGTGAATATTCTAAACTATATTTAACTAGCTATAGGTGAATCACAGGTGAATATTCTAAACTATATTTAGCTAGTATTCATCAAGCCATTCAAATGTGTACATAACACGAGTATTTTCTAGTGACTAAGGCCTTATCGCCCTAGTTTAGGGTAGGCCCTTGCCCGCGGTGGGGACGTATATGGGCTAATGATGATGACACGAGTAATTGTAGAACTTTACTCTACCTACTAGATGTTCGATGTTCTGATTTTAGTATTCAGAATATCCCTATCTAGTCGTATTGGTAAATCAATATCGTAATGGGATATCTAAATTACGATTATCGATAAACATGCTTTTAAAAAAGAAATGTATAAGATTGTATTGTATTTATGCTTACTGCCCTCAATCTGACTTCCTAGAAAGATGTCATGTTTTCTTACTATATGATAACATTTTAGTAAATAAGGAAACTATAGGTTATTTAGTTAAAATTGATTGTTTACTGTATTTTTGTAATGTAACCGTTTGTTTCTATGCAATAAAAAAAAATCTTGGAAAAAAATACTTGCTAAATAATAAAAAAAAAACTATTCACAGCAACACGAATACAAGGTTGCTATTTTATAATATGCATGCGCTGTTAAAATCTATTAAATGTACAATGGAATTCACGACGTAAGCAAAAACAGCATGTAACATGCACGTTAGTTATTACAGACTAACGTGAAATTAATCAAGTCACACTATATGTCACACTATAGCACGTTTCGTTCGGTAGGACCACGCAAACAACACCATTATTTTTAGAAATACATAGAATACTTATTGCCTAACTCATTTAGGATCGGACAACTGCGAAAAAAATAGCATCAGAGTGTGCACAAACAAGGGAGCATTTTTCACTTCTTTAAAATCGGTTTTTGTTTAAACTTTGGAAGCAGGATCAACGGTTTTTGGAAATACGAGAGAGAATATTGTCAGTATCTGACTATTTCCAATTAAGAATAAGAAGCTTCATTGACCACAAAGTCCACAGATAGAAACACAATTGACAGAAACTAATATTAAAAAACATAAAAACAGAAAAATATAAATATGTATTTATGTGTTACACAAATTGAATACATGACTATATATTTTACTTCAATAATGGCTAGTCTTCGAAATCAACGAAACGGTAAAAAATACAAATCAACATGCCAACGGTTATGAAAAGTTAATCTTCAATCGAAAAAAGCTTCAAAATACCGAAAACACTATGTGGAACTGAATAATATTTACACTTTGATCAAAATAGCTTCAATATAAAATAAAAAATTCACAGCATACCATTGAAAGGTTCAAAAGGCAGTACTAAGCCAATCGCTGAATGCCCGCGTGCGTTTTGTATGCTGTGACGGCGGAAAGAGAACAATAAGCGTGTTTCGCACCGAATACGGCACGGCAAAGTTGAAACGGCTGCAACTTTCCAATACACGAAAAACTTCAACCAGCTATTCAGAATCGCACCCAATCATACTCCCGTGAGCTACCTCCATTGATTACAAGTTATAAAAGAATATTTGAACAACGCCAATTGTACGTGTATAGGAACGAAATCATTTTTAAAATATACACACTTTTGCACGGCACCGAATCATTCAATTGAGAAGTAAAATATTTAAATATTTTTGGGAACGAACGTATTCGGAATATTGAAATCGTCAAATGGACGGGTGTAGGAGCAGTTTTTCTTATGTTTATTTTCAATATTGGTTGGTGGTTATTTGAAATATCAATGCTATTGTGATGAATACAAGCATTCATTTACATTACGAATAAAATCTATTTAAGAAGTTCGTTGAACTCGTGACAGAAAATTTGTGCACCATGATGCTAATGAAGATAAATTACTAAGAGATGTATGATCGTTTTAAACGCTCGAGTGGTTTATATCCGTCAAGCACTTAAAAATAAAACAGAGAACCAGCCGCTCCATACAGATCTCCAAGCGGTTCACACGCAACGTATACTCAGAACACATTTACACTCATTAAAAGATCTCATCGCTGCGTGTAAACAGACCGAGCGTATAAATTAAGCAAAGATGAAGTCTGCAAGCACAGCCAACTCGAATGGAACTACTGGCTCGGCCAAAACTCGGCAGCATTGTGCGCGGCCCGCATGTGGGGGCAAACATGCATCCTTTGTCGGAGTGGATTGAAATTTGCAAACGGCGCGGGCGTTTGTAGATTGGGAGCATCTGCAAACCGCTTCCCGTTTGTCTTTAAGAAAGGTTTGAGTTGATTTGACAAAGTCCGCAAGATTGGTGAAGTCAGACAATCCGCGGCAAACGTGGCCTTTGAGGAATCCAGCGGTGAAATCTGACGTTTTCGGCGGAGATACATAGAATGTGTATTTCAAAAGGATACATCGGAATATTCATTGATATTATCACAAAAAGATGTGTCTATACTTTGTTTCAATTTTCATAATAGATCCTTCTCAAACAAATTTTACTCAAATGCGGTTAGTCAACTTAAAGCCTAACTTCGCAAGTTCATTTTTTTAACTTTCAAAGTTAATTGCGGTTAACTTTTAACCAGTCACGATTTGTTTGGCCGCGTTTCAAGAAAGTTGCAAAAAGCCGACCTCCTTTCATCCAGCATTTTATAATGGAAATTTTAACAAGCGTTTGTATCGCGATCGTGATATACATAGCTGTCAACGTGGAGGCATTCGCCGAGAATTACTCCGCCACGGCGCGATGGGGCAGGCACGCGAGGGAAGCAGGCGATAAAGTCACTGCAAGTATACTATAAAATGCGCCAGTGAAGTGTGTGGGAGGCCAGCAAGTTTGTGAAACATTTGCAAAAGAAAAAACATATGGAAACAGACACACAGGTGAACTAAGGGTGCACCGCAATGCCTGTTTTATATCTACTCGTAATAATGCGCTGGAAGAATTTTTGGTCATGACGACCAATACAGGAGGTTAGCTAAAGGATTTATTGGACGAATACATGCATGGTGTAACTTATTGGAAAGTGTAAAAAAAAATTACTTCCACAGAAGAAGGTACTCAAGTGAAACACCGCAAACTTTAACTATGTACTAACAATAGGTCCAAGACTTATTCGGACATCACTAAAAAAATCCTTAAAAATGACTAAATACACAAGGAGTTCGTCCTTCCCCAACAAAAACGCTTTTTTAAGAAACGAACAGAGATTCATCACTGTGTCTTACCGAACTATGCCAAAGATTGGGACTATCACATCGCGGTACAATTAAGATATGCAGTTTATATGAGAGCTAAGTTTATGCCGCTCTGAAAGATAAGCTTTACTCATACCCATTTATTCATTCCTCGCGTAAGTAATGTGATTAGACACGATACTGCACTTGGTAATCTAAAGCCGTATTTTAACACTTACTGTTAAACGCCACTTCGTTCGTGTGGGTAAAAACTGTGATAACGTTTCAAATTAATGTATATAGTTATTTGTAGTGGTACATTTAAGGAATTTCCTACGATGATAGTAATAAAATTAGTATCGTAAAATTTATAAAATTGGTTTTCTTTGTAGTAGGTACTAACCGAGCAACTCATGGAGCCTTTGATAAAATAGCGCCCTCATGTTTAGTGGAAATATCACAAATTGTTGCATCGGAACGCTTTTGCATTTACCAGCATGAAAATATAACAAGGATATTTTTAACAAAACTCATAAGAATATATCTGTATTTTAATTTTTTGTTGCGTGGTTTTTTTTTTTAATAAATCTTGAAACTTACAAATCAAAAGGATTTCATCCCGCGATCGTCACCCTAGTAATCGATGTAAACATACCTGCAACAAAAGGGATGATATTAATAAAAATATTAAGGCAGCAAAAAAGAAACAAAAATATGAATTAACAAAATAAAAAAACCGGATTGCATTATTTCGTAAAGTACTTGATATTTCCTATTTTCTGCACTACTTACGTAGATACGTATGGGATAAAAATATAAAATCTGAGTACCTTAGCAAACTTACGATAGATGAAACTGATTCACCTTTAAGCTCACTCTGACTCAGTTCCGAATCATTCTAGGGCATTGAGGACCCAATCCAAGTTTGTAGGATTCAGCGATTGGCATCCAATACTCTGGGTCCACTTGGCGCGACTTGGCGGGACTTGGACTGACTCGTCGAGACTTGGCGAGACTTGAAGTGACTCGAGCGACTGCGAGTGCTTTCCATTGGCGACTTGGGAACTTCGCCTTGGACATTAATATTCAACTCTTAGAGGAAAGTTGGTATTAGCAGTGTGTAGAATAGCTTTTAGTGAAGTGGCTGAATAGGAGAAGATGTGCAGTCTCGGACTTCAAGGAATTTTGAAACGGATGGTTTTAATGTTGTGAGAGGTCTTTAATGTTATTTCATGTAGGCCATCTGATCCTGTTTAATTTCAACTGAAATTAGTTTAAAGAGTAAGCTTCTAGAGGTTAAACTTGCCTATAAATACCTATATTTCTTCACGCTCGTAAATAAAACTTTGATTTTACGTTTGAATCAACAACAAATCGCAAATCTGTAATAAATCAAACTTTGCCAATTGAAATCTAGAATATAATTCGAAAACACGAGCGCAGTCGTAAGGCGAAATGAGATTCGAGTTTGAAAGGGTTCGCGTTACAGAGGTTTAATTACAAAGTCTCAAGATCAGACAAAGGTGCTCGCGAGTACAAAGTGACACACTGCGCTATCAAAGGATCCTTATGAAAAGCTCTCTGTATCGCATACTAAACACTAGGGCGGGGAAAAGCTTCCACTTCGAAAACTAAAGCGATTTTATGCCAATCGAACTCGAAACATTTTTTTGGACAAACATTCATGTGATGTTTGTGCTTGTTTCGTATCTGAGTGTGAATATATCAGTCTCTGACACCCATGGAACATACTCTGCTTAGTTTGGGACCGTGTGCAGAGATATCCCAAATATCTATGTATTCATATTGATATATCTCTAAGTCATTAATAGCATTTTACAATAAGTAAATAAATAATTTATATTCCACAACCATTATTTTCAAAGGACAATGGGCATTTTGGGCTAAAATAAAAATCGCGTGGCAGTCTCAAATTTCAATTGCATATCATAGTTCGTGTCATAAATAAAAACTTATTATATGGCAGTTACTTCGAGTCATGGTTAGATATAGAAATATAGAGTGATGAAGATTGTTATATTTCATTAACGTATTATTACATAACTATTTTATTTTGATAATTGTGTAAAAGCAAACAGCGGTTTTTTATTTAAATAGGATAATTCAGAATTACAATAAAACTGCGCCTACGAAAAGTGACATTTTTTTTTATAGTATAATCTCGTCTGACGGAATCACCCAGCCACGGCACGATACCAAGATGAAATTCGATTACCTGCTGCCTTTTTTAGACACTATTATTATAGACGAGTAAGTTTTTTATAAAAAAAGCATTATTTTTCATATTAAACTAACAAGATAACCTCACTCCACCTAATGATAAGCGGTAGTGATATCCAAATATGAGGTCGACAGGCACAATAGCCTGTCGCACTCACCCTGAAAGCCCGTTTAAAGAGGAGACTATTGCTGCGGCTACAACGAGACAAGGCGTGGAGTCTCGCATTGGTATTGAGCTGTGCGGGTCCGAGCTGGCCAGTCCGCCGGATGGAAGGGCCCCCGTTTCTACGGGTCTCCCTGGCCGGCGGGCTTACCCGCTCCGCCCGTAAAATGCCGCCGCTAAGACTCCACTGGTCCGGCGCTTGCCGCAACAATGGTCCCCCCTGGCTCCGGTTCGTACAGTGCTGATCCCGGAACGCGACCTGACCGAGAGAGGCCAGAGTCACTTGGCGAGTTTTACGCAACTGTATGGTGGTAACAGCAACCGGTCGACAAAACTTCTTTGGACGTTTTTATATTGTACCTTTTGTACGTGATTGTATTTATCATAATAAAATCTTAAAAATATGGTCGGTTTTTTAATTTCTTGTAAACCTTTAAAATATTAGACTTTTTAATAGTTATAATATACTCTTAACAATAGGAATATTATAAAAATGAAACAATTTTTGCATTGAATCATCGAAATATACGAAGACAACAATATTCGATATCTCCTAAACTAACCGGTATATGCTCACGATTTTTTTAAATAATGTTGTTTAATAGTGCCTCGCAAGTTATACTGATTCCGGAGACTGCCACTCAATTTCAAAAATAGACCAAGCTCCATACATTTTTACCCATTGTCCTTTGAAATTTATACGTACGATCATTTCACGCTTTGACGACGTTGAAGTTGCTGCATGAGCACTTGTGTTAGGAAGATATTCCTTAGTGAATATCCTAACTTATTCTTATCAGAAACAACTAAGTTTGGATATTCATCACCCAAGCATTTGTCACGAGTGGGAATCGATCCCACGACTCTTGGAGCGAAGAGAACAGAAAGAACAGAAGCACTGTCTAATTCGCCATCAAGCCAGTCAAAGAATAGAAAAGATAACAGATCAAGTTCATCAAGTTGCTATCGGGTCTGAACTTGTAATGTGATTAACAAAGCCTTTCATAAATTTCACATGAAAATAAAATTAGGTAGGGGTATTGGTTTAAACTTAGGACTGTGGGTTTTAACACGATCGAACACTTTAATTTAAAAGCTCTCGATAAACATTTACACGTCTCTAAACATGTTATTACTGCGTGTGTATTTTCTATAAAAATGTAAATTATACTTCTTTATAACATGATAGAGTACACTCGACCTAATATCTATTAAAATAAAACTTAATAGGTTATGTGTAAATATTGGATGTGAGCAATATCGGCTGTGTATATTTATGAATTACGAGTATAATATGAAAATTGGTACAGATTATTTCATAATATTAGCTCTGTGAAATAATCTAAGATGTGTAGGTCTTTCTGTTCAAAAAGTTGTTAATATTTTAGTTTAAATAATAAAGTAATATAATTTTATTGTAAAAGCCAACATTATATCACAAAATGTTCAAGGTGGTTTGTTTATCAAAGGCAGAATGGCGGCGACGTAGCCCACAACCCGTCACGTCAGGTTTCCCACAGAGGTGAAAAGTGGATCGCTGGAAGTGATCTCTGCCTACCCCTCTGGGAAAAAGGCGTGATTTTATGTATGTATGAATGTTTATCAAAAGTAGCAGAAGAATAAGTGCAACACATTGAGATATTGATAGTGCACAAACGCAAAACATCATATCATCACAACATAATACGCTTAGTAAGATTATTAAAACTACGCAACTTTCTTTTTAATTGATAGAAAGATTCAAAAGGCAGATTTTTACATGATTGCAGAGATTAACTGATAATTATACATTTGAAATAAAACTAACCTCTAACGGTTAAGTCTTAACCGTGACCACGAGCGCTGTAAAGAGCTCGAAACGTCGGATCTCTAAATAATGTTTAGAATACCAATACACGCGAGTTTAATCCGTAAAATTAGTTTTATTTGAAATGTGTAGTGCTCGCGCAAATAAAAATAGACAATACTATGATAATTATACTGCATACGTGACAATGTTTTTTTTCTTAAAATCTCTACTGATTGTACCATTAAGAGCCAGTGATAAAATATATCGATTTTCTTTTGTGTTTACATAGCGACAAACAGCCGGTAATTGAGTTTCTCATTTTCCAACGAACCATGGAAAAAAATTACAAAATCAAATTAGGAGTGTCCGTGTTAGTCACCAGGGGAAAACGAAACATGTAAATCAATAAAAACCGAGCGCATTTCCCTATCCCGACCCCTGTCCCCCCAATTTCACGGAATATCCCCACTTTAAGTCAAGTAGATCTCAATTTTAAGGGCAAGATGTTCAGTTTCTCGCAGTTCGGTTCGCAGCCCTTAAGGTCGCCTCTAAGGGCAGTAATTGAGGAAAACGGGGATTCCATTGATGGTTCACCTCGTTTTGATGGTTATCGATTCCTATGCTAATTTGTGAGAGTTCATTTGTAAGTTATCGATTTACGGATTGAACGAATAAAGTTTTTTTCTAAATTTAGGCCCGACCTTTTTGTTCTCTTGGTTAATTGTTTAACCTGAATTATTTATCAGCTCTTTAACAAAAAAAATAAAAGCACGCCGACATAACATAAGTATGAGATAGAGACGGAATATAAAACAACAATAGGTAATTCCATAAAAAAACGTCGATAGCCGAGTGGTTAATGTCGTTGCTTGTCATGCGAGAGACCGCCAGTTCAAACCCAGCCACGAACCACTATGTATTACGATTTTGAAATTCACATGTACGATTATTCGACGCTTTAACGGTGGAGGAAAACTTCGAGAGGAAAGCACACCTACAAAGAAATCCTTAGCAGTGGGAACGTATGTATGTATATGGGCTGATGATGGTACTTGATTCCATAATCCATCGTCCCTCTTTCAAAGCGACAAGTTAGCTGCATTCGAACGGTTTATAGATCGGCTAATACCCGCATAACGCCATATTCGGACATCGTCCGCTGATGCGGGCGGCCTACGATCGAACGATTATGTTTCATCGTAATGCCCGCAATTAGGAACGGGTGAGTCGAGTCGTTAGCACATAAAGGGCATTAGCTGGCGATGCGAAAAACAACGTTACCATTAACGTTTAGTGCCTAGTTTTAGACATGGTGATATTGGACTCGTTGACCGAATATCCTGAATGGGCTCTGAACCACTCGGCTGGGCAGGCACTAGTATTTTTGCAAGCACACGTTCGTTGTATGTTGGTACTTTTGTTTTATAGACCAGTGGAACGGTTACCCAGAATGTCAGCAATGGGTTCCTTAGCAGGTTTTCTGGATAATGGTGGTCGCGAGCGAACTTGATTGGTGTAACCCAGTCGAAACGTCGGGCAGTAAGTAGCTATGCAATTTGCTACTCCTAATATCGCGTGTAGACCCATAAAGACTAATTTTAGTATAATGGAACGCGAAAGTCTAAAATCTTAATTGCTTATACTATTGCATAACCTAATAAGATAAGTCATCTTAGTAGTTACTTTGTTACGTAGAGTGTAAACATATATCTGCGCAAAACAGGTGCAAACGTTTTGTACATTGGATTCTAACCGAGCGGTGCAAGTCCTAGAAAGTATTACAGCATGGTCTACAAGGACCAGGATGCAAAGTAGTCAAAGTACATATTTAGCGTTTTGTCCATAAATTTTATACACCAACTACTATTACAACTGTATTACTATCAAAAAGTTTTATTCTCGCGTCTGTTAGGCATCGGCTGCAAAGGCTTAGTGCCTAAGCCTTCAGCTGACCGCCTGGAAGCGGTAGGCCCTTCGAGGACGGGTTGGAACCTTGCGAGGCTCGTAATTTACAGCCTCTTCGTTTCTCACCTGACCGAACTACTCTATAAATAACCCCGGGTCGGCTGTAAAAACGGAATCCGGAATAAGAGCTTTCAAACAAGGGATTCGAATGGGATCTTCCAAGCAGAAGGATTATGCTGAGAGTAGATTAGATGGTGCGTATATAATAGTCAAGTAATCGAAATAAACAAAGGAGAATACAGTTTTTTTTCGAGAAAACAATTTGTCAAAAAAAGAGCTGTAAAAAAAACACAAAGACCCAAATTATTACATAGAAAAAACGTTTACTGTGAATTATCTACTATATTATAGATTATCAATCAAACCGTATAAACAAACACTGTTTTTCACTTTTAGAACTGTCATTATTACATTTTAGATACTTAAAAATCTCAAAACCTATCGCGTTAGGATTCGATAACTTTCCACTTCAGATCTAAAACTTTTAATCAAACTTAATTCTTAAAATTCAAAGTCACTGGCTTTCAGCTAGACGCGCACAGAATATTAAAGTTTAAAAATCTTTGCTCCCAAATATCCGGAACCCTCACCATCGGTATGTAAATGAGAGTTGATGACGTTTATGACGAGTTAAGGGCAAAGGGTCGGTAAGGACAAATGTGGGTCCATTGGGTGGGATATAAAATTTTCAGGGAATACTGTGACAGCTTAGTGTAATGGTAGTGTGTTGCCGTAGGAGCCGGATCCGCTTTCAAAGAAAGGGTTTCTCGTGTAAGTATCGATATATTCGTTTAATCTTCTTTGGGTGCCTTTACTTAAGGGTAAAGAGACCATATCATTAAGAATACGTTGCCCGTATATAAGTATTCATTTAATTTTTTTTAAAGTATTTTATCAGAGCAGAGATTGTTTGGTAAATAAAAATTAGGCGAACGATTGATTTCGGCCATGGCAGCCTATCTTGATGGAGATGAGCCAACTGCACAGGACATATAGTGCCCAATTGTACTCCGAAACACAAGTGCACTCTCTGTATCCTTACCCCTCCTAGTTTGGTGAGACGGCAATACGACATGACCGATGAGAGATCAGGCATCTACCAACTACCGGTTCCCGGGCTGAGTAATTGCTTAAAAGAAAAACTAGCACATATTTTGCTTGACCCCGGACTCGAAACGGGGACCTCTCGGTCCTAATGCAGCACTTGCTACCAATAGACCATGGAGGCAAATAATTTAGTATTCAAAATACCATGTTTGATAGAATGTTTTTCTCCTAAAAGGATAAATAGTTATCCTATTCACCAAGGTAAAGAAAAAATTCAAAGAGCATATTAATAGCCCCTTTCACTCAACTCAAACGCTTTGAAAACCACCAACCCAACAAAAAAATTCCACCACATCGAAATCATTCCCCAAAAAAAGGATCCAAAAATGTGCTTCTGAAAAATACAAACATATTTTTAAAAATGTTAGTCTGAGTTGCGAATAATTTTGGTCCGTCTGGCCATACACACTGCCCTAATTAAAATCAGGATTATTTGTTTACGCGGCATTCTTGTTGCAGTTTTTGTTTTTACTTCATTGTATGTTTTCGAGTTAATCCGAAAACTACAGTTTTTATATGACGCTCGCTGTTAGTGTTCGTATATTTTTGCGTTTATAGTCTTAATGAGAAAACGAGGTATAATTTTCGTTTACGTTATTTTAAAAAAGCCTGTGTTACTTACAGTATATTATTATGCAATTGAAAATGATATTTTGAAAGCCTTTAATTAGTTAAGTTTAGAATGGATTTTTATTTTACTTTTGAAAATGGCGCAGAAGGTTATGTTACTAAACAAAATGTGAACCTATTAGCTTTTAAAGGAATACTCAGGTACAAAAAAGATTACAGGTAACACAAATGTACACTTAGGAACTTTCTTAGTTTGGTAAAACGGGATTTTAAATATTAGCATAAATTCAACAATGTTATAGCTACATCCAGCCGCGGATTTAAAATCATATTGAAACAGCATCATTGAATTTTTCTCAAGCAATTAGAGTAAGGAAGTACAGGTACCTATTCTAAATTTCGCGAATGAACACTTCTACCTAAGTCCCAATGCCCAAAGGTGAAACAAGATAAAAACGGACACCAGGAGCGTCACATGACGTAGATTCTGTATCCAGTTTTAGACATCAGAGCCATCAGCTCCCCGCAAGTCCGGAGATGATGACGAGGCTACTCCAAGCCATCTACGACTACGATAGTCAAGAAAAAAAGTCTGCTTTGTCCCGTCCGAGAAATATCGCGTACACATTGCAAGGCAAGCAAAGCGGCACAAACCTCCATAGTTTTGAAGTGCATCAGATATAATTAAGTAGTAAGAATCAACAGCTGTCAAGGAGTGTGTAAGGGCGCAAGAAAACGAGCGCTCGCGGCCCGGCGTCGTAAGTAAGGTCAACCAAGAAAGTTGTTCAGCACCCTAAGATTAAAAATGATGTTATACTCGTCATAGAACAACAAAGTTTTTATAAAGAGACTTCTATAATGCCTTACTTTATCTAACGTCGATAGTGAGGCCCATATGAGGACGACAGGTACAGTAAACTCTATTAAACCTGCCGCACTCAGTCTGAAGTCCTGCTTAGATTCCGTTTCACGCCCAGAAAAGCTGGGAATACAGGTGGGAGGGCTGGAAGGGATGATTTTTCGATGATCGTAGTTACATATGCTAATAGTTAAGCACTCCTCTTCACATGGCGTTAACCAAAAACTGTATCGCATGGAAGTTTGTTATAAGTACTGTCGACCATTTTCTTAACCGACCCTACGTAAGTAAGGTAAGGGCACATTTGGCGCGAGCCCTTTTCATTATTCCGCGCGTCAGAGCGCGTGGACCCCTGTTGGGTTCCCTGGCTACGAAAAAAAAGGTTCAAAGAATAAAAAAAACATTAAATGTAAAGGTTAACTATTGGATTGAGTCCCAATAATGGCTGGCTATGGTAGCTATCCTAGTTTTACAAAATTTTATTTCAATGCTACATTAAATGGTTTTATTTGCCTTACTCTGTTTATTTATATAAACACGAATAGCCAAATAAAAATAGTTTTGAATGAAAAACCCACTATCCTTCAATACATTTCAAACTACATGCATACTTAATATCAGTGAGTTTTAAAATAATTAGAAAATCAGTAAATAATCAACAGCTAGAAATCAGTTTGACATAACAGAATCGAAATACTAGTCACAACTGGAGACGAAACAGCTAAATATTCACCTACTCTTACGTACACCTACCTAATAAACCCTGGTCCTGTAAGACCAAGTACCTAAATCTAGGTCCCAACATACATATGTTAGACTACATAGTCTAAACGGCCCTGTCTGCACACAACCCGCCAACCGTGTTATATCGGCGTGAATAAATAAAACACCTCCCCGTACAAATTCGCAGTTACACCCGTCCACTCACTTTGAAATGCCCTCGTCCTCAATTGAAAGTAAAGGTAAAGAGGTGATGCAATATAAGGGCTTTGGCAAATAAATGCCAGGGTTGCAAAATAGGCTGAAAATATTTTTTTAGCGCTACGGGTATGTCGTAGTAACTACGTCTTACGTACTACGACGTAGTACGTATGATCACCGACCTAGGTAATGATTATTATAGATCATTTGCTACAAAGAGTCAAAGGTTTGGAAAACCGTTTGTGTAAATATTTTTATACTAGTAACCCACCCTTGGTGCGCTTCGGATATTATTCATTAATACAAAGAAATCCTTTTGAATTACTCAATTTTGAAAAGAAACTGCATCAAAATCCGTTGCGCAGTTTTGAAGATCTATGAATTTCTATGTACTACTATCTACCCAAAGTGTTGTGTGACTGTTATGAAATGAACATCACAACAAAAGACATATCAAAACGTTTATTTTTCAGAAAAATAACAACCAACCAGCTACGGAGTTTAAATATAGTTTTCCGATTCTCTTACAACCTCACTATCAGATAGAAGCGTAATACTACTTACTAGTTTTGTTGGCATCTTTTCTCTCATCTCGCCACCAGCTTGGCCCATTCAAAAGCACGTACAAATAAGGATTTTTCCGAAGAGACGCATTTAATAACACCAGACGGCTTAATATACGCACCAATCTCCGAAACCCGCCAGATATATAAATGGAAAATGTTCACAGTACGCATTTTAGTAATACGTTTCTCCACATGAGCACATCTGAACTGGTTTTATGGGTATTGTGATTTGTAATTCTTATTTTCGGCTATCAATGGGAATGTAAGTTACAAAGTAGCAGGTTGCCAGAAAAACCGGGTTGCAGGAAAAACCGGCTTTGTGGAAGTCGGGACCGTGCAAAATGGTTCCGTATATATTTAAAGTCTTAACCAAATTATTCTCATCATTGACGTCATTTACATACAGCTGTATATACTTGACACTTTGAGGACCATTTAAAAACTTCACAGCGTAAATTACATAAGGTGTTATTATTAGATACACAGTCAACAAGAAACAGTAGTCTAATACCGCGTTCCCAAACAGCAACTTCTAAATATCGAGTTTTGCGTCAAAACTTAAATGAGACCCTCCCCCCCCACCGGGATGAACAACTCAGAACTTAAATTTGTAAACCCCCACCGCTGGGAATCGAGTTGCTCTTTGATTTACGCAGTATAAAGTTCACAGGTGTGTGGACGGGGTATAAATATTCGCGGAAAATTACTGCAAAGTTACGCTGTTAGTGAGAATGTTCATATGAATATGCATTATACACTGATCGCGGGTAAGAACTATGCTTTTAGCGAACACCTTAATTGGACTTAACTTTTAAGGTACTGTTTGGAATAAATAATATATTATGTTTATTGTAAGTTTTGAGACTTTCACGTGAACCGATTTTTGTGAAAACGAGTTGCAACGTGATATCCAGTCTTATCTACTTTATCGTAAGCGTTTGGTCCCAATGTTCACAATTTTATTGTTGATTCTGTTTATAAGAAATATATATTATGCGATGTATCACACACAACAAAAAGCTTTAGGGGTGAGAGCCATCCGCTGCCCGCAAGTCCGGAGATGATGACAAGGCTACTCCAAGCCAACATCGTATGTCAGAAAAAAAACACACAACAAAAAGTGAATGTATTCCTGAACTAAAGACAAACTTTCGCGTTCCATTACACTGAAATAAGTCTTTATGGGTCTTCACGCGATATTAGGAGTAGCAAAATTACATAGCTACTTACTGCCCGACGTTTCGACTGGGTTACACCAATCGTGGTCGCGAGGTATTTCAGTGTAAAGACAAACTCCCTTTTAACTGGTCAAGGTCGTGGTAAAACAATTGTCGAGTTGATTGAAAACACGATGACAGGAAGTGCCAACGCTTATTCGTCTTTTCATTACGTTCTGATATCTTCCATAATATATATTCATGGTTGGACTGCGGACATTAACTCATCGCAACGTTGCAAAGTAGGGTTTTGAGCCAAAAGTGAATTTCGTTCCTCCACAGCTGATTTCCCCGGCGGCCTATCACTTTGGGCGGGCAGGATCTGAGTGATTTATGATCTGCCAGAATCATAAATGTGAAAAAACGAAGTTCTCATCAACAAAAGTGAAATGAAGGCGGGAATTTGCAGGTTGAATCAAGAATGGGAAGTGGCAAGCTCCATCTAGACGTTCGTGGCTCGGCTCACTAGGAACAACTTCAACTTTGATTAACTTAGCCTATATCTTCATTCATCAGAAAGTAGTGATTAAATCCTGGTAGCTTTTTATTAAAAAACTAGCTGACCCGACAGATTTCGTCCTGTCAAAAAAATGTGAAAAAGAAAAGGGCTGTTTTTAGGGTTTTCCCGGCAATTATTCGATTTTTTCTACCGTAAGAACCATTCTTGGACTTCAACGAACATTTAAAAAAAGAATTGGCCAAATTGGTTCAGGCGTTGTTGAGTTATGCGCTTACCAACATATTTTGCGATTTATTTTCATATTATGGATAATAAACAAACGAATCGCGAATGGCGACGACGTTACAACTCTATCGTTCCAACTTCAAACCCTGATATTCTAGGTAATCCCTAAAATCAGTTTGACTTACTGTTTACCCAGAATATTATAAATTTGTAGGCAATTCCGGATAGTTCAACATACATTGTAGTTAGTATTAGTAACTTTAAGCCTGTAACTGTTTCACAAAGGAAGCTTTACATAGTAATACGAGTATTACATAACAATATTTTAAGCGTTCACAAATTGTGTGCATAGAATAGCTACTAAAATTAGCCACCATTTTGAAATTCCCGGTATGTCGGGAATCCCGTCGACGTATCAAGTAAATATTTCTGGAAAAAGGGGTTTCGATAGAATGTTTAAAATAATTATGAAAAATATTTTATTACTCTTTCACCCTACGCGTTCCCTGGACCTCTTTGTCAATATTTCCAATTGGATTCTGTTTCACGTAAATAACTCGACGAATGAAATAGACTAAATATAAGTATTCTTCTAAATACATTCTGGAATGTTTTGACGAATTTAACATAAATGAACAATGTTCGTGCTGGGACAACACTTAGTACTTTTCATTCACTATTATGTTCATGACTTGTTTAATCATTGATTTTATTAGGTACTGCCAAATACAGTCGTATGCCTACTTCTACATACTATATCCTCTTTGGATATAATATCTCAGACTGATTTATAAACTTCTAAAAAATTATGAATTACGTAGTATAATTTGAATTTTTGAACATTACGGTACTTATTTAATACTCCTAGGAGTTATTTACATTACATAAAGCTACCCAGACAACAATTTTTATTGAAAACTTTGAATATATTATGCTCATGTTAGATTTAAGCTTAGGTTATGAATATCTTAAAAACAGAAGAAATACGGAGAAATTTACTAAGTATTTAAAACATACCAAAAATTACTGTTTCGGCTATTGTTTTGTAGGATATTCGACTATTTCGACTCCAAAGTAAATAGTAAACTTGCTAACCCATCAAATATGAGTTTATCCTAAAATATACACGGATAAGGGTAAGAAAATGATGAATTCACAAATTATTGCTAGTCCAATAGAAAGGGCAACAGCGAAAATCTAATTCATTTGAATATTATAACTCCAATTTTGGGGTTAACTAGATCGGGTTACCCTGAAATATGTCTCACAAGTCGTGCACCTTTGAATATCCTCAAAGCTTTGTCTAAGCACGGTTTAAACAACGCGAAAAAAAAAGTAACATGACACAAATTCAAAATATTTTTGACTACTAACAAATATAGGTATATGATAAGGGTTCCAAAATTCTCTTCTATGTTAGATGCACTATAAATAACCAAGTACTAATTACGGGTATTTCTGCATCATACTTTTGAAACGAAAATATTAACGACAGCCGTAAAAATGGGTCTAATATATCTACAACGTCGTGTTGCGGATCACAGTCAGTGTTGCAGGCAGCCTCTGCGGGGAAGAATAAGAACATCTCCAAACTGAATGCCTAATGAGATAAAGTATTGTGCTTGTATAATATCAAGATTGCCTTCAGTTATGCCAGTGTTACTCTTAAAACATTCCACTGTGTTCTCAAAATAATTTCGCTGTGAGACAAAGTGAGCCACTTCGTTGTTGGCAAGTTTCGAAGTAATTAGCGCAATAATTATATTAACGGCTTTCGAAGACAATTCAGAGGATATTCCCTTTTGTAGGAACCGTTAATTATTAAAACATATAGACTGGATGGACTGTTTAATGTACCAAAATAGCTTTTGTTATTTTCTTTTAGTTAATTACTTTGGATTATGTTGATTGAAACGGGTTTTTAAGCTATTGCATAGCTTTTATCGCGGGCTTTGAGCGCGGCGACCGAACCAAGAAATTCCGTAACGAAAAAAACCTCACAATCATCTAACGTCGTTTCAGTTCGGTAGACTTCGGCACGGTGTCTGTGTGCGTGCGGTTAGACGTATTGTACGACTCTACGAAACTCGCACGAATCGAGACGAGCTGCTCCGAAATCGGACGATGCTATGCAATAGCTATACCGCGGCAGTCCCCGAGTGCCACACGTCTTTTTTAATGTTCGACGTAAATGAATTAGCGGTTATAATATTATATTATCCAATCTATCTATATAATAAAGCTGAAGAGTTTGTTTGTTCGGACGTGCTAATCTTAGAAACTACTCTAGTTCGATTTTTTTTTGTGTTGGATAGATCATTTATCAAGGAAGGCTTAAGAAACAATGGAAAATGTTATAAAAACGGTAGGATACGCGGATGAAGTAGCCGGTACAGCTAGTCTATTATAAACATAATGTCGCTCACGAAGCTATTCAAATAAATTTGCTTTCATAAAGTGTGTCATATATTAGAATTATTTTGACTCTTACTCCTTGTTATTCAAATTGCTTTTTACTCTTATTGATAGGCGTGTGATATAGAATTTGTAATTAATAGGTTTAATTCGTACATGTCCAGCGACCGCCATCAACACCTGTTAATTACGAACAAACACACAGAAAGGTGTAAGGTTAACAATGTCGGTCGTTACCCCTAATATATAATGAAGTGGTACGTCACGTTTATAAATAAAGCGAGACAGGCGGACAGCGGACATGTGACATGTACTCTGAAATAACTGAGTGTCGTAGTCCGGGCGGCCGTCGCTACCAATTGGGTTAATAGTGCTATCTATCTCAGTACCTGTGTCTTTATTGGTTCAAAAGTTATAACAAACTATATAGAACTGCATGATTATAGACTTTCGCGTGCGTGACAACCGCACAACCTCTGTGGCAGACGAAGTTCGCTCGCGACCATGATTGGTGTAACCCAGTCGAAACGTTCCGGCAGGAAGTAGCTATATATTTGCTACACTAATAACAAGTGTATACCCATAAAGACTAATATTTACTATTCATATAGAACTGATTAAAAAAAAGACAAATCTTTTAAACTTAATTAATTGGGTTTATAATTACATGGTTCCTATTATCCACCAGTCTGCTACTATAATGTGTTTAACCATGCAAATAAAAACAGAGCCCACCTGTACTATCTTGTCAAAAATTTTACTTTTCATTTAGTAATTCTTTCTGCAGAAGAATTTATAAAACATGGTTTATTTCTGTAAAGCGGTGACATGACATTTATAAATATGTTTTGTCTGTCACCATTATTTGAATAAATTTCCATATTCTAGTAGGCCAATTTTAATTAATAAAGTAAATAGTGTCTGCCAGCCATGTTTTAATAGAATAACTAGAATTAATGCTTTCAATTGCGAGTAGGTTTATAAGTGGCAATAATTTTGAAAATTTTCTTGACAATTCTTGCAGTTGCAAATATGTAACCAATTCCAAAACTCCCATTTGTTAATATTACTTCATCACATACATTCACAATGAACTAAGGAATTACCACTAAAGACCAGACGCAGATCTCAAACTTAGGTACAGAAATACTTTGAGCTTCTAATTTGGGGCAAGGAAGTTGAAGCCAATCTTAGCCTCCGGTACACAAAGCTAGAATTAGAGAATGTGGCTTCAACTACTACAAGTAGTCTCCGAAACTTTGAGAAACATCGGTAAATACAATTTAATTATCATTCAGCATTTCCCCAGATTGTATCAACAAATAGTCCTGGGGAAATGCGAAGCGACAACAGCCCGCTTTACCGAATGCCACCGGTAATTGCTAGCATTATTTAATTTGTACGAATTAAACATTCCTGCATTAAAAGCGGATCTTGGTTGAGCGTTTTTATTGAACCTCCCTGTATAAACGGCTCAAATTCGATAGTCAAACTGTGCAAATTCACTGCTATAACAATGATTTCCTGTCGGTTCATTTTTTTGGGAATATGTTTAGCCTCTTATTTTGAGAAAAATAATTAAATCATATGAGAAAAGCGTCGATGGCCGAGTGGTAAAGGTCGTTACTTTCCACCGTGTTATTCAAATTTGAAATTCATATGTACGATTATTCGACGATTTAAAGGTGAAGGATAACATCGGGAGGAAACCTGCATTTGGCAAGTGTGATAGACTAATGCCTTATCGCCCTAGTTTAGCGTAAGTCCGTGCCGTAGCAGTGGAGACGTAAATGGGCTGATGATAATGATGATGAAAAATCTAACTTAAACAGCCTAACTCTCTGGGTAACTGAATAGTTTGGAATGGTATTGCCCAAATGATAGTTCAAAAAATTACACAACGGCGTAATGTATCATTTACTAATTTCAATGTAACTCTCCAAATGTCATCATTACCTTCCATATTTCGGAGTCCGGGGTTTCATTACTCGTTTGATCGCTTGAATAATATAAAGCTCCTACACACATACACACACACACACACAACACACATTTGTAACGATCGCATATACATATAAGTAAGGCCTGATGCTGAATAAATAAACAAAATTACCGTCGCACTGTCCCTTGGCACGGAACCGTTTAATTATGTTTCCGAGTTCATTCCGTTGTGAAGTCCGTTTAAAGACCCGTTTGGATGCGGGGAACCGGTGAGCTTGTATAGTAGAAACGTAGAATGACTTTGGAACTCAATAGTTTCATATTACTTGTAGGTACAGTTATCGCCTAAAATTTAGACAACTTACGGCAGTTCAGTATTTCAAACACGGTCACTAAAAATACAATTTGTATTACATACGAATATCATCATCATGATTATCATCATCAGCCCATAGGCCAGACAGACATAGGCCTCTCCAAACGCCTGCGGGCGTCTTACACTACGTTTCCGTTTATGCCAGGTGGTGTGACGATCTGCGCAGGACGGCTGGTAGGAGCTGGATGCGAGTGGCCGAGGATAGAGAGAAGTGGCGTGCATTTGAAGAGGCCTATGTCCAGCAGTGGACAGGTATGGGCTGATGATGACTGTCTTAGGGATATCAGAAAAAAGTGTAACATAAAAATAGATTTAAGTGGTATACAGAAGTATTATAAATAAATAGACACGGGAATAATTGTCCCGAGTGGGAATCGACCCACGAGTCTTGGCGCAAGAGACAGGGGGACTACTCATTGCGCCATCGTGCCAGTCCGTCAATATGACATCTCATCATCACAATGACTGCCTCGTTGGTCTATTGGAAGCAAGCGCTGTGTAAGGACCGAGAGGTTTCAGTCCGGGGTAGGGCAAAATTTGGGTGAGTTTTTATCTGTAAAGAAATTACTCAGCCCGGAGGAATTTGGCGGTTGCCCGCGTCTAGGAAAGCACGTTAAGCCGGTCTCTCATCGGTCAAGTCGGATTGCAATCTCACCGAATTATGAAAGTAAGGGAACAGATACTGCAATTGGGTAAGCACGAAATCTTGTGCACTATAATATGTCCTGCACACATGGCTGATTTAAATTGAGATCGGCCGCCATGGCCGAAATCGGTCGGACGCCTCATGACACATCACAATGTACACTTGTCATCCTATGATAATCAGGATGGCTCCAATCAAGAAACCGATCCATCTACGCAGGGCTCTCCCTTAAGCCTTCGTGTCAGAGGGAACAGTTTAATTTAGCCTTAATTAACCGCTTCGGCAACTTCCGTAATTATAACCTTCATCCCGAATTACTCAACACCTTAGCCTTAAAATTATATTAAACGCCATCTTTTGTTTGTGCCGTTGAAGATGCTCGGCATTCGACAAATTGTGCCTCATAAAGGCTTAATTGAACACGTGAGAGGTTAAATCAACTTTGTGGTTCTTTTTTTTTAAATTTTTTTTTACTGTTTAAAGATACCCTTCAGTTCAGAACGGTCTAGTAGTCGCAGCATGCTCTGGAAGATAGTTATTCCTTTGGCTCTGACCTGTATTTAACATTACCCAATCATAGCAATAATATCCAATGTTTTCAAGTCAAAAGAGCTAGAGCTACATATCGCTTTATTAATCTCCGAATTAACCAGAAAATCAATTAGTTAAAGCAGCAATGATGATCAGTGTAATGAACATACAGAGAAATCTGCTTCAATTTTCATTCTAGAAACTATTAAATCACAAATTAATGCAATTGTTAAATAAGCCATACTAATAGCATTCCTTTCACATACCCGTACGTATTTACATATCAGTCACAATGACGGCAGGTCCAACGTTAATAGCCGACTCTTCTAACAATTATATCGTCTGTTTAATATGTTAAAATGTACCGAATCAATTCCATTATCGTGATTAATCAAAATGTGTGATTGAAGCTGGCCGGACCGCAGGAGTAAGCGCAGTAGCGGCCATTCGGACAAAAACAATGAGAATATTAATAGGTGTTTATCTCCGCTACATTGAATATAATGCGCCTGTATTTTTGTCCACTGCACAGCGCTGACAATGTTATTTCTGGCTATTTTAATGTGAAATAAAACGGCACAATGCGGAGTTCGTACGAATTTAAAATGTCATTTATATTTATTCCAGTTACTTCAATATAATTAATTATTAATTCATAACAGAATAAATTAATATGAGGATGACTTTCTGGAAACTGAATTATCTGAATAATCTGGCATTCAAAGTACGTAATAAACATTATTTTTACTAAAGTAAAATACCGTATAAAAATACTTTAGTACGTTTTCAATTTAGTAACAGCATAAATTTCGCATCTCTATCTGCTTATATCCCGACGTTTCGATTAGGTTGCACCAACGAACTGTGTCAGTAGCTATTTTTACCCTACTTTAAATAACTGATGTGACACTAAGCGTTTGCATGTCCAATCCCCAAATGGATAGAAAGAGGCTTTGCTGCAGAAGTCGAATCAAATCTAGCGGAAAATACAATTTCATTACATGATTATCTATTCTAATATTATAAAGTTAAAGAGAAGAAGTTAAAGGGAACTACTGGGTCCAGTTGAAAAATTATTTTTGTTTTAGATAGAATATTTATCGAGGAAGGATTAAGGCTTTATAACATCACGCTGCGACCAAAAAGAACAAAGAAATAGTGGAAAAAGTTTAATAAAAGGGGGACAAAACAGATGAGGTTGCTGCTGCACAACTAGTCGCATATAAATCTCAATCCTATTACACTATTACTTACACATAAAAAAATGTATAGTTTTTATCTTTACAAAGAGAGTAAAAGGGTAAAAACTCTTTAGACGCACAATGTATTAAACAAAGTCAAACAAATAGTTTTTTTACTGAAATAAATTGAATGCGCAATCATTAATGACAAATTAATTACTTGCTTTGAAAAAGTGATTTTGCTAGCCACGGTTTTATCATTGAAAGATTTCAAAAAATTCAATCAACTTAAAATGACAGGCCTGCTTGCTTAATCTGCCATCAAAATATTTCGCATATTTTTAAACATTTTATTTATTTGACATAATTTGAGCTGGTGCCATCAGAAATATGATTAAAAATCTTAAATGGGAATCCGTAAGAGTCACTCAGAAGTATTGCGAGTGAAGAATTAATATTCTTGAATGGTTCGCTGAGGATTTACAAGACATTTCGAAGACTGTTTTGAAATTCTATAATTAACGTTCTACAGTTTCTTGGATTTCATAAAATGTGAAGATTTATAAACATTTGTAAGCAATTTCTAACATTTAAGATAAAAATATAATCATTTTAAATATCAATGTATCGTTGCATGAATTGACAAAAAATTGGCTCATTTATTAAAAACATCTTGATTTGAAATCAAACTTTATATTGAAGGTAGGGAGTTTAAGGTCAAGGCATACATTATGAACTAGGAAAAATCGTCACCGCATCGCCTCGCATTAATATGATTACAAAATTTATTTGAAAACTAACCTGAATTTGAAATATTGAAGTGTTTGTGTAGGACAATTCGTTCGTTTTCTACAATTGCGATTGAGGGCCATATGGGTGAATCATTTAGTTTTTCTTCACTAACGCAATGACAACGACCCGATCACACAGCCCGCTGCGTACAAAAAAGCCTGTCCAGTCACGTAGGAAATCAGTTGAAGGAATATAACCTCATTACTGACAGCAGTAGCAATTATCACAATAAACCAAGTGGCCTGTGAACCGTGATGGCGGCTGCTAATTAAGCAAATTGTTATTACTATGGCGTGATCGACGGCCCGCGCAGGAAGGTTGGAAGACGAAATGTTGGAATTAGCCCTGCTAAGGGTGGTCGGTAGAGTTATACCATCTTGGTACAGGGACGGCTTAAGAGCAGCGATCTAAATGTAAAATCTTATCATACCAAAACATACAAAATGGTTTAATGTGTCAAGTTATATGTAGGTCCATCTAACAGTGGAATTATAAAATTTCTTACTTGATAACTTGCTAATCTATTGAAATTAAATGGATTAAATTCGCGTGTCTAAATAAAATGTTTAGAACAACAATACATGAGGGTTTAATCCGTGAAATTAATTTTATTCCAAATGCGTAGTGTTTTGAAGTCGCGCAAAAAATAGACAGTCTAATTTTCTAATTCATAGGTAATATTAAAACCATAAATAAATCGTGAAAAAGCAATAATCTATATGTATGTTATGTGTGATTTCATATATAAAAACACAGACAAATGAAATGAAAATCGTAACCTAAAAACGGATATGACCCATTCATACTTATCAGCTTTACGCGAGTCTATAGTAAATGTCCCAGGTATTGATCTATAGTTTGAACTTGTAAGTACGGGAGTGCCAATGAAGGTCGTACCTGTCTGTAAACCTCCTCACTGGCCTCCCACAGGCCAGGGTCAGAGGTGATCCGGGCTAAGGTGAACATGATAAGCCCAGCTCATTAAGTGTCCGAGAGTCGCTGAATGCCTTTAATTATAATTTTTCATCGCAAACGAGGAAAAAATGAGACGCCCACCGACCGGGCCTTACGCTAAAACCTTTATTTTTTGCACTGATTAATTTTAAGAGGAAATTTTGAAATTAAAAAGTGTTCGTGGCAGTCAGAATTAATTGTCCGCCGGTAATATTTAAATTTCCGTAATCTGGACGGAAGCTTATTTGACGGAAAGTGTTATGGCGAAAAACTTTTCCAAGTAAACAATGCAGATTCTTTTTTTTTTGCTTTTAAGTTAACTTTGTGCTGGAATTCCTTTATTGTACTCTGGAGGAAGGTGACGTTGAGAAAAATACAGTGAGTTTCTTTTCAGCAGTAAATTCACATCCGTCCTTTAATCAGGAAAGGTATCCAGGTTAAGTTCTAACTGTTTAAAGAACCGTTTAATAAATAAGCCATACCTTAGTCATTATTTGATTACTTACATATTTTAAGTTCTAATGCTTATTGCCCTTCAAAACTCATCCAGACTTACCTGAAACAAACATAAAAGATCAAGTTAATATTATTAAAAAAAACTTTCGTCAGACACTTCAACCACGACAATCATCATAACAGTTGAAGTGCAAAAAGCAATCCGAATTTAAATCTAAGATTTAAGACGCCCATTCCCTGCTGCTACATTGGCTTCTAATACCTTCTTACATCGCAATTCCTACTCGATGCATCTTAAAAAAGCTTCGGCCGTGTAAACAAGCCGAGCGTATCGAAAGCTGAAAGCTCTCCGGGACATGACAAATGCCGGCGCTTTGTCTGCGTCCCGGGAGCGTGGGACGCGGGAATCGATCGTGGGACATCGGCCCATCACTCATAAAAATGGCCCGGGCTATGAAGGACCAACACTAGTCACCTTGTCGATAGACTTTACTGATGACTCTAAATTACTAATCTTTTAAAACTATGACTGTAAATTTTGGATGACACAATGGACTGAAAGTACGAATAAAGTACGAATAAATGACAAGTAGTTGAAAACTTTACTAAAACTCTGATGAAAAGCTACATGTAAAGCTATAGTATGTAAACTGTATATTATTACACACATTTTTATTTGCGGCCAAAATTTTAGTAATATGCTTTATGTTTATTTCAAGAGCAAACTAAAATATTATCTTTACTAAACTAAACTAAACAACGACTAATATGTATAAACCACTATTTCCACAAATTTCGATAACTCATAAGTTATTAATTGCCTCCTTTAAAATACTGTAACACGTTTTCATATTTAATTGAGAAGTAATGATAGAGTCATGCCAGTGACCATCATTGTCGATGCTGTAAAATTGAACAACACTACATCGTATCGACGGCTATCGAGTTTTTCCGTCTCCTATATTTCAAGACGTGTCCGGCTTTTCCCGTAATACTTACTTTCCGGTGTAGCCAGGACTTTCAATGTTATGTTTAGAAAACCTGACATACTATACCGATCGAAAAACGTCGATGGCTGAGTGGTTAAATTCGTTGCTTGCCAGGAGGTCGCCAGTTCAAACCCCGCCACGTGCCAATGTGTTTTTCAAATTTGAAATTCGTATGTACGATCATTCAACGCTTTAACGGTGAAAGAAAACATCTTGACTAAACCTGCACACCTACGAATAAATTCTAAGGTATGTGTAATCGACTAAGCTCAAGGTAAGGACTTAGGTCTTATCACCCTAATTTAGGGCCCGTGACCAACAGTAGGCGTATGTATATTATGGGCTGTTAATGATGATGATTACCGTTCTTATATAGCAAACCTTTTTTAAAGGCAATCGATTTTCACGACGGTCTAGATTACTTAACAAGAACATCTTATTTCTGGTCCCTTAATTTTATTTATGCGTCAAATAATATAAAAAATAAAAGTTTCAGGGATTTCAATTACATAATTGTGAAATAATTTGTCTTATTAACTACTCCTTGGTCATTTCTGTGTCAGTTAATGCAAATGTATTTGTGGGTAAATAAACAATGAATTTAGTTATCATTTTCCAAAATTTCACATCGAAGAAAATGTTAATTAATTATGACAACTGTAAAGTTCAGCTGATTGTCTCAGCTGAGTGATTCAGCTTGTGTCTCGGTGACTTCTGTGACGCTGTTCATCATTACTTACTGTTTTTATTATGGGATTTGCTTCTTAATCATAATAATTACCGTATCTACATCTGGTATACTTATGACTCAGACTCTACGTACTCTTTCTCCTTATGTAAACTTTTAGAGCTTAGTAATAGCAGCTCGTACGTACTAAGGGTAGGTACTCCTTCAAAATTAGCCGGTCATGGAAGACGTTCGCCTGAGTACGGGCAACGCAAGTGTAGCCACACTTCACAACACTACTGGATATGATCCCGGGCATTGCGCAACATGGTAACGTGTAAAAGCAAATACGGCCTCAGTTGGGTTCGGAGGCCATATTTGTTTTTACACGTTTTCAGGGATCCGTAGCTTGAAATGAAATAGCAAATATGACATGAATGACATAATGAGAGCATAATGCATATTTATCTGATACCGTGGTATGATTTAGCACTTGTGAAATGAAAATTTAATTCAAAAATGTAATGTAAAAATATGCCGAAATACTTATATTTAAATATTTCATACACACAATACACAAAGGAAAATTTTTCATTTTATTAATATTTGTGCCAGTAATCGAATCCACGATCCTTGGCGCAAAATACTTATGCTAGAAAAAGCGCTACCTAATGAGCCACCTAGCTATTAAAACAATAATTCACAAGCCTAGCAATAACTACTGCTTAAAGATTGCTTAACTACAGAAGCAGTTAAGTGACCACTTTTCAATAATCCTTAATGCAATTTCCTCCTTCAATACTTGAACTTGAAGTCTAATTAATTAAGTAGTAAGCAGTTAACTTAACAAAGGTAACTGAACTTAACATACACTTTGTATTATACAAGTCAACGGAGAACCACCTGCCTTGTAGAACCCTCTCTTGCCGACTTTTTATGGGCCCTTTCGTTCGCATAAATACGCCGGCTTACTAAAATAATCTTGTGATGTACATTTTTTGTGTACCATAAAATGTACAGGGTGAGCAAACACGGCTGCTACAGCGTTAAGTGAGATGTTTTTGTGACAGAATTAGGCATTGTCGAGACGAGCAAGATGTTGACTCGAAGTAGGAAAATGGCACGAGTATTTACTTGTATGTGGGAACATATACTTGTCAAGATATTGTAGCAAACAGAGCTCAATGTAAATGTGCAATGTACTATACGAGTAGATAGGTAATTCTTAATTGTTCGTTCATGCAGAACTTATACGTTACTCGTAAAACTAAACTAAGCGTAAGGCGTACCTATTTATTTTATTTATTTTTTTAGCTTAAGTGGAACGAGCACAAAACAAAACAGCAATACAAATTGATTGTGAATCGGTATATTTGTTCAAATTATCTTTTAGAGTTGATAAAACTACAACTGTTACGATTTGACTGTACCAGCAAAACGACTTCTATTTTGAATCCACACACGGACTGTACTTTTCTTAACGCAATAATATAATCTGAAAACATCGCGGCTCCAACTTTCGTTACTGCGCATTTGTCAACTTATAATCTAATACGGCAACTTGGTCACAAAAACTTATAGCTAACTTGATTCCGAGTGGAGCGGCAAAACAGTCGTAGCAAATAGCCCCGGGCCTCGGATAACCGCCCCCGTGGGAAAACACACATCTTATTTGACTCCGAACTAAAACAATGCCAACTACTTAACAGTCACGAAACTTCATAACTGCGGAGTGTGAGAGGCGCGGGATGAAAGGGTTCTGTAGATTGAATAACGACATTGAAATTTTAAGCTATTAAAGTTACACGGTTGAGTGAAACTATGTAACCACTAAATTGAAATATAATTTAAATTAAAGGAGTCCCTGGCAGCGGTTCGAAGAGTCTTAGGTTTGATTTTTGCCCGGGACAAATATTTGTGTGACGAATATCTATTTTGTTCCGTGTCTGGGTGAGTTGTTATTAAGTATTGTGTATACCAGCAATTATCGGAAACACAAAGGCAAATTAAGAATGAAAAATCAAGATGACAGTGTGAACATGCAGTTTAAAATGATTAGGTAAAAAAAGCGGATACACTGACAAAATACTATTAAAACCTTAAAAAAAATTGCTTTATCACGGGCTTCCAAGTATTAATTTTATGTTCATTTTCATAAAAAAAGGCAGGCAGAGGTATTCAGAATTCACCTATAAATCGGCATACCCATATAAATATACAAATAGGTACATACGAATTTCAGTCATAGGCTGCAGTGGCTTTCGGGCTAATGCCGCATATGCTGAGGCCCGTACCTCGTTGACCACTTTATAGTCCTTGTCTATGTGTGTTATTTCTTTGTTTGAGATTTAGTGTCTTGTGTTTTTATGTCTCATTGTATTTGTAATTTCTATGTCGTGGTCAATAAATGTTTTTCTTTCTTTTCTTTCTTACTTTCTTTAATATCGATTCAAAACTTCACTCACGGATTCCTAGAAGTCAAAAGATGGATGAGATGTTTCTGTAGTGCCAAGTTAGATTGTATTGAAAGGTTTATGGGAGTTTTATTTATCACACGAAGTACTCCTCTCTGTTTGTTCTATTTTGTTTACGCGACGCGAAGGAAATCGGACTTTGGTGAAGTTTCTTGTAACTGAATTGATACGTACAATTTTGTACGCAAAAGTGGTAAATTACATGATAGGAACTTTAAGTTGAACATTCGTTCAAAGTAAACGATATAATAAAATTAGTCTTTATGGGTCTATACGCAATATTAGGAGTAGCAAATGACATAGCTACTTACTGCCAGACGTTTCGACTAGGTTACACCAATCAAAACGTCGCAATCGTTACACCAAAGGTTATAATTTTAGTGTAATGGAACGCGAAAGTCTAAAATCTTACATAAACGATATAATGTCCAAAAAGTTATGAATGCTGATTATACAATGACTAAATCAAACCAAATCCCCATAATTGTTTTTATTTGTTTGATTCCGTTTGCCCCTGTCTCCTCTAAGATATTTGCTTCTTTATTCAGAAGGAAATCTTCGATTCATTTAACAACTACTTACGGATTCTCGGTACGTGAAATTATTGATCGCTTCAAAATAATACGCATGATAAAACATGGACAAAAACCTTTCTGATTGGATATAAATTACGTAATAAATTACGTCTATTTTTATTAATAATGTATTCTATAAGCTCTAAGCTACAAATAAATTAATAACAAGACAGCAAAAATTTCTCGGAAATTCATCAATCGCACGTAGATACGACAATCATCCTTGTGCCCTCCAGTCTTGCATTGCGTACCATCAAACAGTAAAATCTCAACAGTCGTAAAACGCACGAAAATCTTTAAAAGTAATTATATGTGACGCATTTTTTTAAGATCTTGAATCTTAAAAAAGCGTCGGTGGCCGAGTGGTTAAGGTCGTTGCTTGCCATCCGAAAGGTCGCCAGATCAAACTCCGCCACGTACCACTGTGTTTTTCAAATTTAAAATTATGTACCAATTTTCGACGCTTTAACGTTGTAGAAAAACATCGTTCACCTACGAAGAAATTCTAAGGTTGTGTAGTCGACCAGCCCGCACTTGGCCATGATTGACTAAGGCCTTTATTTATTTTAGAGCAGGCTCGTGCCGCAGCAGTGGGGACTTATATGGGCAGATGATAATTAGGATCTCAACCAATACACCATCTTAATGATCAACCCTTTATTCTATTCCACTGCAGGGTACAGGTTTTCTATGTAGAATACCATACAATACGTCTTCAGTTAAATATTTTCAGCACAGCAAATATGTAGTTGTTATCAGTATTCGCTGTGACGACGCAAGTCTATCGAGTATGCGTCGCGCGCGCCCCCTAACGATGCAGCCGACGTTATTTGCTTTGCACGCTCTCATACAGTCCCATACATACAAATTAACACTATACAAGTTGATTTTGGACTTGTATGTGCTGGCAGAGTCCAGGGAACAGTGGAAATTGCTGAACACACAAGAGTGAAGCTCTAACGTATGGTTATTTATCATTGAGTTGACTGAGAGAAGTTATCTTTGGCAGTGCGAATATGAACTTTGAGATCCGAAAGTCAGCGTTTAAGTAAATTTAATAGAAAGTAACGTGATTGCTATGCCTACCATCGGTTCGGAATGATATCGCTGCTGAGAGGAAGCCGGTATGAAATCCTGGTAAAAAAATAAACCAAAGTAGATATGATCAAAATGATCTTACAAATGATTGTGCAAGCTAGCATGACACTTCTGATGGTATTCTAATTCGTCTATCAGATCGCAAAATGGTTATTCGCTTCGTTATAATTAAGCAATTATCCTCGCATTGCTACATTACCACATAGACCGTTGATTCCTCAAATCGTGCGATAGTCTCTCTCAGATCAATATACCTACTTTCTCATTTAGTCTGGGCGTGTGTGTCCGGCGAAAAAATTGAAGAATGGCACCTCCCTGTCCGGGGCGAGATTAATAGTGCCAATCGGCGTTATTAATTGAGCCGAGCGGGCGAGTGCGACCCGCCCTTAGCCTATCCGTGATACGCGGATTAATGCGGCATTATACCGGATTATTGGCAATAAAACGTGAGGAATGATGATTTTTGTTGCCCTGACACCTTTTAGTTTTGTTGCAGGTACAAATAGTTTCGTTGTACAAAGTGGTCCTTTTGATATACTATCGCTCTAGTGTATGAATACGACCATATAATAAGACTTTATGGTATATTTATTATATTTTGTTTCACTTACTAACTTATTTTTATTTTTGATACAAAATAATTCACCAAAAATATGACTACCCGTGTAAAAAAACTTGACGAGAAATATGATGACGTCAGACTTTTTTACCTTGATTTAAATGAATGACCTAAGTAACAAATCAATGAAAATTATATAGACACATCAACGTTGAAGTCATCATCATCATCAGCCCAATCCTGTCCACTGCTGGACATAGGCCTCTCCAACTAACGTTGAAGTATTGACATTTAAAAATTTGCTTTATTTTCTACAAAATAACAGCGTCGCAATAATAAAGACTTGTAATTAAAATATAATAAATATTATCAGAATACCTATAATACCTAATACATATGGTGATATCTTCGAAACTATGCATTTTAGGACCAACGTTTCTTGGACATAAAAAACATTATTTATGTATAGAAAAATACCCTTAAAGTTATGGGACATCAAAAGAAACACGGCGTACATGTATGACAATCAATCGACTTTACAAAGCACCCTTGATATTCTGATTTAGCCTTTTGAATGCCATGAGAAGAGGTTCTGCTTAGATCTTGTCTTTCAGCTAAGTAGGTTCTAAGTATAATCTAAATTTCACATGGTAATGCACCTCATCTCTCTACTTAATTCTTGAGCGCTGATAGTTGATTAATGTACTCGTAGATTGGCTTGTGCGATTGCGCATATCTCCATGAAGATAGTGTACCTAATGTGTTATTTTTAAGCTATTGAATAGCTTTTATCGCGGGCTTTGAGAAATTCCGTAACGGAAAAACCTCACAATTGTCTAATGTCGTTTCAGTTCGGTAGACTTCGGCACGGTGTTTGTGTGCTTGCGGTTAGACGTATTGTACGGCTCTACGAAACTCGCACGAATCGAGACGAGCTGCTCCGAAATCGGACGATGCTATGCAATAGCTATCCCGCGGCAGTCCCCGAGTGCCACACGTCTTTTTTTTAGATATTTAATAATGTTACCGAAACGACTACTCGTCCACAGAAAATGAAACGCCTGAGTAGTTTCGCCCATTGCGTTCTACAACCAGTAAATACAAATATTCAGCCTGGAATAGATCCGACGTCCCTTTGATGTTCGCCGCTATGGGCGGCGGCATATCGTGATTTATCGTAATTAATGAAAACGGACTAATTGTGAATCGTAGTAAATATAAATATCGAATGGCTAAATTTGCAAAAACTCAAAGGATTCAGTTCAGTGTTCTAAAAGTCTTGTTTTATACTTTTTCAGCGTCGTTTTTTGTCGTAGTTGGGTTTTAGTTTTTAACTTTTTATTATTTGTACTATTTTGGTGTTAAAGTGTATTTGTGGCGCATAATATTATCAAAAGTTAAATTGATGAACCAACATGTTTTATATTTTAAGGGGACGTAGTAAAGAAGCTATGAACGAAAAGATGTGAACTATATGCAATCAGTCCATGAATATACGTAAAGTCACATGCAAATGCTAGTAATATATATATATATTTAAAATGTACAAGTAAAGCGCTTTCCAATGATACCAAACACGGCGTATTTATCTTAACTTTATTTTTTTACTCTGTATGTTTTGTCCGCTAGTGGGCGCCACATTAGATTTTGTGAAACCCTATATAGCCTATAACCAGCGGACAATTAAGACGCTTCTAATGATATGTCATTTGTCGAATTCTGACAAGCAATTTAGAAGTTATGTGGAAACAGATGAACATACATACATACATACAAACATACATACATACATACATAGCCTGTCAAAATCATAACCCTCCTTTTGCTTTGCCGTAGTCGGGTAAAAACTGAATAGATTGGTGCAGTGATCCAAAACGAGTACCAGCATCCGATAAATTGCTACACTTGCACCGATTTTTGGTCTATCTACGTACTTACAACCCCACTTATATGATAATCATCATTAACTCATATACGTCCGTATTACTGGGGCACGCGCCAACCTTGTGTTGGTTAAAGATTTTAGGGGTGAAAGCCATCCGCTCACCCGCAATTCCTATGATGATGAGGAGGCTACTCAAAACCATCATCGTATGTCAGTTAGGGAAAAAAAAACTTTGACCTTTCAACCTGCTTTCGGTCAAGCAAAATAATATACTACATTAGAAAACTGAAACTGTCCGGGATATTTACCCCCGTTCACCCGTGATTATAGCGCTTGCAATAGTGCCGTAATATCGGGAGCTCATTGAAACAAAAAAACATGGTAAATATCCCGGACAGTTTCAGTTTTCTAATGTGTGTAACCATGACAGTTTAACAATATTATACTACATACCTATCACATAATACCCGTTGGTCATCGGGCTTGTTCCTCATAATGCAACAAGAAAAAACAACGTGTGACCGTTATTGAAAGTGCAAATAGTTATTCAAAGCGTGTAATTGTTATTTGTGTTCAAATGGCATTTTACACGATGAGTTACGATCGTGTGCGCATGCGACGCCGTAATTGTTATTTTTGTGCATGATAAAGTACAGTTAATATGAGCTATGTTGTTGATTTATTGAATGTTTTATTGAAGGTGGTTTTATTTTAGAAACAATAACTTTATTATTGTTTCTAAAATAAAACCACCTATGATTATTTTAATAGTTAACTCACTTACAAGTTAAGTTTCAAAGAATCAGCAAACAATAACAAAATAAAGCCATTGAAATTTTGCCATTTCATTAAAAACCAACATATTTTTTATATTACTAATAATGACATACATTTAAAGCTGCACCACACAAGTAGAATTATTAGTGCAGTCTGCTACATTTTTATCTATGATATTATGTGTGCTTTGCAAATGTATTTAATTTACTCATTATCATATATTTACTGACTGTTTTCAAGCAATTACGCAGCATTTTGGATACCATCCAAACGTTACATTTAATAATACTATAATAATTATTCAGCAATTGCTGAAAAATATCAAAAACCAATTGCTTGGTTAAAGGTATTTGTATATTTTAAATATTAATTTTAATATTCGCACTGCCATAATAAAAAACCCAAATTGTTCAAATGAATTTTCACTCAACCAACATAATTTATAGATATAACGTTGCTTTTGTAAATTAAAACAATATTGTAAAGGCAACATCATATTCAAACTTTATAAGGCTTTTTTAATTATCCGTTATAAGTGTGGTCTGGAATACACATTGTGTTCGATGTTATTTTATGTTATGTCTGATGCCGCCAAATTATTATATATTATGCCGTCAAATATACCAAATTAAAAATTCAATTAAATTATATCCAAGCCTCCTTTTGCATCATGTTAATTTTTTTATACCCAACGTCCAGAGGGCCTACCATGAGTTGGCTATCGTAAACTTACGTACGTTAAAAACCTATCGAGTTGTTTTTTTCATATGGCCGATTGTAGTTCTTCGCGTAACCACCAGGCAGCGCTGTACAAGTTTTTCATATACATATTTACGTAGGCGATATCGAGCGCGTAAGTTTTAAACTCATGGTAGCCCCACAGGACTAGTGTCTATTATTTGCGCGAACACTACACATGTTATAGTATCAACCCTTTCTGTTCGTTCTTATTAAGTTAAAATAAGTATTGGCGGTATGTAATTCTCCGGGACCACTAGTTTGAAATAAAACTAATTTTACTGATTAAACTCGCGTGTATTGTTATTCAAAACATATTATTTAGAAACCCGACGGATTGAGCTCTTTACAGCGCTTATGATCACGGACAGTCTTGCCCGTGACGAGCGACAATACACGCGACGTTTATCCGTAAAATTAGGATTGAGGTCCATTCCACATGTCGGTAATCAGCCTTAAGGTTCAGACGTATATAAAATGAGGAGAAATAACACATAATATCATTCACATCCGACAAAAAACATCAAGGACGTTTCTCCACTAAGTCTCCTCGGGGAGTGGAACATACCGAGTGAAAAAAGGCCTCGAGAAGTTGTACGGAGGTTGCTAAATAATTAACATCCATGTTACAGAATCACAATACAACATGCACCTGCCCCCAATATCGGAGCCGAAAAGACGTCATATGCTCCCCGAAACGCGATAACCATTTACCAAGTTCCCATACAAAGATGTATTAAGAGAATGTTCGCTCTTATTTCGTCGCCGAAAGGTCCCCGTTTGCGGAGCGTTTCCTCTGCGACAGTGTTTTGTTTCCAAAATGGCCCCTGTTTATATTCATCGAGCCATTCGGTCCGCAGTTGAGTGACAATAGCGCGTCTACGTCGCCGATGCGAAATAAACATGTTTCTGATAGCCGTTTGTTAGTTGCCAATAAATATAGAATACGGTATTCGTTTCGACTGTCGCAAATGGTGCCGTTGTTCGTAGTTGAGCTAAATAAAAAACAGCGATTCGCAATTATGTTGATTCGCTTTGCATGTTTCATTATTTTTAACCCGATTAAAAATATATGAATTTCATAGAATAATTTTTAGAATTTCGTAAACAGCTGACGAATCACAGGTTCGAGTGGAAGAAATATACATGTTGCGCCAAACCTACTTAACGTGGGACAAGGGCAGGAGAATGATGATGATGATGATGTATACCAGTTTTTTTTTTAAATTTCACTAATTTAATATTGAAAAACAATGAAAACTATTGACTCCGATGTCCCGATCCGCACAAACGTGCCCAAATCGCGGCGGGCACACGCAATCTGACAGCACAATAATGAAATCCGACCCCACACGTATTACTTGTAAAAACCCCAAAGCGTATGAAATATGCTCTCTGAAAGAAGCCCTGACTGACATATTTCATATCGCGCTTTTTCCAAGGAATATTAAACACGCGATGGCAACGAATTCGCATGAAATCAAATACTGGAGGAAACTCGACCTCCGCGAGTGCAAGTGACGCGGAGATGCGTTTATTTTCAATCTATTCAGGCGCAGATCCGGTTGGCAATTCAATTTTGAAAGACGAAGTAACTTTTTGAACTTTTCTGTCGCACAATTTTCCGCGATAGTTCGAGATGGGGTCGCTAAATCTAGTTTCGAAAGGAAATTGAAATCAAAAGGAAAGTTGTCTTCGACAAATGAAACTTGTGCGTTTTATATTACTTACATGTGTTTAGTGGACATCAACTACTAGGTACATATTTATTTTTTAAATACAACTGAAAGTTCAGTTACATCATTTAAAGCTTCCATATTTCAATGAAACTAACTCTAAATGTTATTTTTCAAGGCTACTGCCTGCCTTAACAAGACTGGCGGCTTATTGAATATTACCTAACAAGAACGCACCAACTTGAAGACGACTTATTTTCAAATCATCTTAGTGCTCTGTGAATCTGTCTTATGTAAACACTTAAAGTAATTAAGTGATACAAATCACGAAATATGAGTCCAAAATAAACATCTTTCAAAATAAGCTCACTAGGGCTCGATCGTAAATAATTAAAAGCCTCATTCGTAGGACGTGTTTGCGCGTATCTGTGTAAATAAATCTTTTGTCTTCCGAGATTAATTAATGATTCGAAGTTCCTTTATCCTATTAAAAGAGGACGCAAGTTTGATGAAAGGGGCTCGTTTGAGGGGGCAGGGGCGGACCGAGGGCGGGGCTAATGCCCAGAGTGCTCTCGCTTCTTTACAATTTATGTATAACACACTCATATCTACCTACCAATACTCAAGAATAGAACCGGAGATGTCTCAGACATCAATAATTACAGACCTATATCACTTGCCACTATAACAGCTAAGGTGCTTGACGGACTGCTTGACCAGCAACTCAGGGAACACCTAGACCTGCATGACCTCCAGTTTGGTTTCAGGCAGGGGGTATCTACAGAATCGGCGATCCTGTGTCTCAAGCACACCGTCAAGTACTACACTGATAGGTCCACTCCTGTATACGCGTGCTTCCTTGATTTGAGTAAAGCCTTTGATATGGTGTCATATAACCTCCTATGGTCCAAACTGGAGAGTACTGTGCTACCTCGGGGCATCGTGGGTCTTCTTGAGTATTGGTAGAACAATCAGACCAATCGGGTCAGATGGAGCAACTCCTTCTCTGACACCTACAGTTTGCAATGTGGAGTGAGGCAGGGGGGGCTGACGTCTCCCAACCTCTTTAGCTTATATGTAAATGGCTTGATTGAGAGGCTTAGCAGCATGCATGCCGGTTGTTATATAGATGGCATTTGTATAAATAATATCAGTTACGCCGATGACATGGTGCTGCTGAGCCCTTCGATCAGTGCTTTGCGGAAGATGTTGGGAGTGTGTGAAACCTACGCTGCCGAGCACGGACTTATCTATAATTCGAAAAAGAGCGAAATAGTGATATTTGAGTGTAAAGATAAAAGCCTATCGACCCCCTCCTGTGTTGCTCAACGGTAACGTATTAAATGTGGTCCCTAAATTTAAATACCTGGGGCATATTGTAACGAGTAATTTGAAAGATGACCTGGACATTGAACGTGAACGGAGAGCGTTGGCAGTCAGAGGTAATATGCTGGCGCGCAGGTTTGCTAGGTGTAGTAAACAAGTTAAAGTGACCCTGTTTAAAGCTTTCTGTCAGGTATTTTACACCAGTAGCCTCTGGGTCAGTTATACCCAAAAGACTCACAACGCTCTCAGGGTTCAATATAATAACGTATTTAGGGCACTGATGGCGCTACCCCGTTATTGCAGTGCGTCGTTTATGTTTGCTCAGGAGCGCACAGACGATTTTTACGCCATAAGACGCAAACGAGTTGCGTCGCTGTTGAGCAGGGTTCGGGCTAGCGCCAACAGTGTGCTACAGGTCATTGCGCAAAAAATGGACTGCCCCATTCTAAAACACTGGGTGGGGCTGGTGATATAAAACTAACATAGGTTAAGTTTACTAACAATTTAATGGACTCTGTTGTCTTAATAAATGAATTTATTATTATTAATGGTGTTGTTGAAATTCACACTTTCATTATGGGGCTTATATTTTATCCTCTTTATACAAACAAAAATGACTTTGTCCTTATTTATAAGTTTAGTGAGAGAGACACAAAAACATCTAGTGTTGTACCTCATCATCATCATCATCATCACAGCCCATTGCTGCCCACTGCTGAGCATAGGCCTCTTCCAAAGCTTTCCAGCGCGACCGGTCTACGGCCACCTGCATCCAACAAAACCCAGTGATTTTTAACAGGTCGTCGGTCCAGTGTTGTATCTACTACATTTGAAAAGATTCTCATTCATGACTCCGCCTGAACGGGGACTTGAACCACCCGACCTTCCGATATCGCGTCGGTTGCTCTATCTACCATATTTTCAATGAGATTGATTTCAATGTCAATGTGTGTATTGACACAGACACTGTTAGGTATAAGACGCAAATGTTTTCACCTTGTCACTGTCTGTCTGGAAAGTTATACCTAGTTTTCTGGTACTATAGGTAACACGTTTGATTACTGAGATACGTAATTATTTAGATTATTATATAGATTGGATACAAACACCAAACCTGTCCTTCGTGAATTACAAGTTTTGATTAATTCCACAACACTGAAGATTGATTGATGCCATCTCTTCAGAACTCTCTGCATTGCGATGCATATAAAAACTAACTCTCAAATTGAAACTTTTTGATTAACGTAAGATTTTGGACTTTCGCCTTCCATTACAGTAAATGTTAGTCTTTATGGGTCTACCCCACCATTACACTATACCAATCATCAGAGTTCGCTCGCGACTATGATTGGTGTAACCCAGTTAAAACGTCGGGCAGTAATAACGCGTTAAGACCCATAAAGACTAAAATTAGTATATAGATGTTACAGATAAGGTACCTACAGTCAGATATGTGACGGCAATACGTACACTACTTTCTCTTCCTACCGTAAACCTTAGCAATGCTTGTCCAATATTCTAGGTCCAATAAAGCCCCCTCCCAGATACTAGGTCCCTCCCGCCGGGCGAGCGGTGTTGCGTCGAGTTTTAATGAACCCTGCCTTCGTTAGCCGGTAGTTTTCCATCGCCGATGAGTGCTTAAGCGACTTGCGATATTAACCTGACCGGTTTCGTTACAGGGCGTATCTGGTAGGCAGGGATATCGAATGATTATGCCAATAATTGGCAAATAATTACTTTTAACTAGATCAACACTTAGTTATATGTCAATCAAAAGTTATTCAGCAAGGGAATAGTAGACTGCAAGACCGTTCTAAGTACAATATTAGATAATCTATTATAGTAGCTATTACAGATGTGTGTGTGTCATGTAAGTTATGAATGTTTGGTGCAGAATAGCTCTAAAAATGAATTGAGTTTTGTTAGTACTTTATCTTATATCGTGTTATATAATTTCAAACAATAAAATTAATTAGACGTATAATTTAAAAGCGCGATGATTATTATTATGATTTATACTAGAACACCCCAACTGAATTATTAATGCAAGCCAGAATTTTACGGTTATGGTATTCAGAACTAATTAATTTTTGTCTAGACTCTGTTAAAATAAAAAAACCTCTTGAATTAAACACTTTCTACAAAAGAATTCAAAGAATTTGTCCGCGGTCATGTGAAAAACAGTACGAGCTCTTCTCCTAAAAATAGTAATTTATTACAAAGATAGCTCACTTCAAAAGATACTTATTAAAATGTGCGTGAAAATACAGGGCCGCTTTTGTTGATCAAATGCTTGGAATGCTCGTGCCCTTCCATTTTCGGGGACAATTGTTCACGTTACAATATGTGTGTGTAACAAAGATATTGTTTTAGGCAGGCGTGAGGCAAATCCTGAGATTCGAAAAGGTAAAAACAGTATTTTATTTTATCCTCTTTTGTTAATTATATTAAGTACGTATAGGAATGTTAAGGGCTCGTCATTCTGGTCCAATGCCAAATCTGGTCCAAATTTCATCTCAGCCAGTAAGGCTGAGATGAAAACATTGACCTACAAATTCTTATTAATGGAAAAGAAAATAGAAGTGAACTGAAAGATTACTCAGGTTCCGTTATTAAATTTCAAAAGCCACACAGCAAGCTTTCCGGGGTAAAAATACTGCACATGTATTATAGATTTATCTACTTTTAGGTTGAGATTTAATAGTAATATAAGGCGTCCGACCGATTTCAGCCATGGCGGCCGATCTCAATTATTGAGATCAGCCAAGTGTGCAGGACTTATTATAGTCGCGTAAACCGTCGATGGCCGAGTGGTTAAGGTCGTTGCTTGCCATGCGAGAGGTCGCCAGTTCAAACGCCGCCAGGTATCAATGTATTTGTCAAATTTGAAATTCATATGTGCTATCATTCGACACTCGGTGAAGGAAAACATCGTGAGGAAACACCTACGAAGAAATTCTAAGGTTGTGTAGTCGACCAACAGGCACTTGGCCAGCGTGGTCGACTAAGGCCTTATCGCCATAGTTGAGGGTAGGCCCGTGCCCCAGAAGTGGGGACATATTATATGGGCTGTTGATGATGATGACTGTATCACATCAATCATACAGTAACAGTGTAGAGCAAACTCAACAGTCCCATCTTCTGACCTGTGATGTCCGGTTCGCGCTTGATAGGCGAGGCGCGTAAACAACCGCTTTGTCTGCCAAGTCCAGGGGATTGCACAGACAAAGGTTTATTTTTATTTCTACTATTTTATCGTGATTTCGGTAAGATGTAGAAAATCACGCTTGGCTACAGCTTGATAAGCGGAATTTCAACTTTTTTTTTATAATAGACAAACAAGATGACTTCACTCCATGGTAAGCGGTAGTGAGATCCACATATGAGGTCGATAGGTACAATAGACCATATTGAGTCTGTCGCACTCACCCTGAAGGCCTGCTTAAATGCCGATTCAGGCCCAACTGAACTGAAGAGCCCGGGATCATAGGAGTGAGGGAAAACATGAGCTGGAAGGGCATCCCATGCCTTAATGACACTCAAATGATATTGTCTCCAAAGATGATTTTCAATTAGATTTCCAAAATTTTTGTTTACTGCATGTGGTAGAATATGATTACCCCGTGTCAAAATGTTCAATATGTTGCTTCTGCTAACGGTATCAAAAGTATATAGTATTAAAGTATATAAAGGTAAAGTCCTTACCTTGGAATCAAATCAATGTTGGACCATGTTGAAAAACTTAGGGTGATATTTTATGGCAGGAATATGTTTTAAATTATTTTATTCAGAAAAAAAATGTCTTCAGTCAGTGTACAGTAATTATTTTTATAAAGCGAACTAGTCTCTTACATAAATCTTACATAAATTTATTGGAAAAAAATAAACACGCCCTGATCGTAATTGGAAAGTTGTTTACGTGAGCAATTAAATTAAATATTTTTTATTTTGTAAATTCCAGGAAAAGAGCATCCCATCAAAAACATTTTCATTTTATTGCGTCAATCAAGTTACACATCGGAAATATTCTCAGAAACAGAACGGAAATGTGTTTTATATATTCGTGCCGTTTCACCATACAAAATAAGAACGTTAATTCAAAGAAAATAATAAACAAAAACTGGCCAAGTGCGAGTCAGACTCGTGCAAGAAAGGTTTCGTACCTTAATATAAAAAATAACAAGGAAGCACAATTCTCTCACTTGTATGCGAAATATCGATGGACCACCGACTTCAAAAAGTAATGAAATTCCTAACAGCGAAATCCTAGTAACAAGGTCCAGTTTTACCCATTTGGTACAGAAATCTCCAAAGGATAATAAAACGGATCACCTCATAGAAACAACAACATCTTACATAAATAGTATGTAAGCCAATTTTGGCATTCGCTTCTGTACATAATCTGTTACATATTGCATAATATCGGTAAAGATGGATAGGTTAAATATTGAAATAACTGTACAATGTACAATCCCGATAGCTATTAACATTCATTGCTGTCATGAGCTATTGTCCACGAGAACGTGAAAACACCGTGAACAACCCCACTGTTACTTGTCATCGAAGTAACTTCCGGTCATAAGTTGTGCTTCCGGTCGTAAGTCGTACTTCCCGTTTCAGCCCACTTCCACGTTGCCTGCAGACCGCCATCATATTCACCGGTTAGCTTCCCCGAAGCCAAGCCTTTTTATTTGTGCAATTGTGCCTTGTTTCTACTCGTAGATCTTCGTTTGAGATGTGCCGCACAATAAAACTCTAGTACACTACAGTTTAAACGGTTCTATACACGGAGATAGGGTAACATCTCAGTTTATCTACGGGGTATTGTCGGGATATGCACTGTACACATTTATTTGTGGCATTATTTTTACTTTACACAGAAAGCAAGATCCAATCTCTTAATTTTCTTTCAATCCTTCCAAGAAAATTGACTGAACCGTCGTTGCACTCAGTATCTTCATTTACTTCGATGCAGATGCGTTGAAGACAAAGATTCTACTTTCCATATCAATAAACTCGTACTACCATCTGAACTGCACATTTGCAAAGAAACTAATAACTGAACTCACTAAATAAAGTTATCGACTTAATCCCGCGGAAATACGGGCTAAATTCGCAGAGCATTTTTAACCTTTCTCGGGTTCTTTCAGGATGTCGGAGTCAGAAATATCTTTGGCCCGATTTTGAAATGGCGGAGCGAGATGTTGGCTTTTGTGACGGTAAGGACTTCATATCCCTTCCGCTCGTGTTCGCTTTAAACTGAGTATGATTCTTAATACTGAATGAAATATGAGATTTAGGGAAGTTTAGGAGGAGGAGGATGCAATTATTATATAAGAGCATAAGGATTTTTTCACTTTTATTCCGTCTATATTACAACTAATAAACAACGTACATAATCAACTCGAAAGGGATTACGATCCCGATTAGTGTGCGTGCAGTAAGGAGTTTCATGCAAACATACATACATAACATCACGCCTTTTTCCCAGAGGGGTAGGCAGAGATCACTTCCTGCCATGAGCTACGGTCCTGGCATACCACTTTCGCTTCATCCACATTCATCATGCAAAGAATACTGAAACATCACAACATACGTTACCCTTCCGTTGATACTTTTGGAGATACGGAGATTTAATATCTGTCTGATTAAAAAACCGCGCGTGTGTTATATAAAAGACTCCAAGTTATGTCAACTTGCAAAAAAAAAAGAAAAATAAGTTATTTTAGTGCATTGACAAATGCATTTAGGTCAGGTGCGGGCAGTGCGTTTATGACGCCATGCAACTTTTATCGGCCATACGTTACGACGCTCCGACGCCAAATTGCAGGCCTGATGTATGGGGTCCTAACTGAAACTAGAACGTGTGTGGGAAATAGAACGGTTTGTATGTGCGCTCTTTTTGATAATGTGCCGCACTAGGGGACAAAATAAATGTCCCATTTGAAATAAAACTAATTTTACGAATTGAACTCCGTTTATATATCTAAATATATTATTTAGAGACCCGACAATTCAGGCTCTTTACAGCGCTCGAAGACATGACTGAAAAGGACTGAAGGGCTAGTCCAAATTGCATGTTTAGAATTAAAATACACGCGAGTTTAATTCGTTAAATTAGTTTTATTTCAAATTTGTAGTGTTCGCGCAAATGATAGACAATACAAAATGGTGCGTCTGTGTCGTCTGAAGTAGGGTCACATTTCCTAATTTCGCTCTATAGTCCAGCGCAGAGACAAAATTAGCCCATAGTTAAAAAAAGGTTGAATGGTTTAAACTTAAATCATTATGCAAATACAACATGTTGTAATTTAAAAGATAGTAAGTAAATTTGTTAACTAGGCAAGTTTTTTTTACTTACTAACTAATTTTTTATATTTCTAGTAAAAAAACTTGTTGACATGTTATTTGAATTACGTAACAGTATACAGTGAGATGTTGTGCAAAAATACAGAAAGAACATTTACCCTCTCTCCCCAATATTTGAACGTCATTTCATACTTCGCCGCGTGTTCGTGCCCACTTTGTTGTTTTGAGAGAAAAACAAACTTTTGCATTTGTAATTTTGTCCCTTTTTAGGCTTATTTATTTCATTTCATAAAATACTGTTGAATAATTTACTGTATACTCTCTTATAAGATTCACGTTTAACTTGCAGGAAATTCTTCAGAATGATTTGACATGGGTTTTCTCTCTTTTTCCCATTTACTATCGTATTGTTAACTGTTGCTGCTTCTACACAAAATAATAGATTATTTTGCACATGTTCTCAATAAATGTATTTTGGCAAGGCACTTATGGTTAATTTTTTAGCACAAGACTTGCCGTCTATTACAGGGTAGGTATTTACCCTGTCAGGGGATACCAGTCACAACTATCTGTCCGGTGGTTAGTAAACGGTATACGGGTAAGCGACCCTGGCTCTTCGAGCTACTATCGACTCTGTCCAAATAATCCGAGGCGATAGTATCCTTCCTCCCCTTTTCCTTCCCCCGTCATAATATCCTTGCTACTCGTGGGAACGCCATGACCTTGTTAAAACAATGCACAAGGCAGAATGGCGGCGACGTGGTCCACAACCCGTCACGTCACGTTTCCCACAGAGGTGAAAAGTGGATCGCTGGAAGTGATCTCTGCCTACCCCTATGGGAAAAAGGCGTGATTTTATGTATGTATGTATGTATTTACCCTGCTCATGAAAACAACATAGAAGTTGTCTTCACCAACGTCATGTCACAATTTAAAAGCAAACACCAAGTTGCAAGCAGAAACAAACTCAACTACAAGTTGTGACCTGCCGTCGGCAGGATCAAAGGCGGCCGCCATCGATCACTGTCGGCTTGTCTAAACAGAGGCGACTACGGGCAACTCGGAATTCATTAAATAACACCCGCCCATAACCCGTCCAATGTGCATAGCGGGAAGCTTCAGTGGAAAAGCGGGAAAGTCAGATAAGTCCCAGTTACTACGGCTGCTATAAATGAGACTCTACCATGTCAGCGGAACTGTTTGTTTCGTAGAGAGCCTATGGAACACTATTGATTAGGGTTCGTTCTAAAACAAAAGATCAGAAATAAAACCACTTACACAAATGCTTTGTTAATCTAGTCAGCATATATGCATGTTACAATGCAACAATAGAGTGGTACGATTACTGATTGGCTCTCACGTTCCTATCACAAAAGTGGAAAGAAGCCGTGACTACAAAAATGTATTCCAAATGAAATGAAATCCATCAAACAAAACCACAAGATGGCGCCACATGAAATTACGGAAAATCAAATCTTTATCCGATCTAGTGACATCCAAGCTAACAATACCGATATTGAGATCGCTCCAATATCGGCATATAATATCGCATCAAGCCGTCTTCCTTATTCCATCTTCCCACCCCCCTATTACATTACGTCTGATTATCATCCCGAGTACCAATTTTCCCCCATTCATATTTATAGCATAAAGTCGAAGTATTCCGTTCAATACACTTAACAATTTGCCCTTTTATTGAATACAGCTAAACCCTAAAGTTGAAAAACTTCTCCACAATCCGAAATAGCGTAATCCCTAAGTTTGTTCTTTGAAATATCTCAGAGGATTTTCTGAGAAAAATCGCTGAGTAGCCGATTCAAAGCGGCAGATTAGGTTATAAATGAAGGTGTTTCTATCTGGACGATGGCTTGCACAAATTTCGGGACATTGCCTATCAGACACACCCACCTGGCCGGTCCCTGGGACGATTTTTCTCCCAAATGGGGGTCCGAGATGGGATTGATAGCCGTCCCATTTAGGCCCTGTCCCGTTTTAGCACACTTGGTTAATTAGGCCATGTCCTTTAGAACGTGACGGGGTTCTTAAGTAAGGAAAGTGAGGTAATTATAAGACTTGTTGAGTCACCACGTCAGCGGTAACCTTTATAAGAGAACTTTCGCATTTAAATCAACCCCTGGAGTTTGTTTTTCTGGTTTCAAAAGCGTCTGAAAGGGCCCTTTAGACAATCAGCGCTATTGAATCAGAGTTTCGGGTTGACGAGATTAGTAATGGTCGAACTAATTTTTAGTAACAAAGGAGACTTTTTAATTTTTAGAATACGATCTTTAGAATAACTTAAGTATCTTTACTGCACAAAGTTTCGATTGAAGTCAAGTTTTCAAAATGCTCACTTTATATTATAGAAAACTTTAAAGTATATAGTATTGTCTATTATTTGCGAACACTACACAATTTGAAATGAAACTATTTAACTCTTTACAGCGCTCGTGGTTACGGCTATGAATGATAGACAATACACGCGAGTTTAATCAGTAAAATTAGTTTTATTTCACTTATTCTTAGATTATTAAAATGTAGGTAGTTGCGATAAAGAGGGATCAAAATCAGGATAAAAAATTGTTGACTATCAAAAAAAAGTAATGTTTCAATTTGATTGATATTTACGGAGTGTGGGGTTCCTTTATTAATAGTTTTTTTTAGTTAGTTAAAGCGTAAGAACTTATCTTATATTTTTCTGTTTAAATTTTCTTGTATATTATTCTTTCTTTACTTTTACACAACAAGGAATCTTTGATAAAATACTCGTATAATAATCTAAAGAGTAAGCTAGTAAAAAAAATATAAAAATAATACACTAGAAGCTATCCAGTAAACAGGGTCAAACATGTTACCTATTCTAGCATCCCGCTAGAGTTTTAATGCGAAACATGTCCAAGGAGACCAAAGGATAACAAGAAATGCAATCTAAGCAACAATACGTGGGGCTTAGTGGCTCTCACTGTAAGTAATGCAGTCTTAGAGGACGGGCTTAGGAGACTAAAGTCATATAACTAGAGCACTGGATAAGTATAAACCACCTATACTCGTATGTAGTAATTGGGTAGACAAGTATTACTGAGGCGAGGTAGACGTGGCTCAAAATTTAAAAAAAAAATTTTTTTTTCTATTCGATGAAATAATTGTGATTTGAAATGAAATTATGTCCATTTAATTAATTATAAGTTATAGGTAATGAGAACTAACAGTAAATAATCGTTAACACATTAAATAAACTAGATATTCCGTATCCTAATGAAGAAAACAACACAAACGCGACAAATAAACTTTACTATAGTTATTTTAACGCAACTAATAATGGTATACTATAGCCATAGACATTTATTTATTTATTTTAAAAGTAATAATTGTACATAACATCAGGTTCACAAGACATGGTGCTGTCTTAATTACAGGTTGCCACGAAAAGCACAAACAGAGATGGATGGAAGCATATAAGGCATCCCTTACCTTAAATAAATAACAATGCACCAATCATATTTTCACGACCCGACTTTTCATAGTGTATCATGGATCGTTTAAAAAACCAGACTTATAAGGTTAAGTTACATCTTTGACGCTACACTGAGCCACAGAGTAAGAAGACATCACGCCACAAAAGACTAAGTATTTCATGTTAATCCAAACACAAACACAATAGCATGTCTCTCTTGCCCCGTGTCGGTGCAAATATATTCAGTAAAGTTGCGGTCGCGTAGCCTTGCCTTCTAGACTTTGCGGTGGCACTAAGTGTGCAAACAGCTTGGGGTCAGCTGCAGGCTGCAAGGCGATTTAGTGCGTTAGCGGCTACGTGGCTTGGGTAAAGCTAAAATAATATTGTACAGAACCAATATAGACCGTTCAGAATGCAGTAAATCATTGGATATTTTGACGTTTAAACCGGATGAACTGATTTAAGAAAAGTGGACTTCTAAACGTATTAAAATAAAAGTATATTTTGAAACTTCACTGTTAATGCAATTTATCTTGCTTTTGAATTATTGTATTAGCGCTAACGAACTATAGACTACCCCAAAATGGATATCAAATCAGAATTCGAAGTATTAAAGTAATTTAGAAGGAGAAAAACATCCTTAGGACATTATTTTTGGAGAAACAATATTATTGTTTAAATTACTTTTTCGCCTACGAGTTTCAAAACTATTTTTGACTGATATTGACACCATAAATACTTTAAGTATTTATAATTTACTGATCTTACTTTTATAAATTTAAAGTAATTTGATGTATTGTTTTATCAATGACAAAGTACATCTACCTGGATGGATTGCGTGAGAGATGATATGGGAGTGATAGGAGTAGACACAGAGCTAACGAATGACAAGCCCTAGAATGATAGGTACATGTGGGGCCGACCCCACTTAGCGTGGGACAAGGGCAGGGGAATGATGATGAAAGTACATCAACCTAAACAAACATGTCTCATTGACCAACATCATAGTTATTACAACTGTAAGCACCAAGCTAGGTTCCGAAGTAAGACCTAAGTCTTAGTCTACACGACTAAATGTCTCATGCCCTCTAGTTTACTCCTACCGCATTTCTTGTTAGCCTTCGATTCCTTTGTGGGTCTAAGTGAACATTATTATAGTGTACGTACAACGTAAGCTAGTCGCCTGAGAGTTGATGTCAATTTAATGTTTGCTTTGTGAAGTTTAGTCCAGTCATTTAAGCTTAAATTAGGTAAGAATCTCGGAATTCGAGATACCCAGCTCTAAGTCTGTAAATACTTAGATATTGACACCCTAAAAGTGGTCTCAAAACCTACATATGGTAGGGTGTACGCAACTATAAATTTTTCATGGTCAAATGTCACAAATATCAGTTTTATAAACTTTTGAGCGAAACGGGAAGTTTTATCATAAAAGTGTGTAGGAGAAAATTGCTTATCATCTAATTATCTATAAAAATTGTCTGTACGTTTTATTCCTAAGATTCACCATTTCAGAGATACAGCGATGCAAATAGTTGAAAAAGTTGTATTTAAAAAAGCTTTCAGACCCCCGTGCGATTGTGTTAGACAGTTAAAATTTTCACAACTGAAGTATTTCAGTAGTCTCTATAACATCTAATACTAGAAAAAGCTTAAAACCAATGTTTAAGTGGGTTCTCATACAAAAACTATGGATTTTTTTTTCTCACACTTGGCCGGTTTTTAACGTGGTTACCCCAGTAAACCCATTACAAACGACACCTTTTATACGTGAAGAACACGTTGTTTATATGGAAGCCTAGTTAAATAATTGTTTTATGTTGTTTTTAGTACTATACATTTACGTTTCAGTACATTTAAACTGCTTATTATGGGTCAAAAACGCAGAAATCTTAAATCTTCTGAATACTGAAAACAACACAAAACAATTATTTAACTAGGCTTCCTTATAAACAACGTTGTTCTTCATGTATAAAAGGTGTCGTCTGGAATAGGTTTGCTGGGGTAAATACGTTAAAAACTAAGTGTAAGAAAAAACTCGAATTTTTGTATGAGAACCCACTTAAACATTGGTTTAAGCTTTCTAGTATAAGATGTTATAGAGGCTACTGAAATACATCATTGGTGAAAATTTTAACTGTCTAGCACAATCGCAAGTGGGCCTGGAAGCTTTTGAAAATACAACTTTTTCAAATATTTGCATCGCTGTATCTCTGAAATGGTGAATCTTAGGAATAAAACGTACAGACAATTTTTATAGATAAATAGAAGATAAGTAATTTTCTCCTACACACTTTTATGATAAAACGTCCCGTTTTGCTTAAAAGTTCATAAAACTGATATTTGTGACATTTAACCTTGAAAATTTTATAGTTGCGTACACCCTACAATATGTAGGTTTTGAGACAACTTTTAGGGTGTCAATATCTAAGTATTTACAGACTTACAGCTGGGTATCTCGAATTCCGAGATTTTTTCCTAATTTGACTGGACTAGTTTGTTCACTGAAAGGAAAGAAAATTACTATAAAGGAAGATTAGTCACTAGATGATAAATAATTATAACAGAAATTAAATATGATATAGAGTAAGTATGTTTTAATGATTTAGCGGTTACTTTTACAGTGCAAGCATTTTAAATTGTATAATTTTTTTTTTTAATTATCCAAACTTAATGAAAATTCATATGTACATTTATTCGACGCTTTAACGGTGAAGGCAACATCGTGAAGAAACCTGCACACCTACGAAAAAAATCTAAGGTTGTGTAGTCGAGCAACTTGGCCTGCGTGGTCGACAAAGGCCTGATCGCCCTAATTCAGGGTAGGCAGCCCCAGTAATGTAGTACTAGTAGTATTTTACTTGCGTTGAACCTTTCCAAGGTTCCAATCAAAAGCTTCAGGCCTGCTCAAACACGAACACAGTCAAATCCAGGTATCAAATTTCACACACTCTCTCGATGGATCGCTCGATCTTATCTCTAACGGAACCAGTCTTGGAACACCCTGTATAAGGAGGCTTCCAAACGTTTAACAGATTGGGAAGATCACGTGACGCCAATAAAGTGAAGGGATAGTATTACAAGGGCTGGTTTATTTTATTTTCGAGGCGAAAAATACAGGTGAATTAACAATAGTGGAGAAAATATGTAGTTTTTCGTTTCTGCCGGTTCAAGTCATGTATTTGTAGAAAAGTGTGGTTATATTTTACTTCCGATATTTTATTCAATAACATTTTCTTTAAAAAGAATGTGATAAGTATGTGTATTGAAAGAAAGTGAATGTTATATTCAAATTAAATTAAATTACACAACCTCACATACATTGATCTGATCCCGTGGTATGTAGCTTAAGCATTAGTGTTACAGGTATCAGAATCAACAGTGGATACACAAATATACTTAATACACAACCAGCCACGGAACAAAGACCGATGTTCGTCGCACAAATATTTGTCCCGAGTGGGAATCGAACCCACGACTCTTAGAACCGTAGGTAATGGAACCTGGGTCACTAACCAGTGTTCCACCAGCCAGTCAAATAATAGCTAATAGGAAGTAAGTACGTAAGAGAGCCATTTTTTTATACTTTTCATATAACTGGTTATTTTCCTAAGGATATATATTATTATAATTAGCTCATACACATCCCAACAGCGAGTGCTAAATGCAGCTTTAAACCACCTTAAAATTAATTCGTAGGTGTGCAAGTTTCCTCACGATTTTTTCCTTCACCGTTCGTGCGTCGAATCGTACATATATGAATTCCAAATATGGAAACATATTGTTTCGTTGCGGAGTTTGAACTGGCTACCTCTAGCATGGCAAGCAAAGACCTTAACCACTCGACTATCGACGCTCTCAAAAGATATATCAAAATATCTTTCACATCAGAAGGCACTATTCAGTTTCCATTGGACTGAAACCATTCGAACCATAGCCTCCCATATTAGAATTCTATTCCCAACTCCTTCCATATTAAATTCACACAAATATTGTCACAGTGTTAGCGCATAATGTATGAGGTCGACCGCCGCGTAACAAGTACCATTTGTGTCTGATCAATTGTTAATTACCCTCGATCGGCAATTATATCGAAACGGTCAAAGCCGACGGATGTGGTTCCGTCAATGGTAGTAATGGTGTGTATAGTACATATCGATTAATTAGGCAATATTGGATAGGTATAAGGAGGCTTGAACGGAATAATTGATGAAAATATTAACTCTCCGATAATGAAGTAATAAATTACATGTGGCTGGTAGGTGTTGGATGCGAGAAGCCGAAATTTTACAAAAGTGGCAAGCGTTTGGAGAGGCTTATGTCCAGGAGTGGATGGACAGGTTAGGGCTAATGATGACTATGATGAAATATTACCCAAAATTTGTGTGAGATTTTCTGTAATGAAATTACTCAGCCCGGAGTTAGGAAGTTGGCGGTTGAACGCCCATGCCTCGGAAAGCACGATAAGCAGGTGGTCCTGCGCCCGATCTCTCATCGGTCATATCGGATTGCCGTCTCACCGAATTATGAGAGTAAGGGAATAGAGAGTGCACTTGTGTTTGCGCGCACACTTGTGCACTATAATATGTCCTGCGCACTTGGCTGATCTCAATTGAGATCGGCCGCCATGGCTGAAATCGGTCGGACGCTTTATTTATATTACCCAAAATCACACACATCGATCTGTAACCCGTGATGTAGCTTACACTTGTGTTACGGATATCAGAATCAACAGTAGATACACAAATATACTCAATAAGACATCACGTAACAAATACTGATGTTCGTGACACAAATATCAGTCCCGGGCGGGAAACGAACGCAAGACTCCTGGAACCGTGGGTAGCGAACCTGTGTCACTAACCACTGTTCCATAGAGCCAGGCAAACTTCAGTCTAATAGAATATTGAAACTTATTATCTGGTTTTGTATAATTATGGCAAGTGGTGAATGTCCAGTACTGCGAGATTAGATGAATTAGAAGATCTGTCGTGTCGATATGTCATTCACAAAATTATGTTTACTTCTTTTTCACATGTTGTAGGCAAAAGCTAAGATGTTAAAAACGTCGAAATAGGCGTATCTTTGGTTTTTTCAATAATTAATTATCGATATAAATAACAACCTATCTTTGTGCATTCTAATTTCAATAAAATCAACGCGTTGCAACGAGGTGTGAGAAGCGAGCCGAAATATTTTTATAGTCGTAGTATAAATAAAAGAGATATTAAAAATTCCATATTTATTTCAAACGTCATCGTTTTTAGTTAATAAAGTAATAAAACTAACGAATTTATTCATTTGTTTAGTGGAGTGTGTTCTTTTTATGGTCCCTTCAAATTGTTTTGTGAAGTGTACAGTATCAATATCAATTATACTGGAGCCGTTTTTAGATGACCGATTTTACACTTTTTATTTTATATTTTGCATTAATCCTTGTTAAGGGGAACATATTTACCTAATCATAAAGAATAACTTTTAAAATTAAGACGTTATTTCAAAATTCAAATGCACCTAATTATCTAATTATTTGTCTTTTATTACTTAAAATAATTATTAATTAAAAAAGCGTCGATGGCCGAGTGGTTAAGGTCGTTGCTTGCCATGCGAGAGGTCGCCAGTTCAAACCCCGCCAGGTACCAATGTGTTTTTCAAATTTGAAATTCATATGTACCATCATTTGACGCTTTAACGGTGAAGGAAAACATCGTGAGGAAACCAGCACACCTGAGAAATTTTTCAACGGTGTGTGAAGCCATGTCAGAGGCCTACGGGCGGCCTAAAAACTCTGACACCAGGTTGTCCATCAACCATACGATAAGAAGAAGAAGACTTAAAATAATTGATTTATAAAAAGAAAACGTAAAATTTCCACTCTGTATTACGCGTATTATCTTGTAAAAACAAGGTTACGCCGTTTGACACGTTTTCATAGTGACGTAATGGGTAATACTCAGGTATTTTTTTTTATTATGATGAAGGATTTAATAAGTATTGTATTTAAAAAATAATAATAAGAAACTTCAATTTAATCTTCTGGATGTGAATAAATGCTTTTAATAAAATGTGTTATAATTAGACCTTGCTTGGTTATAAAGTGGAAATAACTGTTACTTAATATGCTTCAGCAATTTTACCGTTGTCCCTCACTAGCAGTCAGTCTGACATGTGTCAAATCGGTCATCTTAAAGCGGCTAAAAATTTTATTTACCTGTGGATTGCCTTCTGTCCTGCATAAAACAATTGTGTACTTGTAGATTATAGATATAAGTCTTACATTAAAAAAAAAGTTTATTTTTCGAGCAAGCAAAGATCACCAAAACGAAATGATAAGTTTCAACATTATATCCCCGTTAGAGGATTAAATCATTTGCCATTTATGCCTTCTTAGCTAGAATAATAGCCATATCAGTAAGAAAATATAAATTAGCTTTTCCCGCGTGAGAAAAAGGAAATGTTAAATACAATCTGCAACGCTGTACCGTTGTCCGTACAAAAGCTGTTAAACACTGAAAAAGGTGGCCTTACTCTCCCAAAGGCCCCCTATAAATTATTATACCTATTTATTCGCTAAACACAGCCCAAAGACCCTCGCGCCATAAAAACAGGGTGATTCCGAAGAATCGCCAACAATAGACAAAGGAAATACATTATCTCGAGGGCTCCATCTCGCGGCGATCACCTGAAAACACTTTCAGCCCAACAATGGCGGCGGGGAAACAATTAAAACATTAGGTGAGGTTTAAAAAGAACCCGTTTTTCACATTGCGTAGATTCGCCAAGGTTGTTACGAATCTAAAGCCCATTTTATTTAAAAACTTGTAAGTTTACCTAGACCATTGATTGCCTAATGGTTAAGTACATTGATTCCAATGCGAGATTTAGCTAGTTTCATCCCCGCCATGTCTTCATTCGATGCTCTTATGGTAAAGGAAAACATGGTAAAGAAACCTATTCATTTCTCTACAAAGAAAATATTACTCTTAGTTCGGGTAGCTTGAAGTTACGGTATTTCATTATGCCGTAACATTCCTTAAAGGAATTACTTTGACTGCTTAAATCCATAACAATCTATCATTATCAACCCCTCACATATATATCTACTATTTGCTGTACCAGCGACTAATAAAAAAATATTTAAAAAAAATATATTTTCCACAAGGAAAATATATTTTTCGCGCGCTCTCTATATAATTGCACCTACAACGCCCAGCAAGTACGACGTGAATCTTTGAATTAGCCTTACTCTGACATGAACCAAGCATACGATTTAAAGTAGAGCTTACCACAATATACGCATTACCGGAAACCACATCTACGAGTACCATCTACATCGGATAAGCCGTTTCTGAAATGAGCATGCACGACAAAAAGACAAAAATTCCATTAATCATTGTTTTGGGTACTACTACGTTGATAAAGGTCTCCAGTGGTCTGAAAGGTCTGAAAATGGCATCCACGAATGATGGAAGGTTTACTCCTTATTAGTTAGGAGTTAAAGGATAATTGTTTCAAAACCGTATGCATATTCAGACTACTAGTTATAATATCAAATGGAACACTAAAAAGTAAAAATAAAAACCCCCTTCAATAACCTTTCAAACTAAAAATTACAAAATAATACATTATGCGTAGGAATTTGAATATGTTTTTGAAGGCGGTGCCAAACAATATGTTTAGAACAACGAACACACACTGTGCTTTTCTGCACGAAATACAAACGGCGCCGCCTTCAAACACATATTCAAATTCTTACACAGATAATTTTAAATGTATGTATTATATTATTTTGTAATTTTTAGTTTTTCGGGTTTTTGAAGGCGGTTTTTAATTTTTTGTTAATTTTTATTATATGTTACTAGTGACCCACCCTCAGTTCACTTCGGGTATATTATACATAAAACCTTCCTCTTAATTCCCTCTATCTTTAAAAAAAGCACCAAAATCCGTTGTATAGTTTGAAAGATTTAAGCATACATAGGTGCAGACAGAAGGGGGGAAGCGACTTTGCTTTATACTATTATAGTGACGAGCATTATATACGTCTGTTAAAGATTTAATGTTACTTTAACAGTGGTTGATTTATTAAAAGACAGCAATAATTCAAGTAACTCAATAAACCCGTCCACTAGCACCGTGGCTCGCGTCGGCCCGCCCGACCGGCAATTGCTAGCAACATCGGTCGCCACCGATTTCCTTCCCACAGCTTTTCCTTTTACAAGTCTCTTATTTTTCACTTATTCGAAAATCGCTTTCCAATATTCATAAAAGGTTTCCGCTATTGCTCGTTGGAGCCATGAATTTACTTTGTTACTTGTTTTATTTTTTACTTTCTTTCTTTCTAAGTGTCCACGAAGTGCCCATTTGGAATTTTGTTCAGGACACATTTTCGGTTTTAATTTAAAAGCTATTACTCGGCTAAAGCTTTATTTTACTTTTTCTAATAGTTTTTTGACTTTCCTGTTATTTAGTTTCTTACGAATTCGGAAAAAAAGATAATTTCTACGATAAAATCAAAGGTAATTACAAATATTGACGATTTTATTTCCGGTTTAGGTACTGGAAATCCGTATTTATTCCTAGGCGTTTGTGACCATTAAGGTATTTATATACTCGTGACGGGGCTGTTGATTCATACAATTCAGTTCATATTTATGTTCAAAAATATTAAGAAAGGAAAATAAATTTATTCTTTAAAATGAAACAGAATAACTAAACAATATTCAGCACCAGAATTAAAGCAAACGAACGCTCGCATATTTTGTATCACAATTTTTGTTCAACTCAAATAAATTTGCGCACAATACTCAATCTAGCCGAATAATTCGACCGCAAAATAGTATTCGTTGAACCAATTCACGTGCCAGCCTGGGGGGTTCAGAAACAACCCTACCCACTGCAGGGGTTCCCAGTGATGTATCTGCTTACCACATTATATGTGAAGTAAACTATATAAGGCGTCCGACCGATCTCAGCCATGGCGGCCGATCTCAATTGAGATCAACCAAGTGCGCAGGACATATTATAGTACGTAGTGTGCGCGCAAACACAAGTGTACTCTTTATAACTCGGTGAGACGGCAATCCGACATGACCGATGAGAGATCGGGCGCAGGACCACCGGCTTAACGTGCTTTCCGAAGCACGGGCGTTCAACCGCCAACTTCCTAACTCCGGGATGAGTAATGTCATTACAGAAAAACTCAAACAAATTTTGCCCGACCCCGGACTCGAACCGGGGACCTCACGGTCCTTACGCAGCGCTTGCTACCAACAGACCAACGAGGCAGTCAGGTGCTAATATACGAGTAGGTGGAGTTTTTAAAATAAATTACTTCCTCTAATTCACGTTGCTTAGGTGCCGCTTAGATGCCGCTTTACGCCCTACCTGTAAATGACTCTTGCAACAATTTTAATGATCTAAACATGTGTGGCGAACATAAATTTGGGAAAAAATATACAGTAGAGCGTAAATAATATATTAGTGATTCAAATCGCAACGATTATCATAACTGTAGGTACGTATATGTTATAGAGTTAGATGTTGATTTCACAAGAAACTTTTCAAAAACCCTCCACGCTAAAATACAAAATGTTGAAACTTATTTTTGCCGCCTCTAGAACAGGTTATATGTATCTATAATGTATTTATATTTGTAGCAGCAACTTGGCAGGCGATACATGGTGACTTCACTGGTTTATTTACTATCGGTGTTCCGAGTGACCATATTTTTGGACCACAATTATGTGTCTGGACGTGAGCGAAATGGGAGGCGTCTGCCCCGGACCGGCTGCGGGAGAATTACTTTTGATCAGCCGAATATTGAGCTGTTTTGTGATAAAGATAGGGATAGAGTCACGAATTCTGCTAAGAGTAGGAGCTAGCAAGACATTAGTTATGCACTTTGAGCCCTTAGCACCTTAGTAGAGCTACGCTTTGATGTGGAAGGTCCAGAAGACAAGAACACATACACTAAACAACATCAAAACAACAAATTGATTACGCTTTAGGATATCAGCTTAACTGCTACAAAATAAGATTTTAGACTTTCGCGTTCCATTACACTAAAATAAGTCTCTATGGGTCTACACGCGATATTAGGAGTAGCAAATTACATAGCTACTATCATATTTGTGAGTTCGCTCGCGACCACGATTGGTGTAACCCAGTCCAAACGTCGGGCAGTAAGTAGCTATGTAATTTGCTACTCCTAATATCGCGTGTAGGTAGACCCATAGAGACATATTTTAGTGCTACAAAATAAGTAAAAAAATATTAATATTAAATATTGTTATTCAATTTCAGTCAGTTTTAAAATGGTCGGTAGTCGGTAACTAAATGATAAAGAGTAGCTATATGATTATCATATATGCCTAATTTCATAACATATAAGCCTATGCCAAATTTATTTTAAAGAATTTTATTACAGTAATAACAGGTGTTATTACTACAATTCATTTTAAATTGACATAGATAATGGAGGGGTTATATCAGTCTGTATGATTCCACAACCATAGCGCACAGCTAACTGTACCCGAAACTCGAAGTGAGTCGATGCCCATTATTAAACTAACTGGAATTAAGATGTCGTAATACGCCCCCAGGACATGATATATTTTTTTAAGAATTTCATGATTTTTAGATAGCAATGCTTGTTAATTATTTTTGCTTAGCTCTCCCAAGTCACAAGTACTAAGGTCAGTGAAGGCAAGGAGTTGCGTGTCGCGAACCTATCAAAAAGTTGTTATCTCAAAGGGGAACAACTGCTAAACACGATAATAACTGCTTTCGACTGGAACATTAACAAGGCCAACATTTCACAAAGTACCGGGTGATAAAAAATGTCTTACAAAATGTTATTTGTACTCCTTTTTATTTTTGTTGAGGATATTTTGCTCTGCAAACGATTTCATGAGAAGTAAAATCGGGATACAAAACGACGAACTCAATTCATGTTATATCGTTTTGAAATACTGATTCTTTTTCTCTACTTTTTGTAAAATCATTATCCTTAGGAAACATCAAAATATCTTTATTTTTAAAGTTCATACCTTATTCTCACCATTTCCTTTTTCTGAGACATCTTTCAATGATTCCTTACCTGAAAAAGAAGACAAAAATTTAAAAAACATGTACAAGAATAAAACACGTAACTAGAAGCATAATGATAAGTATTCCTTGGCTACCGATTGATTTACGCTCGATAAGCGAGCGAAGCGGAATGAGCGAAGTGAGCGAAGCGAGCGGATCCGGCCCGATTCCGCTCATGAATATTCCGTTGTTAAGCGGACAGCGCGGAGACACGGTACCAACACTTTCGGGAGATAATCTCGTGTAGTGGGTAAATTAATGACGGGTCTGTGTCGCTTGGCCACTGAGAGCGGGCCCGGTGAACATATATGCTTGAATTATGAATTTATGTTGCTTCATATCCATTATTTGAAGAGATGAGGTCAACTCCATGACAATACTTTTTTCCAGCTATTCGTAAACTCTTGATTAAGTACGCGGAGATAAAAAAAAAACTCATGCGCGACAAACCATTACGATTATTAACATATTATTATTTTGTTCCTTTAAAGGTAGGTTAATTTATGCTGAACTACCCTTTTCGGCTGTATATAGGTCAGTATTTAAGCGACTGAGTAAACCTCGAGCCAGACTTGGCTTTAATATCGTATATTTACACGAATGTAAACATGGTTACTATATTATTAAGTTCATAATGTATGTCATTGGCACATTTAGGCCGTTCCTTAATTACGAGGAACTTATTATCTCTCAATTCAGTAAATATCTCAATTAACGAGCTATCCACGAAAAGACAAGATATGTACCTAAACTAATTATTTATTTCTTGCTACGAGTCGACGAGGCTTGAAATTTATTCAGGGAATGGAGAATCATTAATAATCCTCGCAAATACACAAATTCATCTACTCCTAATTAAGATTTTGTTTCTTTGAAACACTTTTAATCATAAAAACCTGTGTAAACAAGGCTAGTAGGACGACGTTCGGTTTAATAACGAAAGATGATAAAATTATACTATTTTATAATCTACTAGTGACCTGCCCTCGCTTCGCTTCGGGTAAATTTTACATACAAACCTTCCTTAAGAACCACTCTATCTATTTAAAAAAACCGCATCAAAATCCGTTGCGTATTTTTAAAGATCTAAGCATACATACGGACATACAGCGAAAGCGACTTTGTTTTATACTATGTATTGATTATCGAGCATGTACTTTATATTTCCCATAATTCTTTAAATGCTAAACGATAATTAATTATACACTCCAAATATCAATCCCCAAGCCATATATGTAGCTACTTTTCCACCAATTAAAATTTATACATACATACAATCACGCCTTTTCCCCAGAGGGGTAAGCAGACATTACATGAAAATCAAGATGACAGGAATGTTCGTTCACAGCACATAACATTAATATTTTACAGTGCACAAAACATACGCGAAATCTCGGGTCCAAATTATTGGGCAGGTCCTAATTCTGAGACAGGACTAAATCTCTAAAGAGCTTAAGTTTTCCAAATGCAAACGTTACAAAGCAGTGGAGGCGGCATATTATAAACTTAGTCAATTTGAATGAACATTGAAAAAATAAAGATCCTCCTTCCCGATACGAGTCGCAAGTTTGATTGTTCAGTTCAACGGCTGCGCTAATGGCCTCGGCTTTCCCAGTTGAAGCAATGAAGAAGTTTGCACGTTGACGTTAGCCAGATAACGCAAGTGTTTCACATAATTAAATGAGTTTTATTATCATTATCTGAGAGTTTGTTAATAAATACTTATTGGATTAACAGTTACATAAAGAAACAGGATTAGATAGAAATAGAGTGGATTCAGGGTTGAAGATATGTTTAAACTCTGAAAATAAAATAAAACCTAATGAGTGTTGAAAACTTTAACGTTCCTTTTGAACATATTTGTGGAAATTGGAAATATTGTATCTTAACGATAATGTGAACTCTATATTATGAAACAAAGTGCATGTTCCAAGGAATGCATATTATACTTGAAGATGAAATACATAAAAATTTCAAAGTATGTTCCAAATAGTTTCAATTGGGTACAATATAGCAAATCGACCAATCATAACATAAGCAAGTTCGATCTGCCACTTAGACGTCATGAAAGCTGTCTGGATTGGCCGTTATTCGCCATCGCCGGGTTAGGGGTGATCAATCCATCCATTCGCAGATCGTATCGGGCGAGCTCGCTGGCTCGGCCTTATCCGCTATCTCGGGCATCACTTCGGCGAGCAGATTTACCGCCTCCACAGTCCACAGAGCGGTGTACGCTTGCACTGTGAGCGATGCCGCGTCCATGATTTTATAAATCTGTTTTGGCGTGGTTGTTTTGGTGTCCGTTTGGGTACATGAAGTTGGTGTAATTATACAGGAGGCTGAGGTCAAATTATTTTATTATATTTCTTATTATTTCCCTGATCAATCATTAATTATTACTGTATGAGGTTGCCATGACTATGTCAGACTTTTTGTAGGACTAAAAGTTGGGCCAATTTTTTTTCCGATGATTCTGTAAGATATATTCCATAGACTTTTTGTAAGACGTGTAAGATGTATGGCAATTCTCCAATGAATTAATTACGTTCTTTATTGAAAGCCTATAACTTACAAACCGAGTGAGTATACTAATCACTAACTGATAAATTAATCACAAGTTGAAGTTCGACTTCAAACAATTCCCATTACACTAGCGACGTCTGATGGGAGTTGTCAACATTTTTAGTATCCATCCACTGTTGATGTCACCATTTTTAGTATTTATTTTTATTTTTACCCGCTGTAAGTAGAACCAAACCCATTACAAGCTCCAACAATGAAACTAGTGAGAACTTCGTGACACCCTCACTCGCTCGAACACCACCTTACTTTATACTCTTATGCTTTCACGAACTTGAATGCATAAAAAAATTACTTCACTTATACCCTGTGGAATCGGACAGGACGTTCGTTAAACACATTTTAAAGAAAGTTGGTTTTCTCTTACAGATATTATGACTGAAATGCCACAAACACTAAATTTTAGTTAGAGCTAACCGCCACCGCATTAGTGAACATCGCATTTAAATTGGTTAAGCCATAATATCTAATATTAGTGTACATAAAGGTACAGTACACAAACAGAGAAACAGATTAGCAAACGAAAATTATAAACGTCATTGTTTAAAGTTCTTCAGTATCTTCAATGTACACAAATATAATGACAGCACCCTGTTTCAGATCATGGTTGACAGGTGACACTGGTCACCTGTCAGCATACAGATACCACGGTAATACTATATACCAGAGCCGCTCTAAGTTGGCCGATTTGACACATGTCAGACTGACTGCACTAGTGAGGGACAACGGTAAAATTGCCGAAGTATATAAGTAACAGTTATTTCCACTTTATAACCAAGCAAGGTCTAATAGGGTATTTTTATGAAAATCAGTAAGATTTATGTAAATCAATATTATTAATGAAATCGAAACTTAATTTTTTGGCGAAATTAGACTAGTAAAGACATTTAAAGGGTGGGCAAGTCCATTTCAAAATTGCGAAAATCATTTAAAATTCCTTTGTCATCTTATTAATAACAGAATTAGTCACATCTTTCATTATGAAAACAAACTTCTTAGGCGCTGCATACAACAAACTAACGTGTGACGTCACACGCCAGTCGACGTTTGTATGGAGCGTTTTTGAGCTCGCCCAAATAATGTGCAATTAAAATTTTAATATCTCGTAGAGTTATCCAGATATCAAAGTGATACTTTCAACAGTGTATTTGTATTCGAGTGGTCTATCCAACTATATCAAAATAAAAAAAATATCAAATACCCTATTATAACATTTTTTTATTAAAAACATTTATTCACATCCAGAAGATTGAATTGAAGTTTCTTATTTAAAAATATATTTATTTTCAAAATACAATACTTATTAAATCCTTCATCCTATTTCTAAAAAATACCTGGTGAGTATTACTCATTACGTTACTATGAAAACGTGTCAAACGGCGTACCTTGTAAAAGCGTAATACAGATTGGAAATTTTTCGTTTTCTTTTTATAATTCAATTATTTTAAGTAATAAAAGACAAATAATTAGATAATTAGGTGCATTTCACATTTTGAATTAACGTCTTATTTTTAAAAGTTGTTTTTTATGATTCGCTAAATATGTTCCTCTTAACAAGGATAAACGCAAAATGTAAAATAAAAAGTGTCAAATCGGCCAACTTAGAGCGGCTATGGTATAATAACCGTGCCAATATTGTCAGGTATGGTGAACGCGGCTAGCCAATGACATCTGCCGCTGTAGCCGCCAACAAGCCTACGGCATGTCAACGGCATGTCGTCAGGTTGTCTGCATGCAATAACACACTGCATATGCAGCATTTCATCAAACTTTTGGGATTTCGACGATAAGATTTTAGACTTTCGCGTTCCATCACACTAAATATTAGTCTTTATGGGTCTACACGCGTTATTAGGAGTAGCAAATTACATAGCTACTTACTGCCCGACGTTTCGACTGGGTTACACCAATCGTGGTCGCGAGCGAACTGGCGCCGCCCGTCTACGTCTGCCACAGCGGTTGCGAATTTCTTGATCCACCCCCGAACCAGCACTAATGTCATTTGTACAGCTACCCACATTTGCTATGTAATTTGCTACTCCTAATAACGCGTGTAGACCCATAAAGACTAATAATATAATTAGTTTCGACGATAAGTCATAGAAACCCTTAAACAGTCACAGCATGATAGAATTTTTAAGTTGTTTTGGACTTTGAGTCAAGTTTTTGAAATAAAACTAATCTTACGGATTAAACTCGCGTGTATTGTTATTCTAAACATTGTTTAGAGACCCGACGTTCCGAGCTCTTTACAGCGCTCGTGAACACGGGCAAGACAGCTTTTAAATTCTTATAGTGGTGTTTATAAGTCGACAGTACCACTGTCTCCAAACTGTCACGGTTATACACAAAATGAAACTGAATTGAAACTTGATGCAAGAGTTTGTAATCTGCCCTTGCAACAGTGCAGTTTTCTAAAATCTTAGTTTCGTTTTATTCCGTTTACGTGGCGTTTAGGTGCGATAAGTGGTCAGCAAATGCTGTCCGTGTGGACTGTGAAAGTAAACGCATTACAGAGGACACACAAAGCTAAGGAGGTTAACTAGAAGCAATGCCGGGTGTCGCGTGCCGCCGCAGACATTCCAACGAAGGCGGGTGTTTTATTGCGTTCCCAGCGCCACCTGTCGCCAAAAGCCTCCACATAGTGTCTCACACGTAGCCATTAGGCTATTAAACTACACATAGGGTTGATTTTATGTTTAGGTTAATGGAGGAAGAAACCTTTTGCTCTGCAGTGGGACAGAACGGGTTTGTATTAATAATAAGTAAGAAAATATACGTATAAATCGAACACGAGAGGTTTCAAATGACTTTTTAAAAACTTACGCGTTGAGGTTATACGTAGTGGAGCTACTAACACTACTGTTTATTTTTTGTTTCCGGCCAAAGATGTGCTGCAACTATAACAACTCCACGCTAGATAATCTATCGCTTTGTAGTTTAATTAATAACTTACTTGGTTAATACACCTAAACACCGAATAGAACAATAGCATTCTTGGTAACTCCTTTGAAATCCTACGCAAAATCTTCCCATTGAAACAACTAGCCCACTATAATAACTACAGTAACAATTAGCATATCGCCTTCGGCATCGTACCAGCGAACCAAGGAACATAAACAATCATCAGCAACGTAAACATAAACAACGCCAGCAGCAGACGCAACTCTTTAGGCCGGTGGCTTGTTATTGCGGATTAGGAAGGGTGCAGATTCAACAAGATATGATTTTTTGTATCTTTGAAACAATATAAGACACTTGGCTATCTGATAATGACAGTGGAGCGTTAAATCATGAAACTTCTGAAATAGTTGTCGAGAAATCATACCTTATCGAATTTGGGTTAAGTATACTCCGTACTTGTACAGAAATGGCATTTTAAAACATTAACATTATATACTCGTAGATATCATTTAACAAAGTTTTATAATTTTAACGCTTATCGTGAAAATAGACCAAAACTACATTCAGTAACAAATCTTCCTTATAAAACGCAACATAAGTAAGTACTCGAAGATATCTCAAATCTCCGCAGAATGTAGCCAAGTCTGATTGAAAATATCTCCAGTTGCCATTCAATTATCGATCTTACGCTATTGGGACAAGGCTCAAGGCGGGGCTCGGGACACAAATCACATCAGGAACACCGGGAAGATTGGGAGAAAATTTCCTCGGCCTCATACAGTCGCAAGCGCTGTTAAGTGCGGGATCACGTGGTCGCGAGACAGCTCCGTTGGACGGGGTCCAAGCCGCCCCCCGAACCCCCCTTGACTAAGGTACTAAGGTGAGGTTACACAGCGGCGGATGCGGATATTAAATATTGCGGTCCACTGAAAAATCTAATAGTGGCCTGCTAAATATTGGTCACTGCTGTCAGAAGGAGTGAAAGATTTTTTTTGTTGCTATGAGCATTTGAATTTTTCAAAACACGGATTTTTATGTAAAATTCTTCATAAAAACATGAAATTTTGTCTTGAGTGTGGATCGAGCCCATGTCGCGCAAGAGACAGAGCCACTAACAAATGCGCGAACAAACCAGTCTAATCTAATAATATACATATCTATCTATATAGTTAAATGTGCTAAAGATAACGATGATTATGAAAGACACCTGTTTATTGCACTCAAGAACGAATAATTCCTTGTTGTTCTCAACAATGTAGGTCACTCGTAGCAAGGCAGTACTTATGTAAAGTGCAGGTAAATACATAAGTTTCCGCCACTAATATCGGCGGCAGTGTAACCGAACCTCGGCCCGATCCCCCCTTCCTTCCTTCCAATCGGTGAATTATCGCCACCCCCTCTCAGGAGACGGGCTTGCGCCGATCGCCGATTACATTGTTTCTGATGCATCCTCGATCATTGTAACGTACATAAACCGCTTGCGAAACGGCGGAGCTCACAAACTTTTCGAGTTTATATTTGTGGTTTCGACATGAATGGCGTTGTTTGTGAAAGTACTCGGACTTTTTATATATTTTTTTTCCTTGTGGCGACGTTCGTCTTTTCGTTAAATTATTTATTGTGTGTTTCATCACTTTTGAGCTTATAATCATAAAAAAATCATTTTCTTCGCCACTTTGACACTGTTTACCATAAATTTGCAGTATAATCATAATAAAAGAACATAATACGAATTTTACTTTACGTAAGCGAAACTTTTCTTTAAACAGTAATAACTGTTATAAACTAGTTAAGTTTTGATAACTTAACACGTTCTTTATGATAGTTAACCAACTTCATAACGTGAGTACAAAGAAATTAAACGTCTAAAGTTGCAACTAACGAGAAAATTAAGTTCAACACCATCACACCTTTTATTTAACAACGGGAAACCTTACCTCAAAATGCTCAAAACTCTAAAGGCAGACTTTTAATATTCTTATTGAATTTGTAGAATATTTTTATTGCCATTTCATGGTTATTTCTACTGAAAAAAGCTCTGTTGTTACCGAATTCAGCATAAATCTGTTAGCAAAATTCTTAGTTATTTAAATATTGGTCTACATAACGTTAGAGAATCAATAGTACATAATTTCCCCGTAAAACAATTTCATACCTAATTAAGCTACCTACATAACCGCGGTATGCTTGAACAGCTTAGTTCATTGTAGTATCATAATATGATGCTAATTCTTGTCAATCTCCATAATGCATATGCAAATGAATCAACTTTCTTTGTAATTTTGTTAATATGCGCATTCCAGGTATCATCTTTTATGATACCTAAGAATGAAGTGTCACGTGATTCTTTGAGTTTTATTACTACAATTTACATTCTATATTTTAATAGTAAACACGTTGTTTTATTCAAATTTTCTTGTAAATTGTTTGATTCTAGCTACTCAATTATTTTAAATATCACATATCACTTTTAACATCATCATTATACCACATCATTATGAACGTATCATTCGCATGTACATGCAATTCCCAAAATTGTTAATTTAATTAAATACGTATTGGTTAGCAAATTTGTTTCAATAATAATCCGGTCAAATTATGAAACAATGATAACTATTATGTCAATTGATATTAACATGGTAATAATATTTGAAATAATACTAATTTCGCGGATTAAACTCGCTTGTATTGGTATAATAGAAAATACTATGGTAATAATATATATGTTTCCCCAAGTGATACGATGTAGCATTGTCATGAACACCGGATTTGCAGAGCGGCGGGTGGCTCTGTCTTAATTTAAAATAACATCACTTGCAAGTAATTGCAAAATTGACATCCATATTTTTTTCCGTACCTGGCCAATGAGACTTTAAAATGAAAGGATCCAAACAATCAATAACAAAGCTCATACGAAGCTTTTAATATAATTGCACCCTTGGCTACTCAATATTCAGGTACCAGGTGTTTTTTCAATAAAGTACATAAAAAGCCTCTCTCTGCGCAGTACTCGCTCGACTGTCAATTCAATATGGCTTCCAAACCTCTGAAAATTCTGTGAAAAGTCCACTCATCCGAGTCATTGAAAGCTAAGTGACATGCGTTATCCCTATTAGTCTGCCCTTTCACCTTAAATATTTATAAAAAGTCCTTTGAAGACCACGAAATAAAATGGACCTTGCATCAGCGGTAGTCAAACTGGATGTGTTCTTATTGAAACTCAATTGGAAATTTTGGACACAGAAAAATTTAGCAAAATTTTTATATAGGTATATATTGAAGACCTTGATTTTATTTATCTGATAAAAGATTCGATTACAAGGTAAATCAACTCTGAAATCTTTTAGTGAACCATTCAGTCGATTTGTGACGCATCATTATTTTCTTCTGATTGTTGACAGGAACGTTAAGATATATGATTTTAAATACGGCTTTTTGGTTCAAATATCCATCCATCTTTCTTAGCATTTCTGCTTGACCGATCAGGACAGAAGTGACATCATCAGATGACTTAGCCCATGATCCATGTCCATTTGCTTAGGCCTTAAAATCAATTCACATTCAAATCAAAATAAGTTATTGGTTAACTCATGTTTTATATGTAACAATCGGAGGCCTTGTCCTGGTAAGTTAAAATAAACCTGTTTAGGGAAAAATCCGCTCAATTTATTGGTAAAAGTGCTACAGTTTGACAGCCGGCGCCCCCGAGCCGACCCATCAATCAGCCAAGCTCGTTAAAATTCACAAAGAGTCCGTGTCCGAGGGCTAAATAGTTGCTATTTTTGTCGCAGATTGCGTGAAACGTGTCTTTTCATGTGCGATTGGGCCGACGGCCCTTTCAAGGGTTGAAAGGTGCCTTGTAAGGCATTCTGTTGGCCAAAGGTGTTTCAGTGGTCGTCCTTATTTATAAATGGAGTCCCCCCGGAAGAGGGCTAAGGGAAGACCTCTCAAATTGGTTCAGGCTGCGTAAGGCGCGTTCGGAAATTGACGTGTCAAACGAAATAACGTAACGGTGACAGACGAAAGTCTACGAATGTGTGAAGTATTTTGTTTACTTCTACAGTAGGGAAAATGCATGAAAAATATTCTTTTTCTTTTCTAATAAATACTTAAATATACTTTGTACAGTTTATTTATTTATGAAACACAAATTGGTTAAAAATGGATATATACAAACGTTTTAAGTTTAAACGTTTTAATATGTGTGACGTCATACTACATGTCGGACCTCTGTAGCTTATCGATATATTTTGAGCTCAATAACCCCATTGTTATTAGAAGTTTTTCAGAAATGTAAACTGTCACAAAGCTTAAGTGTGTATCATATTTTTTTAACAAAACTCTTATAAAATTGTATACTGTCATGGTTACACACATTAGAAAACTGAAAGTGTCCGGGATATTTACCATGTTGTTTTGTTTTAATGAGCTCCCGATATTTCGGCACTGTTGCAAGCGCCATGATCACGGATGAACTGACAGTTCACCCGTTAACAACATGGTAAATATCCCGGACACTTTCAGTTTTCTAAAACTCTTATAGAATTTCAATTGCAATATAATTAGGTATACGTGTGTAGTTCACGCGTCTGTTGTGCAGTCTTACCAATTGTTTTCAAGCTTTGCATCTATATTCCATCAACATCGAACCGTAACACCCACCCACACAATCGTCTCAACTCTATTCACAGGTTTTTCTCTATTACATCAGAGCTTTTGAATATTCTCTACACAAAAATAGATGTCAGGAGTGCCAGGTGTAAGCAAGCGAATGGTCAACCGCGGGTCCAAGCCCCCAGTCGGCAGGTCCCTTTGATCTCGCGCCGGTGACCACAGAGCACCACATGTTCAAATGTATTGCCATGTAGTGTATATTTTTGAAGTAGGTAAGGATTTATTTTTTTAAATTACAAGTTAGTATATAAAATATGATAAATTAATGTGTTTATGATGAAAATGAATCTTTATTTGAACGATTTAAATGTTAGTCAAGCCTATTTTAGCACCAATCCAGTTTAAATAATAAAAATTCGTTGTATTAAGAAACTTAAAGACGCCAGCGAATTTATAATAAGCTCTGAAATACTCTTTACCAGATTGTGCACAATAAAACTTCTTGGCCTGGCTTTTTGAACTCGGCCATAATACTTTTCCTTATCGAAAACGCCGTAAACTATTGTTCGATGCAAAATGAATTATTCAGAGCGATCGACCAGCAGTGTTTTCCACGTATTCCGGTAAATCGGGGACTTTTAATTTATAGATTGGACATAATATTTTCGAAGTACATAGGACCATAGGTAGGTACAGCATAGAGAGGCAAAATAATTGAAAGGGTTTCGTGACAATCACACGTTTGCTTAAAGGAAGTAAAACTCATGATAATAACAACGACCAAATTGTAATTCCAAAACGAACAATGAAAGTAACATTATTGCATGTAAATGTTTTTAGTTTCACATCAAGTAAAGGGGACACACTCTATTATTGTTGAATACAACAATTTTGTTTAATTTATATCCATGTTTGACTTGGAGATAAACATCTAAACGGAGACATCCTGATTCTTTTTTTTACTTTAATAGCGTCGTATATTTTTATGGCAAAGAATAAAAAATCACAGAAAAATTATTGAAAATTATGGTCTTACAATAAAATGCAGTAATTCACACAATATTTACGTTTATGGAGCCAAAGAGGACAATAAAAAAATAAATTGTCGGCCGGAAAGGACCCACCCTGTCCCCAGTAGGGATGAAACAATAATAAAAACAAAGGCACCATGTTAATTGATATTCAAGGGGGTTGTGACGTTAGGCCCTATTAGCTGGCTATGGGCGGCGGGGTGTGTTGGGATATTGCTTGTTCAGGGTAGAGAGATGAAGGCTTCCTTTAAACAAGGGAAATGTATTTGTAGTTGATGGAAACAGTGAGAATAATTATGTAGCATTGCGCTACTTCATTGCTTTGAACGACTGTGGTATACTGAAATATTTCTGAAATTTATATCTGCAACCATTTTGTCCATTATTTACCAATAATTTGTTTATAATGCATAGTAAAATATATAAAAACAACAAAACCCCTGCAATCAAAAGAGCATTAACAGATCCGAAACGGAAACAAATTGGCTGCAACGCGTACAACTATGATTATAATTAACTTGAATTATTGAACATAGTAATTAATCTCACCTAAATTAAAAATTACTCATCCGATATTAATCTGATTATTGGACGTAATACGTTCGTTAGGGTTAAAATATTGTACAGATGGACCGTGACTATTGAAATATGCCACACTTATTGGTTAATAGTCGACCAACAGTGTAAGTTACCTAATGTAATATGTCTGGTGAATCTGTTAATTGATATAGACAAAAGTCTATATTTGTTACAAGTTTTAAAATTAAAACAACATGGCATATAGAAGGAAGGAGAGAGGGATGAAAGTTGAAGGTGCTGGCAGAGTTCACAGAAGATTGGAAATTGCTCTATCGACAAGGGCAAGTTTTTGTTTTAAAATTAGATTAGATGCAACGTAATGATTTTGGATTAATATTAATACGGTATGCACCCTACACGTTTTCAGCTCATTTCAACTTAATATGATTTTAAACCAATCCAATATTAATTCATTTTATTGTAAAGAAAGAAAAGAAAGAAAAACATTTATTGACCACGAAATGAAGGTTACAATGAGACATAGATACATACACAAGACAAAAAACACACACAAAGAATACACATATGCATGAACTTTATAAGAGGTCAACGAGGTACAGGCCTCAGCATAGTAGATGATTTTTATAAGTAAATTGTAAGTAAATATATGTGTCGAATATTGCTCCTTTAGTAACAATCCATTCAAGTAGAATTGTCAGTTTATACACAATTACAATCAGGTTACCTATGTAGGTAGTTGAAGTCAGAGACAATAAATACACAGAGCTGCCGACACCGACACATAAGCGGATTAGGCGGTGGAGCTCTGTATATGTACTTATAATATTATGCGCAGCGTACAGTTAACACACACATGACAAGTCAGAGCCTGTTAGGGCATGGACTTCACTGACAGAATATAGTCGGGTGTTTTGTTCCTAGTTTTAGGCGTAATAATATTAAAGTCATGGCTTTATTAAAAACCTTTTAGTGGTTTAGTAGGAAACAATTGACTTAATACTTTCTTTTTTGAAGTCAGTTAAAATATACATATATACATACATACAATCACGCCTTTTTCCAGTAAAAATTTAGTGGTACAAATTATAGCAACTCATTGTAGTAGTTAGACATTTATGACACAAATCAAAAACACTGCACTGATTAATAAATAATAATAAAAAATAAATATTATCTACACACATCACATACATAATTCTTATCCCGTGGTAAGTAGCTTAAGCACTGTCAAAATCAACAGTACATACACCGATGTTCGTCACACAAATATTTGTCCCGGGTGGGAATCGAACCCACGACTCTTAGAACCGTAGATAACAACCGTGGGTCACTAACCACTGTTCTACCGAGCCAGTCAACATCAACAGAAACAGCGTCACATCCAAAATACCATAGAGAAGTGACCAAACCAAAAAGACCCAATTGAAAATCGCTACCTAACGCCAAGAGGGACGGTCACTTAACGTCCGGGACGGGCGGGACAGTTCAGTCCATTACGTGCGTCCCAACTTACAGCTGACCTACATTTCCCGACGAATTAGGAGTAATTCTTGTCCAATGCGTCCTTCGACTCTGGCCAGAGCTGAGAGAATGAGTGACATAACTCTTTTACAACCTCAGATTCAGCAGCAAAAGCCTAGAAAGATCTTTTGAAATAAAACTAATTTTACGGATTAAACTCGCGTGTATTGGTATTCTAAACATTATTTAGAGATCCGACGTTTCGAGCTCTTTACAGCGCTCGTGGTCACGGTTAAGACTAAAGTTGACAGGTGTCTTCATAAGTGAGTTTAATTACTACCGTCATTTGGTGTGATATTTTGTAGAAAGATCTAGAAAGAAGTCTAGAAAGATCTGCTTAACAAATTTGTTTTGTAATGTTTTATAGGTCAAGCTTATATTACTGCACGATTGAAAGATTAATCATTTATGAAATTTAAATTTTAATTAAGTAAAAAATTATATTTACGTAAGCCTATAATAATTGGCTTGTGTATAAATGGATAAATTAAAAAGATAAATATCAAATTTAAAGTGTCTGGGTGTGATTATGTATTTAAGTATGTATTTAAAAAAATATATATGTATGTATATCAGTCTCTGACGCCCATAGTACAAGCTCTGCTTTGTTTGGGGTCAGATGACCGTGTGTGGAAAAGTCCCAGATATTTATTTATTATTTATTGGGACTACTGTATTAATATTATGTTTACCTCTGTTTTTTTTATAATAAATAGTGACCCGCTCTCACCGACCGACCCGGGTATAAAAACCTTTCTTTTGAACCCTTCTATCATAAAAAAAAACATAAATATCCGTTGCGTCATTTAAAAATTTAAGCATACACACATACAGACAGACGTGGTAAGCGACCTTATACTACGTAATGATAAATAATGGTTATATTTTCTTCACTGCTAGCACAGGACTAGCACCGAAAGACGATACAATCCTCCCACGCCATTCAGCCAATACATCCCATATCTATTAGTTCCTGAGGGAGTCCAGGCGACATTATTTAATTACCCGTGGTGATGATAAATAGGTCGCGGCTAACAAGGGCCCTTCGAGACCTCAGCCAGACAACGGATATTGGATCTTGTTTTAATGAGACAAAGTCCAATGTCATTTCCTTCTCGTGGTAACCTTGGGGAATTTTATATGTTCTCATTTTTAGGGTGATGTACTCAAGGGGTAAAAACGGGAGCCTATTACTGAGACTGATCTGTCCATCACCATGATGTATCTCAAGAACGGTGATGAATTTGCTGCATGGACTACAAAGAAAATAGATAATATATACTCGACTATAGTGGATTAGCTACATTCAGATACTGTATTGACTATGTAAGTAAACATTCCTAACTAACATTTCAGATGATGATAACATTTTAGAAGATGCAATTTCACTGATTTCTGATAAAATACTAACCATTCAAAAATGATTTTACTTTTTTCTTATTATAATGTAGGAAAATAGTAGCTTACTCTATTATCTATAGACCCACGTTCGCGTGTCATTTCATATAACGCCTATGCACAAAGACGTGACATGTCCTACTCCTTCACTTAGCGTGGTGATTATTCAAACGACCGTACCTCTGCTACAGTGGAACGCTTCCTCTATGACGTACCAATAGACAAGACAATTTGTGCTCCAACCCCTGCATACATTAAAGACGCCAAGGAAAACAAAACAAACTTACAGCTTAGAAGTTAGGGGACCAGTATTTAGAGTAATAAATAGGGTGAGCTCAGTATGAATATTCATAAGTTGCCATAAACAAACAGAATGGCCCAGGTCTGTGTTTATGGGCCTGTGCAGGCCTTGTAATGCCCTGTTAGTTCTGTTGCTTTGTTTATGGCTAGAGATTTTGATAAGTAACACGGCAGTCTACGTGGAACATAACAGTTATAGCTAAAACACTTACGTCTTATAAGTTTTGTTTTATCACGGTGTAGTTGTGATGCTAGTTTTAAGCGCGTTGTTTAATTTAAACTTACTATAATTTAAAAGCATTTTGTATGATATCTATCTGATCAATGTTATACATCAATGATATCATTCATCAATGTTTAGTTATAGACCGATTACATTTCTAAGCATTTAATTTGACTTATTTTTATTTCATTTTATGTTTGTTGCTACAAAAAATATTTGAAATTTCATTCGTTTTTCACTGACTAGAATTTTACAGTTCAGGTATAGTCAGAGTCCAATACCATCGCGAAAAAATGTCAGAGAAGAATTCAACCATCATACTATGACAGCTCTACGTACTAAATAACGGCGAATAGTTCAGCAGTCAACCAACTGCACGCCAAAAAAATATTTTACATACATACACTTCTATCGCTTTTTTTCACAGAACCTCGAAAAATATTTTTTGGCACAACACATGCTTGACAATTACAGGAATAAAGATAGGTTTGTGCCTCTACATTGAATCCAAGTTCCGGTAAGGGACTAAATTGAGCGGTGACAAACGAAGTTCAGTTCCGATAACCGAACTAACAATAAAAAAAAATTTGCAATTCAGAGAATCTCTGTCCGGCTTGTCCCAGAGCTAGGTAAATACCAAAAAACAAAGAATCGGTGGCGGCCACGGAGCTTCCGAGCGACTAATTATGCGCGGTAATTACGAGGCAGGGTGTCCACTAGCAATATATTATTACGGAGTTTAATTAAATATTGAGACATCATTTTTCAGGTTATAATATCGATCAAAACTACTGATCTACTGGTACATACCAGTATGTAAGTATATCTCTTATGTATAATATTCGGTATGGAAAAATAATAATTTCCCCTTGTTCATAGGCTTTCTTTTAAACTCGTTTTTTTACTTTCAGAAACTCCTATTTGTTTCGCCATTTTTTGTGATATTTTTTATAAAAAAATGCTATGGCAACCCTCAGTGCTGGCGCTCTTTCCGCTTCGCTCGCTCCTGGCGGATGCGCTGGAAAGGGAGCCGTGGAGCTGGTAACATTTTGTTTATTTTAAAACATACCTTATACAAAAAATCATACCAGACATTTTAAATCAAAATAAAATCAATAAATTAATATTTTAGCTACCTCTATCTATCTTCAAATTGCTCGAAAACGGCAATAACCGACAGTGTAATATCTAAGTCAAAGTCAAAGTATTTATTTGCATTCATGAATGTGACAAAGATGGTATTAAAATAATTTCCAGTACAACATGATACCCGTTTGGGCATAGCTTATATGAACGTGTAATGGTATCTAACGCAATGTGGAAGAAAAGTTTTCTAAAACATCATTATATGTTTTAGTTTTAAGTAAAATCTTATTATGAGAACCGAACCCGCTAATAAATCACAGTTCAATGAATACTACCCCAACTATATCGGTTAAGATCATCAAATTGATATTAACAAGCTTATGCCTATGCAAAGGGGAAAAAGGCTTTCTCAAATCTCATCTGCTCAACCCTGCCCTGTATTCCCTAGAGAAGGCCTGCGGAAGGACACGCCACAGACGACCACCGTGGGCAGAAACACGATTAGGAATGCAACGCTTACCTCTTCGTTATAGGACAGTTTTACAGAGCAAGTGTTTACGTCTTGGCAACATGCAACGTTCGGGATCATTGAGCCAAACCAATTTAGAAAGGAATTTGGTGAAATTGGTATTAGGTTTTGATGTTTTTACCATTCTGGACAAGGGTACGGTAATAATTGATTTTGTTGCTGAATATTTTTGAGGATTATGTGATAAATGGAGAGCACTAGTAAAATTATTAGTAACTTATCGTGAAGTTTGACTAAGAACATTAGAATGTAAAGAAAATATTGCACTGTAGTAACTGACCTGGACTTTTAAACGTCCAACTTAATCTCATTGACTACGAATATCAGAACACTGGTAAGTGTATGATTAAAACTGTCATGGTCACACACATTAGAAAACTGAAACTGTCCGGGATATTTACCATGTTGTTGTGTTTTAATGAGCTCCCGATATTTCGGCACGTCGATCCAGACACACTACACTCACGGTATCACTTCTTTTTTCCTCGAAAACGGACACATATTTATTTTTACATAAACGTATAACTGGATGCCATACTTTCGCTAGTTGAAACCCGTCTTCACGATTGAAGTTTTTGAATTTTTTAATTTCAATTGCTTCCCTGACCAGTCGTGGTATGTAATGGCGTTCTGTCGAAAGTATTTTTGGGTTATGTAACTCAATCCAGTGGTTCGTTCCCGATTCTAAAAGATGTTGAGCGATTGCCGATTTTTGTGCTTCGTTGTTTTTGACTGCCCTGATATGCTCTTTCACCCGGCACGAAATAGTCCTTTTCGTTTGCCCTATGTAGTCCAGTCAAAATAGACAAAAATAAGTGCTAACTTAGACAAAATTCGCATAGAGCTGAAAATTGCCAGAGACGTTAAATACATCATAATAAACGAAATATCAAAAATCCCCATCAATCCTACTTCTGCAAAAAAATTTATTCAAGGTCAAAAGTATAAAATTAAGAATTTTTCCATTTTTCTCGAAAACAGTAAGTATTATCGTAAAAATAGGTCAAACAAAAGTTGTAGATCATACAATTTTCTACAAAAATGGTCCAGTCACTTTTTCTTTTCCGACTAACCATTCGCGAGATATCGTGGTTTTAATCATTAAAGAATTCATATTTTACATAATATGCATTCATCTGTTGATATCGTTTTTGATCGATATATGACCTGGAATAGGTTCACTAGGGTAACCACGTTAAAAACCGCCCAAGTGTGAGAAAAAAAACATAGGTTTTGTATGAGAGCCCACTTTACACGTTGGTTTCATGTTGTTTCTAGTATTAGATGTTATAGAGGCAACTGAGATACATCATTCGTTAAAATTTTAACTGTCTAGCACAATCGCATGGGGGCCTGGAAGCGTTTGAAAATACAACTTTTTCAACTTTGTGCATCGCTATATCTCTGAAATGGTGAATCTTAGGAACAAAGTGTCGAGACATTTTTTATAGATAATTACGTGATAAGTAATTTTGTCATACATACTTTTATGATTAAACTTACCGTTTCGCTCAAAAGTGCATAAAACTGATATTTGTGACATTTGACCTTGATTATTTTTTTTTGCAGACGTGGGATCGATGGGGACTTTTGACAGATTATTTGTAATAGTGTTCCCAACATTCATGCCAATTTTCAGCTCTATGCGAATTTTTCCTAGGTTAAATGTCTATTTTGACTGGACTAATGTACGAGCTTCCGCAGCTACAGTCAATTTTATAAACGCCTGGTTTTTCTAAAGGAAAGCTATCCTTCGGTGAGCGTAGAAAACTAAAACACAACAACATGGTAAATATCCCGGACAGTTTCAGTTTTTAACCGACTTCAAAAAAGGAGGAGGTTCTCAATTCCTCTGTATGTATAATTTTTTTCTTTTTTTTTTTTTTATATATGTTCATCGATATTTTCGTCAATTATAGACGGATTTCAAAAATTTTTTTTTGGTTGGATAGAGTTCACTTCCGAGGTGGTCCCATTTTCTCCAGTCCCGGATCTGATGATGGGATCTAGGAGAAATCGAGGGCAACCCTCAAATTTTATAGGGACATGTACCGCGTTTTGCATATTATCTGAAATTATATTGACATTTGCTTCTGGCTATCATAATCTTATGATGCTGAGCTGATGATGGAAGGTCAACTCCTTAATAGTTAGGAGTAAAAGTATAATTCTTTCAATACTGTATACACATTAAGACTACTAATTATAATATCAGTAGCATTACAGGTGAGCTAAACTATTAAGTTGACCAGTCTAGGATCTGATGATGGGATCCAGGAGAAATCGAGGGCAACTCTCAAATTTTATAGGCACATGTACCGCGTTTTACATATTTTCTGAAGTTATATTGGCATTGCTTCTTGCAATCATAATATTATGATGTTGAGCTGATGATGGAAGGTCAACTCCTTAATTGTTTGAAAAAAATATTATACATACAGGTAAGCTAAGCTAATAGGGTGAAAAAAAAATGTAACACTAAAAAGTATGAAAAAATATGATTAAAAAGTAAATTTCACAAATATTTATTCTAGAAATGGATCGGTCGGGAACTCTCCCTCTCACGCTCTACTCCGAAACTGAATTCAACCAAAACTTGTTCCTTAATCCCCAAGTGGCCATCCGTTCTCCGTCAAGTCCGTTGATGACGACGAGGCTACACCATCATCGTAGTCACTTAGCAGAAAAAAAATCTAAAACTCCACTCACCGTTCTATTCCCGAGGTTGCGCACGCGGCAGCTCAGGTACGCCGACTTGCCGACCAGCGCGGTCACGTTGCGGGGGGTCGCCGCGTCGAACGAGGGGGCCAGGCGCGCGCCCCCGCCCCCGGGCAGCGCGTTCACCGACCCCGCGCCCCCAGCCACGTCACATTGCCCTGCAACGGATACTATGGTCAAGAAGAGTAATAATAAATAAATATCTGGGATATTTCCACACACGGTCATCTAACCCCAAACTAAGCGGAAAAATGGCTTCAGTAAGAGACCTGTCGATGCGGAAACTAAAGAAAGAAAACATTTATTGATCGTCTTTAATTTTAAGATACAAAACGAAAATAAAACATACTCGTACACATACAAATTAACAGCGTTAACGGGAGGAGTGGGACGCGACGGCGCTGATAAACTGGCGGAACCTTTGAATACTAGAATGGTTCTAAGCAATCTGTGTATAGATAGGGCCGTCCGGGCAGTACAAGACTATCTTCACAGTCCCATGACGACGTCTTTCGGCTAGGAGATACACCCTGGTCCTTTAGACAGTAGACCCCCTGGGTATTGCACACCGCCCAGGAGCCGCAGCTGGCATTCACCACTCTCTAGCAAGCCGTTGGGGAGTCCGACACACCACCTGGAGAGAACCCCCTCCCCGGGTGACGATGCATAACGCATTTCACCGGGATTAAAAAATAGACATAGCCCATTCCTATAATCCATCCCCTCCTCTCTTAAGTGGGGAGTGAAACGGCATCTATGCATATCTTCAGGGTGAAAGCGACAGGCCCAATGATTTATATTGTACCGACCTCTTATGTGGACCCACTAACCATCAGGAAACATACCAAATAGAGGCGTGTTTGGATCTCAGGCCATTCGAACTAAAAAAGTCTATTGAACTCAAAATCCTTGAATGAAACTTGGCACAGATATCTTTTAATTGAGAAAGGAAACTAGCTTTCCTAACTGCACTTAAACTTCTCAGTCACCAGTAGGAACTACTTGTAAAGCTTTTTTCTTGCATGATATTATTTTTGGCTACTCTTGCCTAACTAGATAATATGAACCAGATTTAATCATCGCCCTCCTTGATATTAAAACCCTTTGCCCAGGGACATCACGTTAAAAAGTCCTGTGCAATGCTGGTAAACAAAAAATGAACAAAAAGGCTCAACGCGCCATTGTACATAATATCTTTTGACGCAAAAATGGGAGTAAATGTCTCTCGCTGAAAACTGAGCGTAATGAACAAGAATAAAGAAGAGATGATGTTTTTTGTTTGCAGTCGGCACCTGGGCTCGAGACGTTAAAGACAAAGGGTTAAATTAAAATTCGAGAGAAATAGAACTTTGATATTTAAAGCTCTTTACTGCACAAGGGTCGTTTATGAAGAAAAGTATAAATTACCTCGTTTCTCGACCCCTATTAACTTTATGGTGCAGTAAGCTCTATGAATCGCTTTAAGCAAAAAATAAAAATTGGGTGAATTTATTTTTTAAAATACGAATGAGCTTACTTAAGAAACTGTAAATTTGAGTAAACATTTCAATAATAAATTATTAATATTTCACAAAATAACATACATTGATCTGATCACGGGGTACGTAGCTTAAGCACAAGTGTTACAGAAATCATAATCAACAGTGGTTACACAAATATACTTAAATATATTTCATAACACAACCAGACACCGATATTTGTCACACAAATATTTGACCCGGTTGGGAATCAAACCTACGACTCTTGGAACCGTAAGTAATCATTCTGGGTCACTAACCACTATTCCACCGCACCATTCTGCGTACTTCAAAATTAAGATAAATCAAAACCTAATATCGGTTATAGACACATAAAATTAAGATAAAGCGAGATTTTTAACTAGGTGCCGACCCTATGTCCGCTTAATACTTGCTCCAAACAACCTCAAAAGCAAACGTGACAGCATTAAATACTTCCACTCCCTCGAATTCCCCACAAACACCAGATCTCCACAGATTCCGACACAAAATGCTGCCATCAAGATCTCTGAGTAGGTATTCGAAACACAAATTCTCCCCGGAATAATCTAATATTTGAGGGGATTGCGTCAAAAGCAATCACGGTGTTATTGTGAGCACAAACGACGGTATTCAGCCGGTAATTGAATTACGCAGATTAAATCGCGACTTTTCCGCGCAATCACCCAAACTGGCGGGACTTGTAAATAAAGATGTGACCTAGACTCACGTCTGGGTCAACTATGTCAACTATGTGTTCCATACACTAAGGGACTCTATCTGTAGAGCTTAATTAGCTTTAATCATCAATTTCATGCCGCAATCAGTACCTGGTTACGTCACATCACTTAAAAGAACTATCGCTTTTCACGCTTTCGAGTTGAATAAATTTTTTTTTAAGAATTTAAAGTAAAATGTTTTTTTCGCGAAACTAGCACGATGCGATAGTACTACTAAAGGCAAATCGTTCTGCTACGGGAAAACGACCACTTAATTTTCACGGTGTATAATCAAGATGACCTAGATGCCCATGAGAGGAACTGGTGGGCTTTGGCCTAAAATCGACAGCTTTCGAGTGAGTTAGGGGAGGCCTTTGCCCAGCAGTGGGACAGAACAGGCTAAATAAAAAAATAATCGTAAATTCCTCTCAGTGCATTCATCCCACTGACCCGAGCAGTGCAAATGCAGAGCTGCATCCTCATAGCTCACATTCACTTCCGGTGTTAGGCGATGTTCGATCAATTAGTGGTCGGGCGACGTGATTAACGATCATCATAGAGCCAGTGTTAGCAGTATCCTGCGGTGTCGAGATTAAGGTACTAAAGGTGTTTATCAAATAGTGGTTTTTCTGGGTCGACACGATATTAAAAGTAGCAAATACATAGCTACTTACAGCCTGACGTCTGATTGGTGTAATCCAGTTAAAGCATCAGGCAGTATGTAGCCATCTTTGCTACTCCTAATAGCGCGTGTAGACCCATAAAAAACAATTTTTAATGTAATGGAACGTGAAAGTCTAAATTGAGTTATTATATCTTTAGTAACCTCGTATATGCTATATAATATTAAATTATTTATCTTCATTAATTGCTACGACAGCAACTACAGGTTACTATTATACGTTTTGAATTAGGTACTAACATTATGTAGATGAGTAATATAGTATGAATTCCCATAAGTAGTTTATCCGTAATCGTTGTTAAATTTACCTTAATTAAGTATTTAAAATAAGCAAATTTTTAAACGTATTTTTTTTCTAACGACAAACTGATATTTTTCTTTGTGGACTATTCAATCAATTCAATAATTTATCTCTGTCTATTCAATCAATTCAATCATTTATTCGAATTCATGAAATTTGTAGGGATAATCAAACCCTTAAAGAATTATATATGTGTTTTATTTATTTTATACTCTACACCAATCGAGGTTCTACTTAGATACGTATAATATGATTACACATAAGAGACTTTGATGTTTCATTTGAATGAAAATAAAATCCAATTTGCGATTAATTTTACATATCGCTAGGCACATCACAGGCACAAAGGCCTCCGTGAATTCATTTAGCGACATACATTGTTTCAAGAATTTAAAAAAATATAAGGAATAATTAAAACAAAACACATCACACGAAGACAATCAGTTTGAAGCAGTACAGTAGTAATTGGAGATGTATCATTTTCATCTCCTAGCTAAACCAACATTGTATATTACGTTATAGTAGAATAATAGTAGGTATTTTATATCTGTCTGGCTCGAATGCCCGTTTGATAGTCCTATCTGTAATTGTGGAGTCGATCTCTAAATAGAGACTAAGAGATCAAGTCTTAGAGTCGAGTTCCTTGGTAGAGCCGAGGAACTATATTATGAGTATACATTCAGTGGCCAAGTCTGTATTTAGATATATTTATATGTTCATGATTTGTGTACATTTGCTTCTGATATCTGTAATACAAGTGCTTAAGAAATATACAATGTCAAAACTGCTAGGGCCCGGGTCTGCACTAAACTAGGGTGATCAGGCCTTAGTCAACCACGCTAGCCTAGTGCGGCTTGGTCGACTACACTATCTTGGAATTTCTTCGTAGGTGTGCAGGTTTCCTCACGATTTTTCCTTCGCCGTCAAAGCGTCGAATAATCGTACATATGAATTTCAAATTTGAAAACACAGTGGCGAAGTGGGGTTGACTGGTGACCTCTCGCATAGCAAGCAACGAAGTTAACCACTTGGCCATCGACGTTTTTTATCTAACTCGGGTGTATGTACTTTAATTAATATGTTATTCATTTAAATAAAAAGCCCCATGTTAGCAATATATCTAGGTTTCATGGTGGCTATGCTATGAAGGGGCCATGATGCTCCACCCCACAATAACAATCCATCACTTTACAAATGAGCGCATTTCATTTGCTCCCGTTCTCATTCGGGCTTAATGAACGTTATAAATGATAAATTTATGCGGGATTTTAATTAAACTTATTGCAATTAGCGAATGCACGGTGCATAGGCGCAGCAGGGCGCGTGAGCGTGTATGTTTATCACAGTTACTATAATTTTCAACAAACACGACAAAAAGTTTCTGTATAAGGGTAATATAATATGAAAATATTCGTGTAGCAGCACGTTAGAAGTCGTGAGGGATTTTAATAATAACTCATTTAGATTTACAACAATTACATCAAAATATCACAATTCAACAATTTTGTTTGTAAGTGACTCGCTCTCGAATGAATATCTTAATTATTATAAACACAGAACATGAATTTTAATGGCACGGTAAGGATGTCATTTTAGCCAATTTGACTTTTAGAGCGCGCGATTTTAAAAATCTATTGAGAACCGGTAAAATAATGAAATGTTCGTCAATCTTCAAAACATTTTAAATATACCGCGAATGATTATGTTACATTTGTTGTATTTACCCCATTATTACCATGTTGTTAAAATTTTTCATCGGTTTTAAACCTTGCGTAAAGGGGGTGAAGGTTCAAATTTTATCGAGAAGATACCTCTGCGCGCTAAAGGGTTAAAACCAACCCGGTTTTACGGGCTACGACACTGTTAAGTAGAAATTTCTGTTTGTGAAAATTCTGTTACCAAGGAAAATTTGATTGTTGTTGGCCACCGACGAAAATAAAGCCCAGTGACAATGGATTTGGTACAACTTCTACACACTTTTCTTTAGGGATGCAAAGAATGAGCTAATGAAAATGGTAATCTCACTGTCGCCAGCGAACGATCGTGCGGTCATCATCATCATCATCAGCACGGGCCTACCCTAAACTAGGGCGATAAGGAAGGTCGACTAAGGAGTCGACCACGCTGGCCAAGTGCGGGTTGGTCGACTACACAACCTTAAAATGTCTTCATAGGCGTGCGGTCACTTTATTATTATCACAATTCCAAGTCAACCCTAACCCAAATCATTCCGAACTCTGACTGGAACCAAATAAGTTTTACTATCGCATAACATCGTAATATAATGTACGGTTAGCTACAGTTTATCGCAGCCCTTAATACATAGACAATAGAGATTACTTCTCGTCAACAATTCCCTTATTAGGTCAGTTAATTAAACGGAAATCAGTCGCTGTGGTCATCCAGGAGATTGATCAGTTTCTTGTTATGTATTTTTTGCCATTCGGTCCCCAATTGGGGTAAATTAATGTCTTGCAAGTATATTGGGAGCTTCTTATAAGACAACTATGAGTTAATCATTCGAGTCAATTCACTGATTGTTTTTATATATTCTCGCTGTCGCTGTTATTACTAAAACGGTTTTATGTTGCAAATATATACCACCTTCCTAGACGATTTATGCAATATGCGAACCAATTTAATTCTAGGCTAACTTTTATTTTTATTTTTACATTGTTTTTTTTGCTCAGCTTGAAAGCTGGTATTAAAATTAGTTACGAGCCCTCAGGCCAAGAAATTATTATTATTTATTTTATGTAACACTAATTATGAAATAATTGAAAAAAATCATCAACACCATGGATGAATATTTTTGTATAACACCCTAAGAGATTGCCCCCCAATGTTTATTGTCCAATCATTTAAAAAAAACTTCTTTGGACTACCATATCACCAAAACCATATATTTGTTTTATATGATATTACCCGGTTTAATTTAGAACGCGCAGGTAACGATAATAAATCTATCAAAGCGACCACTCTACGAAATGCAGTTAGCTGGATGCATCTATTTCGGTGCACTTTTAAAAATAGCGAACAATCATAACACCGGGGCTCGGGTATAAACACGTTAATGTTTCCGTAATGCGTAAACAGTGTTCGGGGAAGCGTAAAAAAAGCGTAACGCAAAAAATGTCTCGGATCTGTCCACGCGCAGTAACGCCATCTGGAAGAGCGTGTGTTAACTCGAAAACATGACACATTCTCAATGTGTCATGTTTTCGACGAAGTAATTACTGATACTTATAAAATATTTATGTGTTGTGTAAAATTCCACTCGAAAAAAAAAGTTTTTACGGCTTTTGTCAAACGGTAAATCAGTCTAAGCTATAAATAAGTAACCCAGACCTAGACCTTTTATTGTAATTAAGTCTCTTGAAAATCAGTTTACAGACACTAAACACAGACATCTTTTACTCTCACGAAAGACATAAAAATTAAATAAGAATTCTCGAATGTTCCTAATAAAAAGCCTAATCTGCAAATGAAAAAGTAATTAGGAAACATAATGAGTTTCAAATTGAGCAAATTGAAAACGTCTAACTGCGAGACGAGGAACAAAGGGTTTTGCTGACAAATATTATGATTCGAGAATTCTCACAACTGGGCCGCGGAAACTGTATAATTTTTGTACAAGAAATTATGCGCAAAATTTAATTACGGAATTTGTCAGCGGCCAAATAGAATTATGTATAAAATGGGTTTCACGAACACGCGACACGAGTAGCGCACAAACATGCCTCATTTTTGATGGTTCACGCTCTGACTATCCGTACAGTCCGATTACGTTTTGACAACCACCAAATATTGTCAAAATGTAATATCTTAATGGAACGTCAAAATAAAAATGCGTCATCCCACCAACCAACGTACTTTACACATATATTTAACAATTGAACATTCACCAAATAAATCTCCTTTCGAAAATGAAATTAATTTAAGTATCCGTAACGATAGTTATTTACTTTTAATTGGAAACTAATAACAACCTCATCTATTAGTTGAGATTATCATTAGTTTAGTTACATCTCATCTCATCACACACTGAAAACGTTCATCTACTTAACAATCTCATTAATAAGGCCTACTTAGAATAAATCAAACAAGTGATGTAAAGTAAGACCACGCATTCCGAATACGTCCAAAAGTCAAAGGGCAATAGGCTTAGCGCATCGGGTCGTGAAGCAAAATAAACAGAACATTATTACTAAAACATTATTGGGTGTTTATTCTTCACCGCAACTTTCAAAGATAATGTCGAGTTCATTTAACAAGCCGTGTTTATTTAGGATTAGCAAAAACATATCGGATCAGCCGTTCGTTTACAGAGCTTCCCACTGGGTAGCATTCTCGTTAGTTTTTGAAGTACTGTGGTAATTTAAAACCACATTTTGCTATTATAAATTAACATACTGTATTGGAATATAATTTCTCGCTAATACAATATATTATTGTCCTATTTTAAGGGACAAGGTGTAGGCATAATTCATTAATTATATTCTGGTTCAACATTTGTTTTATGTAGTCGTGTTACATCATACATTAATTTGCATATTTGTACGAATTATAATACAATTTATAATTCACGTTATCGTGTTTTAATGAGCGTTTGCTTTATTGGTGATTTTCGTAAATTTGAAATATAGTAATATTACAATGGTATTGATGATACTATGACCGAATGCGGCTCGATTTGACTTTATTTTTTGAAGTTAATTTCTAAGTTAGTTTGGTATAAGTTTGTGCTCCTCAGCAAACTGACTTGTTTGCTTGTTGTTTTAGGGCCCGGCTAGGGCTAGAGGCGACTGCTGCGTGATAACAATTTGATAAGGGCACGGGAAAAGTGACGGGATGAGTCTTATTCTTGCAAGTATATATTTACTTGATTGTTTTTTCTGACTGCGATGATGGCTTGGAGAGGCCTTGTCATCACCGGACTTGCGGGGGAGCGGATGGCTCTCATACCTAACGTATTTATTTGAGCACTTCGAAGGAATGTTGGGGGTTTGTATATTTGATCAAAGTTGATAAATATACACCTAAGGATGCAGCACTGGACCGCTAGTACAAACGGCTCGCGCGATACGGTAGACATGTATGGCGCGATCGCTACCGCCACCGCGTGCGTCCATTTTGCAGCCTAAAATATTACTAGATAGTAGATACCTATGTGTCTACAATAAAGTTAATATAGACGGTTACATAATAACACTCCTTCGATATCTCATACTCGTATCTCAAAATAGCAGTCGCTCGCACTCAATCGTCGTAGCACTAATATCCGTGTGTCGAGCGCCGTAGCAATCAGCTAGATCATAACTTGACTGCCACGTGATCAAAGCAGCTGGTCTGATGAACTAGGGATTCGGTTCTCGGTAGGGGAAACTCAACAAAGATCGGTTTTAAAAGGTAATTTCAGGAAAAAGTTTTTAGTTGTGATCATTTAATATGTATTATGATGTGTGACAGCAATCAAGTTTTTTTGTTTGTTTTGGTATAATGTTAAGTTATTTACGTGTATATTACACAATGGAGACGAGATTCCCCATCTTTAGTAAATTTTGGGGTTCCGTAAACATGTCTGAGTGCCAGTTTGTCACTAAACATCGATTGTAGAAAATGTCTGTATACAAGATCCATATGGGACCAATCTTGGATCTTCTTCTCCTTCAGTCCTGTATCACCCATTGTTGGGTATAGGCCTCTTCATGTGATTTCCATTTGACCCGGTCTTTTGGTGATCGCATCCAGGTGTTGACCAATATTTTTAAAACATCATTGGCCCAGCGCATAGGTGGTTTCCCAACGTTTCTTCGTCCGAGCCTAGGTCTCCATTCTGCAAAAATCTACGTGCCCACTTGTCATCCAGTACGTCGATCACTTTTTCAATCGCTTCATCTAGTACTTTAATCAATTTACTGGATATATATATTAGCTTATCATAACCGCCTTAAGATATTTAGGTTTTAAAGTTCGAAGAAAAAGTCTGTTTTAAACATTTCATGGCATCAAAATAAACATATTTCTGTAATTAATCTACCTACCTATTATTAGCCCTTTTCGTATCTGTTTCATGTCACGCAACTCACACTTTGCCGGTTAACGCATGCTTTTAACATCAACTCGCCCGATGATTGCGATGAGGACGCACTACGCACCCCAGCATATCACCGCGATTGCTTCAGACTAAGGGCGTGCCCTTGGATAAACATATGACCGTCTGCTTTGTATCACACCCTTAGGGCTGGTAGAGATGGGAGTGTAGCTGTTTTGTCACTTTCATTTGAGCTGAATTTTAATCAGCTATGTAGTCTGTTTCCATTTTCTGTTATTTGAGTGCTCATCTTTAGGTGTAATACTTTGGAGTGCGTACCATCCCTCTAACGTGGACATTAATATGGCCTTGGTAATTTTACGTGTGAATTTAACTCTACGTAACTTAACTACGGATTAGAATAAGAAATAGTTATTAATGGATGAAGATGAGATAATGAAGTATGCTAACTAGCATTCTTGTAGATTTATCGTTACCGAAGACTAATTAGGTTTATAACTGTTCAAGAGTCACATTAGATAAGCAAATAGGCGATAGCTCTTACAAATTTACTGTATTACTTATTAGCAACATGACAATTGGCCGACGGAATCCTTTACAAAATTGTATACAATTGAAAATACGTGGAAATTCTGGCAACACCTAAAGCTCAGTGTACCGAGTGAAATAAACGGCCGTGTGTATTAGTCGTTACATTTAATGACGCAAGCAGATGACGCGTCATCTCGCAGCCCTAGCGTTGATGACGCCGCGCGCCTCTCGCGTCATTATCTCGCAACAATCGCGCCGACGCACCGTCATTCATCAACCGTCAACTATCTGTATCCCGACGTGTTGTTGACGCGATGACGCGGCGACTGCGCTGTGTATTGACCGCTGTTTTTCTTTTGTGGTTGGTCCGATATGGCTCGCTGTTAGAGGGCTGTATATCTTTAATGAAGTTCCCTTGCAATGTGTATTATACGTATATGGCTTTTCGCTTGCCGACTCTTTATGGACGTACACTCGCCAATTCAGCAACTACTACCCCGTCCATATTCTACGGAGTCATTCGCTCAGCCTTAACACTCGAAAGAAAACAGTCTGAAAAAAGAATAATTAATAACTAAGTAACTGTAATAAAAATTCTTTACTAGTAAAAGCTATAAAATCTAAGAACGGCGCACATTCTTGATAGCAGAGACATGATTTTACGTAAGATTTTAGACTTTCGCTATGTATTTGCTACTCCTTATGTAGACACCCAGATCTTTATATGGGTCTACATGTAAATATGTACATATTACACATAAAGACTTTTAGATAACATGATTTCATACTGATTTAATCCATTTACAACTATTTCTTATTCTTATCCATCTGTCAGTCGTTGACTACGATCAGATGAGTTGTGAGAGTCACAATAGTGAAACTGACAAAATACTCTACGCCTACGAACATTCACGCCCACGTACACAGTTCACAATCGTCGTGTCTGCGGCGCATTCCCTCCCGCCACAAACAGTTTCGGCAAATCTTGTTCCGCGCAAAGTTGGATCCTTTGTTTCGCGAATAAATTAATTAGTGGCGGATTCGCCAACTATGCGGGGCGATTGTCTGAAACAATAACCTGCCGAAGGAGTTGTTGGCTGCGGTTGGCTCTGATGCCGCTGTGTCTAATAAATATTGGAATGTTATAATTTAAGCGCGCCGTGATCTGTTTGCTTGAGAAGTTCTGGGTATGCGCAGAATCCAGGGATCGATTAACAAGTTATAGCCAACAGGCTATTTTCTGATTAAGTGCTCACGCTTGGAGCTGGGTTGCTGTGGTTGCGTTTCCGGTCATACAAGTATTTTTATACAAGTCTTTTTAAACGATCACATTTATTGATTAAACTCGGTAATAGATTCTAGGTATGTTTGTTTAAGTACCCGTAATCGACGAGAGTGCATAAAGAGGTTGATGAATGTGGATGAAGCGAAAGTGGTGTGCCAGGACCGAAGCACATGGCAGGAAGTGATCTCTGCCAACCCCTCTGGGAAAAAAGCGTGATTTTATGTATGAATGTTTGACAATTTTTTTGAATTTTTACATTGTAACCAATTTAATAATAAATACATCAATAATTTCATCAAGATGAATGGAGGAAAACGATGTCACTCTAAAAATAGTCAGTAACAATAAAAATATAATGCCAGAATATTAATAATTCAACAACACTCACAATATTACTCAACAAAGTATCAACGAGCGCAATGCAAACGATTTCTCAACCATGTCCCATCAAGCTTGTAACAACTTAACAACCGCCCACTTGGAGTTCCCATCAGTACCTGGATAGCGAACACACAACGCCATTAACTGGTTATTGACGAGCAAAGTTGCTCCTCCCGACGACCGGCAACTCCGGCAACTACCGGCAACTCCCGGCAACTCCCGGCAAGTCGCGGCAACTACCGACAACGCTAACTATCGGGACACCAACGTGAGGAAGCGAGTTGCCGACAACTTTGTAAATTCTAAGCGCTCCGTGATAATATCTTTGGCTCCTTACTGCTATTGTGTAAGGACACTGTCTACGAAATTGCTAAACAATGTATTGTGAAAATTATATAAGACTTAACGCGTAATTAGTTTATGCGTAATTTTCCTAAAGAACAATCCCGGGACGTTATAAAAACGAGTAAAAATGAAGGAAAGAAAGGAAATAAATTTAATTAGATTTATTTTTCCTAATTGACATACGATGATGGCTTGGAGTAGCGGATGGCTCTCACCATAATGTGATGCATGAAGCAATATTGAGTACTTTTAGCAAAGAGAGAAAGAATCATAATCACCAATCACACCTTTTTCCGAGAGGGGTAGGCAAAGATCACTTCCAGCGATCCACTTTTCACCTCTGTGGGAAACGTGACATGACGAGTTGTGGGCCACGTCACCGCCATTCTGCCTTGTGCATTGTTTTAACAGGGTCATTGCGTATAATATAGGTCAGTAAAATTACTGACCTGTATTATTAGTTATAGGACGTGTAGCAAGCATTGTGCGTTTGGCATTCAACCTTCGAAACAATACGAACCAGCACAGCTTTGAGAAATGGAAACTCATACAAATATCCCGGCATATGCAAAGCAAGAGTCAAAACAAGAGATGGTCACCGATTTATGGTTTTCCGCCTCAAAATAACGATGCCGAACGATTCACCCTTCCAAAAAGGATATTTTGAAGCCTTCACCCTCGCCTGCTTCGCCAAATCCGTCCTTATTCCGTATTCCATCCGAAAATGAAAACGGATTACTCTAGTACTATATTGTTAGCCGTCAATAAGTGTTTGCACTAATATTGGGAGTGCTGTCTGTTTGTTTAGCCGATTACAACAGATCGTTCCAGTTTATTCCTTCAATTTTAATCCTTTCAAGACTCCCGGGCGTTATCATCTAAAATTTAATTAAAACTTGATATTAATTACATTTGATCTACGTTCCGAAGTAACGGAGGCTATGTAAAAGAAGTAAGATTTGAAAAGGTTTTGTCGTATCATCTTCGTTCTTAGAATCTTTAAAATTCATTTATCATTTTCTTTTCGCTACCTTTAAGTAACTGGACCTTTTACCCGACTGCTAGTAAGAAGGTAAAATGCTATGAGGTCATTTTTTAATGGTTATGTATGAAATGAATATGATACATTATTTTGGAGCTTTGGGTTGTCGGATTTGATAGTCTTGTATGTGAAACATATGGACAGGCATGTATGATGGAAAGTCTAGCAATAAAGCGAAAGGCAGCAATGCAATAAGATTGAAATGGTAAAAAGATAAGTACGATAAGTATAAGACACAAATCTGATTACGGTAATATTAGATGTATTTATCTGGCATCAACATTGAACAAATTAAGTTCAAATTATCACCAGATGGATAATCCTAACACCAGTATACTGGAAAGAGAATTGAGCATCGAAGTTCATTTAAGAATAGCGGTTAAACCCGAACTATCTCCAGCAATACTTCGCAGATCCCAACACGTTTCTAGGTCATAACTCGGCGATTCGAACAAAGCAATTGAAACTTAGATCTGTACAACAATAATACAAGATTATGGCGGATAGCGGTGCGGAACTATGTCGAGACTGCGGAAGGGGCGGGGTTCGAATCCCGCCTCGCCCAAATATTGTTTGGAAGTGATTACGTAGTAAATACATACATAGATTGAGCGTAATCCGCGCTTATTAATAATTTAAAGCCGGGATGGTGCGGTCGATTGCTGCTAAATCTTTGTTGTGGTTTTCAGGTGGATGTTATTTGGTTTTGTTTTTTTATTTCGACTAGTTACCCGTACTTGCTTCGCTTTGCTTATATTAAAGGTATATAGAAACTTTCCACTTGAATCCCTAAATCAATTGAATCTATTAAAAAAACATCGAAATTCGTAGCGTAGTTTTTAATATTTGAGCATACATACATCAAACATACAGACAGAGATGCGGGAAGCGACTTTGCTTTATACTATGTAGTGGTACACATTATAAGAGAATTTCACAAATTTTAAAAATTAATACAATTAATTCTTTAGGGTCTAAGTATATAATGAAATCAAGCACATACTGCAGTGTGCACGGATAGTCTTCATTGTCTTATCGGTTATGTATTTAAAATCTAACAACAAAGAACTGTTTGCCATCCGAGTTTGTCGACTTGACAGTTTACTTAGGTCAGTTTTCGACCACGGGTTAGCGATACATACATACATAGAATCACGCCTTTTTCACAAAGGGGTAGGCAGAGATCACTTCCTCCCATGTGCTACGGTCCTGGCACACCACTTTCGCTTCTTCCACATCCATCAACCTCTTCATGCACGCTCGTCGATTACGGGTACTTTTGATTTGACAAGTCCAAATAACAACTATCAATATTCAATGTTATAAAACGTGTGCATAAATATGTACCTTTCAATGAATACTGGTACGGTGGGCAACAGTCAGTTGACTTTCGAAGCAAAACTAAGAGCGTGGTTGACCCATTTCATTGCTTTTGTTGTGGGCTTCAGATCTCGCAAGAATCTCAAACAACCCACATCTGAGAGCTGAATGGTGGTTTATGAACTATTTTTAAAATCTCTATTCGGTTGGTCGTTTAGATTTCTTAGAAACGTTAAAACGAATACTTGGTAATGAGGACAGGAACTTGTTCTGTTTTTGACTTCGTTTTACTGCAATATATGTTACTCTCCATTTATTCATTTCTTTTATCAACGATATAATATTTATATATGATATAATATTTTAATTCAGATTATTAGTATTGTTTTGTAGTCTCTGTAACCTTCCCAGGAGGAGGTACCTTCAAACGCAATAAATCCATTATAATTAATGTAGTCTATTTTATATATTAAAGTCACTAACAGAAAAAAAACAATAGCAAGAAAGCTTACATAAGCATACAGCCAGATTCACAATTAAATAAAATTTTATTGGAATGCAATGATTGCATTTTCGTGTTGCGCAAAACATCAACTTTGTTCAAATAAGCATATATCCAATCAAAAACATAAATGTGAAATGAGAGCCAAGTTCAATATTGCCTTGGTTGTTGACTTCAGCGACAAAAGAAGTGAGATCTAAATGGGTGCCAAGTTCAATGGTCAACCCAGAAATTTATTTATAAGTAACACTATAACGTACCTATCATATCTTCTTATAACATAAGATAATGTATGGTGGTAGCCTATGAAGGTCTGTCTTGGCTAGTTTCTATAAACCTACCAACGTATTATTATGTTCGCTTGCTAGTTTCTACCAACAATCCAAATTTTCGGAATTATAAAAAAAAAACTGACAAATACTTGTAGGCTTAGAACTTGCGACGGCTATAAATTCATATATGAAAACTAGCCAAGACAGACCTTCATAGGCTACCACCATACATTATCATATGTTATAAGAAGATATGATAGGTATGTTATAGTGTTACTTATAAATAAATTTCTGGGTTGACCATTGAACTTGGCACCCATTTAGATCTCACTTCTTTTGTCGCTGAAGTCAACAACCAAGGCAATATTGAACTTGGCTCTCATTTCACATTTATGTTTTTGATTGGATATCATTACTTTTTGTAGAAAAGTATATATCATCGTAACGCCGTGGGTCCTTTGAAAAGGACAAATTCAAAACTAAAACTAGACTTTATGTAGGTACCTACCCTAAGTAATAAATATGAAAACCGACTATAAGTACCTACTCTTAATTGTAAATAAGTAAGTATACCTAAATATATACTTAGTGCTCTGCCTTCCCTGGTATATAGGCGTTATTAGGCACTAATTAGGTATTTATGTTAAGCGTTCATAATAGAACCTAACCTAATTATTAAAAAAATGCCAGTTTTTTATTTTTTTCTTTGTATTCATGTAATTACCTATCTGCATACCAAATTTTAACTCTCTAGGTCATTTGGAACTGGGTTAGAATTTTGATCTGTCAGTCAGTCAATGATAAAAATGAGGATTTTTGGACATTAATATCTAAATAACTGTTTGAGATAAGCTTATGAAATTTAGAACACATATTTATCTCGCAAGTCACAATATATGAACCAAATTTGATACGTTTATGTGAAATAGTTTTTGATTTATGAGGGGTTCAAAAGTGGTTCCAAATGGTTCGTGTAATATTACACACGGTGCGGCTCGCCAGTTCTGTTTCTTGAACCTTGGCTTGACACGCTACCGCGTGTCTAGACTATTTATATCATTTTATTTTTACAGGCTCGGTAGAACAGAGTGGTTAGTGACCCTGGCTACGGTTCCAAGAATCGTGGATTCGATTCCCACTCATGACAAACATTGTGTCATGAACATTGGTGTTTGTTGCGTGTCTGGGTTGTGTTATTTATCGTCCTGTCGTTTCTAGTACCCGTAACAGCTGCTTAAGCTACTAACCACGGGATCACATTGATGTATGAGATGGTAAGTATACGAAGCCACAAAGTAAGAGGTAATGTTCAAACAAATTATAACCTTAAATGCACCAAACCACATACAAGATTGAAAACGGTTCAAACTTTGCGGCCTTCCGTCAAAGAGACAAAAACAAAACCTATGACAGCGTTGAGGCAGGCGATAGAACACGCCGCCTAAACCTAAAACCTAGGTCCTAAAATCCAGGTTTGCGCCAGACCCAAAGATTAATTAAACGGGAACTCGTCAGCCCGAATCGGAGCGCGCGCCTCCGCAGGTAAATATTAGTTTAACGGATAATAAATCGGGCGGTTTAATATCCTGACAGCGACTTATGGTTTCTCGAGTATACCAATTTCCGGAATGGGTACTATTAGTTTCTGATGTTCTGTTGATGTTGGTTAGTTGACTTTGCTGTTGTGTTCCTACTCTAGAGTGTGTCGTAACCGTGTATATCTTTATCATGTGGGTTGCCATGGTGAAGAAGGCGATAGTCTTAGACGTTAGCTATTTGTGAGGAGCTGAATATGTTTATAATAGTTTTGACTACGTAATTAACATTTGAAACATAAACGCTAAGTAAATAACCGCCTTCTCGCAAAATACAATTATGTATGTGCGAGCACGTTGAATGAGTAGAAACTTATCAATACATTTGAATTCAAAACTTGTTGAACTAACTTTTGTTATCTGAAGTTTTCAAGTTTAAGTTATGATTTTAAGGGCCAATTTTTCAATGGCTAGATAAAACTAATAGGTGACTTAAACTATAAGACGACCAAATTATTGGCGTTTTATTTCTAAGAGTGAGCGTCAGTAGTGACGTGTCCTTATTTTTGTCGGCTTATAGTTTATTCCTCCGTTAAGTTTTATCTAGCCATTGAAAAACAATCTTCACCATAGAACAAGCACTAATTACGTCAACTTAATGAATGATACTGGCGCTTTATTTTAGGCAGCACGATAGCTTATACCACATCGCTTTACATGGGGCTAAAAAGCAACAAAAAAAGCTCCCAAAATAAAAACCATAAACAGATAACTCTCACACCATCAGTCCAATCACACTCGGCTCTATGTTTACTTGTGTCGGAACAGACTCCAATTAACGACTATAATTACATACACGACTCTCTGGAGTGTTGATGTAGAGCTGGCTTGTGTCGGGTCGCGGGTTCCAAAAAAACATGAGTTAATTTAAATGCGTTAAGTTGATATTGTTGCGGGAACGGGGTACGTTAAATTCAAGATACGCCAAAAGTCACCAAAAGACAATTAATTTATTTATCGACTAACAATTACACAATTAAACACTTAAAAACACAATTAAAAACACTTAATTACAACACTAAACACGGAACACTAAATTACACTAAAGCACTGAATCACACTAAAACACTGACTATTCGCAGGTAACGCACTCGATCACTTCTAGTTCGCAGGAGACTGATTCGCTTCGCTTTCCAAATCGGAACTGTCCCGTCGCGTCGTACATCCCGCTTTTATACCCAGTGAGGACGCAGCTCTTCGCGTGGCGTCGAGAATCTTCTCGCGGGGATCGAAATTTCTAGAACTCGCTGGAGCTCGCTCCGACCGACCAGAGTGTGTGACGTAGTATCGTGCAAGCGAATATAGACCTTATCCATACGACGATAAGACTAATTTCGCTTGCACGGTCTCTCAAGGTCGTAATATTATTATTACTTTAGAACACTCTAGAGCTCGCTACAACCTACCAGAGTGTGTAGCGTAGTATCGTGCAAGCGAATATAGACCTTATCCATACGACGATAAGACTAATTCCGCTTGCACGGTCTCTCGTGGTCGTAACATTATCCCCCTCTTAGTCATGCTCGTCCCGAGCATCATTTGACCCATGGTAACGAGCCAATCGATCAATGTGAACAATTTTCGGCTTGCCTCTTGTCCCTTGTTTGATCCGATAGGTTAAGTCGTTCAGCCTAGTGATGATCTTGTATGGTCCTTCCCACCTTGGCTGGAACTTCGGTGATTTGCCCTTCTTCCTGAGTGGGTTGTGTAACCAAACCAGACTCCCTTCATCGAAACCGTCGGTGTTGGCTTTGCGGTCGTAACGGGTTTTCATTCTTTCGCTGGATTTTAGACTGCAGTCTCTAACGAGAGCATGTACTTCATCCAGGCGCTTCTGTAGGTCAGCCGCATATTCGGTTACTGGTTTCGGAGCTTCTGGCGGTGTCCCAGTCAACGCGTCTACCGGAAGCCGCATTTCTCGACCGAAGTTTACCATTGCTGGTGTTGCGCTGGTGCTATCGTGGATCGCAGATCGGTAGGACAGCAAGAAAAGCGGTATGTACTGGTCCCAGTCTCGTTGATGCTCGTCCACAACTTTGGCCAAGTGGTTTTCCAACGTTTGGTTGAATCTCTCGACCATGCCATCGGATTGCGGGTGTGCTGGTGTAGTACGGGTCTTATGCATACCCAACAGTTGACAGACCTCCTGGAACAGTGCTGACTCAAAGTTTCTTCCTTGGTCTGAATGTATTTCAAGAGGCACACCAAATCGGCAAATTACCTCGTGGACCAACTTCTTGGCGACCATCTTTGCTTCTTGATTAGGCGTAGCGAAGACTTCAGGCCACTTAGTGAAGTAATCTTGGACCACAATGATGTACTTGTTTCCCTCATCGGATTCAGGAAAGGGGCCAGCTACATCTACTGCAATTCTTTCCCAAGGAGCGCCGACGTTGTACAGCTTGAGTTTGCCCTTACTTCTGGTTTGTGGGCCCTTTACTGATGCGCAAGTCGTACATTTCTTGTACCAGTCTTCGACGTCCTCCCGACAGTGTATCCAGTAGAACCTCTGTCTCAGCTTCTCTAGGGTCTTCTTCACGCCTAAATGGCCCCCGGATACCCCATCGTGTATGTACCTCAGTAGAGAAGCAACTTGTTTACGGGGTACAATCAGCTGTAGTGTCGTTTGATCCCCTTTTGGTGTTTCCCATTTCCTGAAGAGTACTCCATCCTTAATCTCCAAACTGTCCCATTGTGCCCAGTAACTTTTCGTGATGGGGCTTGATGATGCTACATGGCTCCAAGAAGGTTTTTGACCTACTTCTTTCCATTCAAATATTTTCCTCAGGTCACTATCCTCTTTTTGCGCCTTTTTGATAGCGTCTTCGCTCCATTCATTATCAAGTCCCTGGGTGGTAATCATCCGGACTTCTTCCTCCGTCTTAGAGCAATGACTGCAGGCCACAGGACAAGGTCTCCTTGATAGGGCATCGGCATTCAAATGCGTTCTACCACTCCGATGTTCTGTTGTGAAGTTGTACTCCTGTAGTTGCTCTAGCCACCGCGCCACTTGTCCTTCAGGGTTCTTAAACTGCAGGAGCCATTTTAACGCAGCATGATCTGTCCGCAGGGTAAACTGTCTTCCAACGAGATACTTGTTGAAATGCTGTAGAGTCTTCACTACCGCCAACAGTTCCTTACGAGTCACACAGTAGTTCCTTTCAGGTTTTGAAAGTGACTTACTGAAATAGGCGATCACCACTTCCCGTTCACCTTGCTCTTGCGATAGAACTCCGCCTATGCCAGTATTGCTGGCATCGGTGTCCACGATAAACCTTCCTTCTCTGTTCGGGTAGCCAAGTATAGGACTGGTGCAGAGGTGTTCTTTTAATCTGACGAAGGCTTGATCACATTCCGAGTCCCAGGCGAATACTCGTTTATCTTCCGTGAGCCGATGAAGAGGTTTCGCTATATCAGAGAAGTTCTTTACAAAGCGCCGGTAGTATGCGCATAAACCCAAAAATGATCTCACGTCGGTCTTGTTAGCTGGAATAGGCCATTCTTGGACAGCTTTGATCTTCTCTGGGTCAGTCCTTACACCTTTCGATGAAATAATGTGGCCTAAGTAGGCGACTTCTTCCTTGAAAAACGTGCATTTCTTTGGACTGAGTTTCAAGTTTGCTTCTCGTATTCTGGTGAAAACCTTCCTTAGGTTACTAACATGCTCTGTGAAATTTCGACCCATGACAATGATGTCATCCAGATAGACCAGGCATGCATCACCCAGAAGTCCAACCAGTACCCTTTCCATCAATCGCTCGAATGTCGCCGGAGCGTTGCAAAGTCCAAAGGGCATGACGTTGAACTGCCACAATCCATTCCTAGTTCCGGTCGTAAATGCCGTCTTCTCTTTGTCTTCTGGATGGATGTCAACTTGCCAGTACCCACTCTTAAGGTCCACTGTTGAGAACCACTTCATGCCGCTCAACATGTCCAGTGTGTCGTCTATACGGGGCAGGGGGTAGCTGTCCTTCTTCGTTGCATTATTCAACAACCGGTAGTCCACACAAAACCTGGTGCTGCCGTCCTTCTTCTTTACCAGGACTACTGGCGAAGACCACGGGCTTGTTGAAGGTTCTATGATGCGGTTCTTCTGCATCTCAGCAACCATGTCTGCTACCTCCTTCTCTTTGGCAAATGGAAGGCGTCTAGGCCGCTGCTTTATTGGTGGCGCGTCTCCCGTGTCTATTCTGTGTTTAACGAGACCTGTCCTTCCCAAATCGTGGTCACCCTTCGAAAATATGTCGTTGAAATCGAGTAACAACCTTTTGGCTTGGTGAAGTTCCCGCTCAGATAGCTTGTCCTTACAATTTGCTAGGAGCGGCGTGACGTCATCTCGTTGACAAGATTCCGGTTCCCGGGCCCTTTTCAGCCTTCTGATGGATTGACCTGCATCGCACCGTCCGATGACACAGTTTCTTCGTAGCTGCACTTCATCTCCGCTAAGATTGATGACTCGCACTAGCGCTCCTTTTCCGGTCATGGCCAAAGTTCTTGCTGTGATCCAACTCGGATGGTCGCCGCAGTTTTCTATGACGACGCTTCGCCCTTGACACATAGTGTAAGGAAATCTAACTTTGACCAGAGTTTCAGATCTCGGCGGTAGGGTCGTATTTTTCAGGCAGTAAACTGCACATGATCTTGCTCCCTCCAGGAATACTTCTTCTTCGGGAAACTAAGTACTCGCTTTAGCGACGTCTACCACACACTTCTGGTCTCTTAAAAAGTCCAATCCGAGGATGCAATCGTCCGTGATGTCTGCTACGAGTACACCGTATTCAAAGGTCTGTTCTCCAATGGTTATCTTCGCCATCGTCTCACCGAAGACGGTAACTGGCTGGCCTGTTGCTGTCTGAAGCTGAACGGATGGTCTCTGATTCCACATAATAGTCCTTTTTCAATAGCTCCGGACGCACTATTGTTCTTGAAGCACCGGTGTCAATAGTAAAATGACACGTTACGCTGTTCAGCTGTCCATCCACTGTAAGGTTGTTCCCATTACCAATCTGTGAAACAGTGACGGTAGGGGCTCGATGTTGACCAGCCAGCGCCCGCCCCACGGCCCTGGCTCCTTCTAGTTTAACGACAGCTCTTCTGCATCCACCTGTGTAGAGGACGCTACTGTCGTTCTACGTGGCCATCTTCGCTTGGGGCAACTACTCCGAATATGGCCCCTCTCGCCGCAGCCATAGCACATCGGACCCAAAGAAGGTTTTTCTTTCACCACAACCTCCCGAAGTCGCTGAGTTCTAGCGTCTTGACGTACAGCTTCCACCTCCAAAGCATGGGCTAGAGCTTCCTGTAAGGTCTGATGATGGCTCAGTTTCACGGTATGCCTGACGTCTGCGTCTCTAATTCCATCACAGAAGGCTTGCGGGATCATTGACTCCACCATTGTCGGGCATGACACGTACGCACGTCTGACTAGCCTTTCGATTTCCGTTGCCCATTGCTGCAGACTCTCACCAGGCTTCTGCTGTCGATCGCGGAGTTGTGCTCTATACGCGTGTTCTAGGTGTTTGTCGCTGTACCTGCCCTCTAGTGCTCTTTGGAGAGCACCTAAAGTTCTGTTATCCGAAGGCAGGTTTTCCAACGTGAGCAGGGCATCTCCACGAAGAGCCAGAGTCAGAGCTATCAAGGACTCTTCCTCGTTCCACCCCTTTCCTTTAGCCACCGTCTCGAACTGGTACCAAAATGCTGCCCAAGACGTCGTTCCATCGAAGTGGGGTACTTCGATTTTCGGAGAATCTGACACTACCGTAGCACCCCGGGTCCCCACTCTTGCCATTTTGGTATGCAGCTGTCGCATCTCAGCATCCACCTGGCTCAATCGATCCTCGTGTTGGGTGAATCGATCTTCATGTTGGGTGAGTCGTTCTTCGTGTTGGGTCTTGACGCTTAGCACATCATCCTTGAGAGCATCAATCTGCTTTTCTAATACTTCGTGCTTCTTTTCAATAGCCCCCAACAAACTCTTGCTTAGCTCTTCCTTGAGTTCGACCAGTTGCTCCTCCTGGCGGCGGGCTTGCTCCTCCTGGCGGCGGGCTTGCTCCTCCTGGCGAAGGTCTTGCTTTTCCTGGCGAAGGGCTTGTTCTTCCCTTAGTTTAGCGAATTGCGCTTCCTGAAGTCGGGCTAGCTCCTCCTGGCGGCGGGTTTGCTCACGGGCTTGCTCCTCCTGGCGACGGGCTTGCTCCTCCTGACGGCTGGCTTGTGTCTGCAGCATTTTAAATAAGTCTGCAAGCTCCACAGACCCAATTGATGTTTGAATTGATCCCTCCGTTGAAGTGCCTTCACTCTCTTGCTGGGCCGCGGTTTGACTCCTTGTTACTCGACCCTCACTGTCTTCTCGTGGTGTAAGAGGCATCTTGAATCCCACTTCTGACACCAATTGTTGCGGGAACGGGGTACGTTAAATTCAAGATACGCCAAAAGTCACCAAAAGACAATTAATTTATTTATCGACTAACAATTACACAATTAAACACTTAAAAACACAATTAAAAACACTTAATTACAACACTAAACACGGAACACTAAATTACACTAAAGCACTGAATCACACTAAAACACTGACTATTCGCAGGTAACGCACTCGATCACTTCTAGTTCGCAGGAGACTGATTCGCTTCGCTTTCCAAATCGGAACTGTCCCGTCGCGTCGTACATCCCGCTTTTATACCCAGTGAGGACGCAGCTCTTCGCGTGGCGTCGAGAATCTTCTCGCGGGGATCGAAATTTCTAGAACTCGCTGGAGCTCGCTCCGACCGACCAGAGTGTGTGACGTAGTATCGTGCAAGCGAATATAGACCTTATCCATACGACGATAAGACTAATTTCGCTTGCACGGTCTCTCAAGGTCGTAATATTATTATTACTTTAGAACACTCTAGAGCTCGCTACAACCTACCAGAGTGTGTAGCGTAGTATCGTGCAAGCGAATATAGACCTTATCCATACGACGATAAGACTAATTCCGCTTGCACGGTCTCTCGTGGTCGTAACAATATGAACCTAATTTGAGGTGATTTGAGTAAGTGTGATTGATGAGATGCACGACTAGTGAATATGGTTCGAAATGTTCCAGATGGCTGTTTGTTTTTAGATGGGCAAGTAGGTACTTGCTTACAATTTTAATCAACATGTTCTTTTTTCGGAAATTTAACATTGCATTGCTTTGGGAATAGTAGTTATATTTATTTTTATAAAAAAGACAAGTACAGTATTCGGTACATGTACGGGATTTTAAAAAAAAACATACGGGTGGAATTGAGAACCTCCTCCTTGTTTTGAAGTCGGTTGAAAATACAGTTTTAGTTTACGAAATCTTGCTCTCAAAATGTTACGTTATAGCTATATAGCTTATAGCAGTGCAGGGACCACTACACAAACATAATGCACTAGAATCACTGCAGTTCATTTAGTTATTGAGCGAGTATTGCAGATAATAGCCAAATAGTATGGACTTACCCGGAAACACAAAATAAAAACAAAAACGCAACAAAAAGCAAAGATCATCAATGACGCGTTTCCCGCACGCTCCCGCGAGCCCGAACACTGATTCAATCCGAATTTCGCTCGTTAAAATCAACTGGCCATACAATTTTTCAGATATAAATCGCGGCAGCTTTCTCAAAAACTACGGGGCTGGCGCGCGTCCAACACAGTTTACTTCTAAAAACGTTTAGTGCGCCCCGCCCCCGGTACACGACAGAACATTACCGTAACTTATGAGTTGTCCCAGATTTCCATTGTTACGATATTTTTCGCGTTTATGTTTTAAAAAGAGTGGTAATTCGCGCTTCCGTCACCGCTGAAACGCGGCGTTGGCGATGACAATAAACAGCAACGAAACGGGTCAAGTCGCCGCCATTAGTATTCACGACGCATTTTTTGCCGCAAACCGTGGGAAGAGGAAGCGTGCGCACTCAAATAAGACTTTATGCTCATTGCGTTGATCTTATATTCGGGTGTGTTCCTGAACATTTGTTTAGGCCTCGCGCAAATGAGCCAGCGCTTGTTTCTTGTGTGATCCCTTATTTAGATGATTTTTCTCAAGTTCCACTGCTCTATAAGTCATAGGTGATCCATGGCATTATTTTATGTTTAAATTGGCTTTTTCAAAACAATAAAATAAAAGATTCGAATCAGTCCAAGGTGTGAAGAGCCTGATGATCTGTATTACAGATATAATACTATATCTATTATAGGCATCGGTCTCACTCAAGTAGTAGACTAGTATTTCTCAAACACTACTAACACAACGCAACTTATATGAGTAAAAGATCATAAATTATAGATCAAAGTACATATATATATATTTCATATGGATCAAAAACTAAAAAGGTATTCTTAATAGTCGCTTGTCAGATCCTTAGCTCATTACGGACCAGAGTCGTCGTAAACAGATTTTGTCGTAAACAAATTTAGCAGTAAACAAGTTAGCCTGCAATGGTCTGGATGCGAAGATAAATAGAAAACCAATAAATGGGGAAACCACGGATCGACTTCTCTCTGGTCGCAATAAACTTCATCTAAGTTTTGAGGTGTAATAATATTGCCCTGGAAAGTGACTTAGTTTCGCCCGGGAAAAGAAAATGATGGAGTTTTCTTAACATTTATGTAACAAAACGTCGCATTGAGATTACAAAACATATCCTTTACTATTATTAAAGTTATTTATTTTACATTACAACTACGTGTCACTTTTCATAATTCAAATCATTATCATCACGTCTTGCATCTACGTTGCACTTTTCAAAACAAGACTACTTAAATAATAAAAATCCATGGACATGATGAGCTGCTCGCTTGGACATCAAAGAATTATCTAACTAGAACAATTTTTATTTATTTGTAGTTAATTTCGTTATAACTTGACGTAAAGCTCAGGCCTCCCCCATTTTACTGCAAAGCTATCCGATCTTTTTATTACTATAGAAAATAGATAAGTATTGTGAAAATCGGACACGATCAAATACCATATTTAACTGGCATCCATATACTACTAGATAAACCTGTAAGTTTAAGTTATTCATTTACATTTACTACAGAATTATTACATCACCTGGAAACAACACCACTCCATAATGACAGAACATAGTCAATGGGCAATATGGACATGTAAAGTAAAATTATAAAACATTTGCAAAACAGCAGTGGTTTTTCATTACCATAACTTTATGTTAGCGAACAAACACTATTTGCTTAGACACTTTGCCGAACCCAACTCCCATTCACAGAAGTGAAGCCTGGCCCTTTTTCTAGCCACAGCCCGAATAACTTAGTGCCCCTGACAATGTTGCTTACAAAGTCTGAAATAACAAGTTCAGGCGAACTGTTGTTTGCCACTGTTCCTCAAAGTCTAATCCCGTTTAAGGTATTGTGTTGAAAGACCTGGAATACTTGAAATGAAATAAATAGATTAATTTATTGAACCATGCATCAGTGAGTGCACTTAAAAGTATTATGTTAATGTAATTGTTCTATTCAGAACTTTTATGACCATGAAAATATTTTTTAAGAGTACTTCTTAACGGTACGTTATTAAAACAATAAATACCTTTTAAAATTATTATCACTTTATATTTTTCTGAAGGTCGAAAAGGTTGTGATCTTATAACTGTGCTTTACAGAATTTACGAGCTCGAGGTCGATTGATAGTTTATAAAGTGAAACATAGTTTAAAAACGTATTAATGACCATGAAAATAATCAAAACCAGCCTCAGCATATGCCTCAACGACAAGAAGCGCCCCATCGGCTTCATGTCGTTGAGGCATTATGCTGAGGCTGGGACCTAGTTGACCCAGTGGTCACTATCAATATCAATCAGTATATTAGTCAGTCAGGTCAGTTGATCAGTATCAATGTTGTGTTATTATGGTGTTTTTTGGTTTTTCTGTCATGTGGTCAATAAAATATTCTTATTTTTATTAAAACGACAAACTTTGAGGATATCTGAGGCCAGTCGCAGGTCCAAGTTTGTGTGTAGATAATAAAGTTTTTATTTGTCAGTCCTCTCTCCTGGCGACTCGTTCCGTCGCCTTTTTATGTGCCTCGTGAATTATTTACAGTCCACTGTACTACGCATTCTCATTTGGTCACACTAACTTTATTTTGGTTGTAACAATCGAGTTTCTGGCATGTTAGATTTCAGATGCGTAGAATATCCAACGACTTACTTATTTGATCTTAGGCTTAGAAAGGTATAAAGAGGGAATAGATCAATAACTCGTTTTTTTAAATTTTCTGTACAGTTTGATCGTCATGTTATATGACTGGCTCGGTGGACCAGTGGTTAGTGACTTAGGTTCAAAACCTACAGTTCCAAGAGTCGTGGGTTCGATTCCCACTCGGGACAAATATTTGTGTGACGAACATCGGTGTTTGTTCCGTGTCTGGGTGTATTTATTAAATATATTTAAGTTTATTTGTGTATCCACAGGTGATCCTGATTTCCGTAACACAAGTGCTTAAGCTACTTACCACGGGATCTGATCAATGTATGTGATGTTGTCTAATATTTATTTATTTATTTGTGTTTGATCTATTGGTGGCCGACACGTCAAAAAGCACATAAAGCCATCGTTCTAGAGTTTGATCTCATAGGCCTACGAATCTGAAGTAACAGAGAGTGTGAGCATGAGCTGCATATTCGCTTTTCATTGCTAACATTGGCCGCCACATCCAAATCCGGTAGAGATAAAACACGAATCCTAGTACCGGGATTTCTGCGTAGCACCAAACAAACCGCATCGTACGTCGACAGCCCAGATTGATATATACCCGTAAAGTTCAGTAATGTTCGTCGCGTGCCGACACCGCGCCCGCTGAGGCTCAGTGACGATGTTATTAGCCCGCCACTGATTTACAAGCTCACTGATAACAGCTGATAGGGGAATCATAAATTTAGGCAGCAAAAAGGTCAAATTCTAGCTCAGAGTTTGACTGGCTCGGTGGAACAGTGGTTAGTGACCCAGGTTCACTACCTACGGTTCCAGAGTCGTGGGTTAGATTTCCACTCGGGACAAATATTTGTGTGACGAACATCGGTGTTTGTTCCGTGTCTGGGTGTGTATTAAGTATATTTGTGTATCCACTGTTGATTATGATATCTTTAACACAAGTGCTTAAGCTACTTACCACGGGATTAGATCAATGTATGTGATGTTGTGTAATATTTATTTATTTATTACCTACTGTTATATTGATTAAATTTTACGTGATGCCTTTAAAATGTTATAATGATATTAATTAATACCTTAACGTGGATTAGAACAATCGTAGCTGAAATAGCATATAAACAATGAAATATATCTATTTACATGAACCGAAGTACACAATCTGTGACCCATTTCTTAATGTTATACTAAAAAGAAAACTTAACAAGACATTACACTACTAATTTACATAATCCCCATTAGTTTAATGAAATGTTGATGAATTCACAAAAGAAAAATATTATGATGAAACTGAGTTCATGAAGTGTCAAATGTTATGAAAATAATCCGGTGCAGCTTATTAATTCGTGTATTATAAGACGAGGTAATTAGTTAACAGACTTCGTTAGTCCAGACGCCATTGCACCGGCGTACACGCTGGGTAGAAGTAAATTTACTTAGCTAATTACACCAGGGTCCGCTTGCCATTCGCGGCACGGACACAGACCGATTAGCATCTGTTTAAGTTTGCATTTTCACTGTTTATTTTTTGTCTTAAACGTCTGGGTAAGTTTTTATTAAATACATCTCTTGCCTGCAAGTCTTGCACTGTGTGAATTCTATATCTTAATATTAAAACTATAGCCCCTGGGTTTGAAAGTACAACCCAATACCTAGTTTTTCACAGGACTGAAAATATCCAACCAAATACTTGGACATTAATTCTACCGCCTATTCAGATAGCCGATTCTACGAAAAATATTAGGTTTTTTTAATAATAGGCTAGCAAGATGGTAAGCGGTAGTGAGATCAACATATGAGGTCGACAGGCACAAAATACCATATTGAACCTGTCGCACTCACCTGGAAAGCCTGCTTAAATGCCGTTTCACGCCCCGCCTGATTGAACAGCCCGGGATCATAGGAGGGTGAGAAAACATGAGCTTAAAGGGCATTCCATACCCTAAGCACACGTGTATTTAGGTATTGAATCTTTCATTACAGAATCATGCTACCATAACAATGTATTCCTTTGAAGTTAAAGCAATTGTTCTTTTGACGCTAACAGATATAAAACAAATATAAACTTTGTAGACGTACAAAGTTTTCTTCACTATCCCGACGTCTCGGAGGAGTCTGCGACAGCGCCCATAAAACACGTAAGAGCACAACTGAGATGATCGCTCAGGTTATAAATATTCTTCGCATCGCCCCTCAAAGCCTTCGGTCCCACGGGAACACTATGTTCTTCAGAGCTGGGAACTTGAGCAATTACAGTATTGCTCACTTTTGGAACTATATAGGCCGGATTATTCTTACTAGTATTTTTAATTCGACAGTTTCTTTATCTGTCACGCCTTCACGCGAAAGCTGAACCTATTCAATTGAAATTTGGTACACATTATAGAGCTTTAGAGAGCTACTAGGCCACTTTTAACTAACTGCGCTGAAAGGGAGTGATGTTTTACGACGAAGTGACAAGTGAAAGCTAGTAATAGAGCAATCCGGTCCGCTTTGCTGTGATCATGGATTGATCTGCAAGATTTTTAGTACCCTTTAAAGATGTTGAACTTTTCATTTCAATCTTTAATCGTACAGTAATATTATTTGCGTGTTTCTTAAAACCACTGTCGTAAACAAAAGACAATTATATTCCCAAGTAACAAACATAACACAAACAATATCTATAAAACATTACAGCTTCATTTCGTTTACATCCCTTTACTGCCCCTTTTAGCCTATACCGTTCTCTTAATTGTTACTGCGAATGACGAAACTAATTAAAGCCCAAGACACCTTTTAACAGCCAAAATAAAGTCACCAAATGTCTGGCAATGTCGGCTGTAATTCACGGGTGCTATAAAGGTTAAGTTAATTTTTGGGCGTAATATACATTTGTATCTACCACGCTATACATACCTGTAAAGTGTACTTACAGCCACATATATATACTTATGTTATATAATATTATAAAGCTGAAGAGTTCAGTATTGCCTATTATTTGCGCGAGCACTACACATTTCAAATAAAACTCTGTAAACGCTGTAAAGAGGTCGAAAAGTCGGATTTCTAAATAATGTTTAGAATAACATTACACGCGAGTTTAATCCGTAAAATTAGAGAAAATAGTTTGTTTGTTTGAACGCGCTAATCTCAGGAACTACTGGTTCGTATCGAAAAATCTTGCTGCAAACAATAGGAGCAAAGAAAAAAAACTGGGGAAGACGCGGACGAAGTCGCGGGCACAGCTAGTGATATATCTTATACTACAGCTTTGTCCCTTCCGAAACAACACGTTGTGTAATCGTAAAGTTATAATTAAAAAATATTACTAAACGATTAATTACTGAAGAAGTTTAGTTAGCACCCTGTCGCCTGTGCCAAGAGTCATGGATTCGATTCCCATTCGGACGAATATTTGTATGTTCCCTATTATTTCTGATACCCTTAACCGTTCTTAAGGAACTTGACACGGAATCCGATCAAAGTATGTGTGTGATGTTGTGTAATACTTATGTTATTAAAGATTTAGCTAGAAAGTTCACGACTATGCCTAAAACCGCAGAATTGGCAACGATATTCTACCTGCTCAGAAACTAAGACCTGTCTCGGGACAAATATGCTTAAAATTCACAAAGGAAATGCCTTAAAACAGTATTCCGTTAGGCTAGTAACTAGTTAGCAATTTAATACTTGCTACGAATAAAAACTAGTAAATTGGTGTAAGATTAATTTTTATTATTTATGGTCTCAAGCTTCAAACAGCTCGACGGCTCCAAATGAGTCCTGGGATTTTATATTAGATAAATTGTTATAAATTGGCTATAAGTGTTTTCAACATTTTCTAGGTGACTTTGTAGTTGAGATGTCTTTCAAAGTAGTTACCATAATTCTAATACTTAAATTAGGTTGAAAAACTCTTCAGCGTAATTTGAGGGTGATCCAACTTGTCATTTTCGGATAATCGGACTACTGAAAGTCAATGTTTTGACGTGGTATAAAGTAAGATGATTTACAATAAACTATCAAGACCAAGAAAGACCAAGAAAGACCTTTCATGACCAAATAGGTCAAATCTTAAAGAAAGGTCAAATCAAAAGTACCCGTAATCGACGAGCGTGCATGAAGAGGTTAATGAATGTGGATGAAGCGAAAGTGGTGTGCTAAGACCGTAGCACATGGCAGGAAGTGATCTCTGCCTACCCCTCTGGGAAAAAGGCGTGATTTTATGTATGTATGTACAATAAACTATGTATGATCGAAGTTTTCACTATTGGGATGTTACGCAACGGTGCTAAAGTATGAAGAAATGTATTATGAGAAGATTTGTTTTCGTCTTGGCTGCCATGTATGTCAACTTTTGTCGCTGGAATCTTAATCAGCTAATGTATCTAGATTTGATTTTCGAGTTTAAGTCAGTAGCCCTGAAGATTTTGCTGAGTAAATTAAAAGTATGATGAAAAGATTTAGATGTAACACGTTTATTGAAATCAGAGATCCTTAATAGTACGTTGATGTTTTTATTTTAATTTTGTCACAAGTCATGATGTGTGCTAGGGCATGACAATGTCGCCCATAAATGAGAAAAGTATCACAAGGTACCCTAATTAGGAAAAAAATGTGTCTCACTTATCAGGCGGTAAAAACATACCTCTTGTTTACTAAATATTAGTCTTTATGGGTCTACACGCATTATTAGGAGTAGCAAATACATAGCTACTACATAGCGTCGCGAGCGACCACGATTTTTGTAACCCAGTCGAAACGTCGGACAGTAAGTAGCTATGTATTTACTACTCCTAATAACGCGTGTAGACCCATAAAGACTAATATTTAGTTTAATGGAACGCGAAAGTCTTAAATCATATACCTCTTGTTTATTATAATATCAATGATTCCTTTAATATAATTTGTCCTTTTAATTTACCCATAAACTTGTTTCAGCACTGGCTAGGGTCGGTCTTGCAACAGTTTGTCGGCTGCAAAGCTCATTTTCTTTGTGTATCCCCTGGGTAGAAAAAAAAATTAATGGGTTTTCCCCAATATCCGCCATCGCAACGTTTCAAAGAAAATCGTTTAAGCATGTGCGGATTTTTTTTTTTTTGGCAGATTAAACTGTGAACTCGGCGACTTTGATCTTGATACCTGTTTATAAGAAATTCGGATGTATTACGAACTGTTTTCACATTTTAGCCTTAGATTCCGTTGCTTGATTTTCTGATATTTGTTTACTAGTTATTATAGTGGCCCCTTTCATAATGGACCCAAAAATTTAATGCGTTTTGAAAATCATCCAAGCGGTTCTAAATCTGAAATAGGGCGAGTCGATTTAATTTCTGGAACTATTATATTGCAGTTCTAGGAACAGTCAAAAGCTTATAAAACATAGTGATCGACATTGGCAATTAAATTTCACATGAATTACGAGTACATTATTATTGTTGCAATCAGTTGCAAGAATACATTGTTACTGCAATATTACGTAAGTAATCAATTTAGAAATCAAATCGATGGCTAAAGTAATAAAAGAAAATAAAAACTATACACTTATATTATTAATTTGTATAACCCAGTCGAAACGTCAGGCAGTATTTGTTACTCTTTTTATAGCCTTTAGAAGCATAAATAAATTTTTTATTGTAATAAAATGCGGAATTCTATAATCAATCACTCTGTTGATTTAAAATTAATAAAGTTCCTAATATCACATACCTACATAAAGTGACTTACAATTAGAGAGATCAAAACAAATATGAATGTCATCAAAACTAAGGAGTACACTAATACACATTCGTAACGACGACTTCTTTGCAGATTTACATCATAACAATACACGATACATATCTTTCGCTCAGTTAACGTTACAATCATTTTACGCACTTCCTTTTCCGCTCCAAACCAATAAAACATCGTCAACGGCAAACGTCATTCGAACATGGCGTCGCAAAATTGAAACCTTATTTAAACCGTGCAGTCAACAGCCCTCGTGCACACTCCCAATATTAAAACTAACAGCCACTAGATGTCGCGGTCAGCGCTGTCCGGCTAACAGCTGCGGTGTACCGACCTAACTCCCCCCTCCCCCCATGAATCATGGAAGTGTAATCCCATCGGAGCCAACCACCGGTGATTGGATTCGGTTAGACCTAATAGAGTGGTGTCCAGGTTTGTTAGCGTGTTGGTTTAGACAACAATAAAAAACACTGTCCAAATATTTTGGTGGCGGTGGGAACGAACGCTTAAATGTATCTGAACTAATACTGCTTTATGATACGTTTTGCTTTTACACCATACCCATACAAATCTGAATGTAATCGTGACGCCCCCTTAAAAGACGGACTCAAATATCAAGTCAAATTTCCCAGGGACTTACCAAAACCGATCATGGATCATCATTTCATTTGAGGAAAGTCCCAACAATTGGATGTCTTAGAAAACTGAACTGCTACCACCAAGCTTATCAATTAGTGGCCCCTAACATGTGAACGGTCGATGACCGAGTGGTTAACGTCGTTGCTTGCCATGCGGGGCGTAACCAGTTCAAACCCCGCCACGTACCACTGTGTTTTTCAAATTTAGAATTTATATGTACGATTAGACGTTTTCACGGTGAAGGAAAACATGGTGAGGAAAGCTGCACACCCTCCAAGAAATTCCAGGTTGTGTAGTCAACTAACCCGTACTTGGCCATCGTGGTAGGCCAGTGCCCCAGCAGTGGGGACGTATATAGGCTGATGAATGTGTGCGTTAAGTTTCCTTTTAATTTCGGTGCCCCAACTACTATTAATACAGATACACAGCAACGCACGCTACGCCACTGATCAGACAAATCTACAATTGCATATGAAGCTATAAGTTTTGGAACCACGGCTTATGGCGTCGAAACCTCAGCAAATGAAGTCGTCACGGTGGCTTCAGGCAATCGTGATGACGTCACGGGGCGTAACGAGTCAATTAGGGTCCAGCAGAGGGCGCGGCCGGCGCCGCCACCGCGACACGCGATGCCTACTCGAGGAAACTGCATAACTTGGATAATCTATACAAAGAAATAAATTTGAAGTGTCTCTTTGTTATATTGAAATAACGACTTTCCACTGAATCAGTATGAAACAATATCGGGTACCAATAACAATGTCTGTCTGTCTGTTTGTTCCCGGTAATCTCAGAAACAACTGGACCAATTTCGAGGGGACTTTCACTAATACATAGTGACACATTATAGGCTATTTTAATTTCCACATTTCCACGCGTACAAAGTCGCGGGCGGCCGTTTGTTTGTAAATATATGCATACTGGCATGCTGTACGATTATTCGATGCTATAATGGTGAATGAAAATTGAATGGACATCGTGAAGAAATCTGCACAACTAAGAAGTTCTAAAGTTGGGTAGCCGACCAAACCGCACTTGCCATGGTGGTAGACTAAGGCCACCCTAGTTTAGGGTAGGCCCGTGCCCCAGCCGTGGAGACGAGTATAGGCTGATGATGATGATGCTATAACGTATGTCATAAAGGTGTTTTAATATTTTATATTTTCCTAATTCAGGTATTAACAATACAAGTATTGTTTTACAAGCAATGTTACATGCACCAGTGTAAGAGTAACATGTATATTCAAGGTGTGTTTGTATTTCTTATATGCAACGAATTATATAGTGTTGTTGTATCTTTTTAATATATATATTATTCAAGCCATTAGCAATAGACCAAACCATAAAAAGCAATAAGATAAAATGTGACCTCTAGAAAAAATATGCAAATCACCAAATGAATGTGATCACTATGTAGCCATCAAAAAATCACAAACTCGCATTGAAAATGAAATAGAGTCAGACGGCAAAACGTAAACGAAGATATTGACGACTTCTAAAACTGATTCTGATAGATCGAAAAATGTAATCTTCTCCGGGCGTAAATAGCGAAAGTACCAAAGGGAAAGCTATTCGAAAATGTTGACTTACCACCTTTCACTCGGCCACTCTGTTAGCTCGATTTATTTCCATCAGTGTGTTTGCCGGCGCGTGTATCGGCCGTTAGCGGGAGATTACCTACTTATCGGCCTAGCCTGAGCCTAGTCGGTCTAGCCGACATACAGCCTTCCTTCCTTTGTTTGCCACAAACAATAGGTACTACTATTTCCTACACTTGTTGTCAGTTCGCTTTCAAGGTGAAGGTAGTGGCACAAATAATCTTATCGACTTGTTTCTTGTTGGTCTGGCTCTTAGAAATAATATAACAAATTTTAATGTGCTTGGTGTGTGTAGGGGGTAAGTCCCTCACAAATGTGAATACCTTAAGGGGTCATTTTTTAAATTTTAGAACGACTAAAAAGTAGATATAAAATAGGTTAATATCGAATCATCATCAGCCCATATATTATTATGTCCCCACTGCTTTGTGTGCTTCTTTCCGTATCGATGTTACAGTCATCATCATCATCAACGGCCCATATACGTCCCCACTGCAAGGGCACGGGCCTACCCTAAACAAGAGCTATAAGGCCTTAGAAAACCACGCTGGGCAAGTGCGGGTTGATTGACTGCACAATCTAAGAATTTCTTCGTTGGTGTGCAGGTTTCCTCACGATGTTTTCCTTCACCGATAAAGCGTCGAATAATCGTACATATGAATTTCAAATTGACCACCACTTGGCCATCGACGCTTTTTTCTGAATACGAATTGATATTCTTATATTTCATTTTTCATATTATTTCATATTTCGTCTTTTACGAAATCTGAAACCGGACAAAAACTTCCAGTGTAATATTACCAGTAAAGTTAAATCGGACACAATTACTTATCAAATAGTTTGTGTTTATTGATTTGTTACCAAAACTCTCTCATTTCCGAGAAATTAGTAAGTACAATTTATTGTTATGAACCCGAGTTAATTACAAATCGATGCTCAATTATACACAGAATAATTAGGCTACATATCTCATTAATATGACAACGTACCCATTAATGGCACTGACTAGGCAGAAGCAAAATTGATTAGGAGCTTCAAAAAGCAATCATATCAGTGTCTGAACTAAACTGGAACAATAATTATGGTTATAATTGAGAACATTCTGGAATTTAATTGTTTGTGCGCAGCGATTTCATTTGGCAGGAAGGCTGGTACCTTGGTGTATAGTCAAGTGTGGCAGGTTCAATGTATTCATTCATTTAATAAAGGATTTGTATAAGTGCCAACCAGGTATTACATCCGAGGCGATAGTATCCTTCCTCCCCTTTTCCTTCCCCGTTATATATCCTTGCTACTCGTGGGAACGCAATGACTTTGTTAAAACAATGCACAAGGCAGATGGTGGCGACGTGATCCACAACCCGTCACGTCACGTTCCCCACAGAGGTGAAAAGTGGATCGCTGGAAGTGATCTCTGCCTACCCCTCTGGGAAAAAGGCGTGATTTTATGTATGTAGGTATTACATTCCCTAATAATTTTGGATTGGAGTAACTTTGGCCATTGCTTCAAAACCACTTACTCATCAGAGACAAATCCTCTGTTCCACCTGATCTGTTCCATGAACCAGTGATCCACCACTCCATAAATCATTCCTTACAGCGGTCACGTAACTTGGAAAATTGGCCAATTTAAAAACCGTTCAAGTGAGAATTATATTAAATACCGTTTTAGGCAGCTCCGTCGTTCTGTGGAGGTACGTACAATTCTCCTACGCCTCAGAGAGTTCTCAAAGCCATTTTTGGGCTATAAATTGATACCGTCATTACATTAGAAGGCAAATGAAGCGTGGTATTATGAGTGAGCGCGCAAATCGCGATAAACTTGTTGCTCCCCATCTACTTGAGAGGATTCAAGGAAATTCGATGGTTTTGTCGTATTCCATGTTACCCAGGTGATCTTTAATGGTAGATGTTTTTTACAAATAAATCAATGTGAATGATTTTTTACAGGAAATACGCAATATTTGGACATTTTTGGTACATTTATGCGTCTATCTATACTCTTATAAATATGCCTCTAAGATGAATCAAATGCAAGATCTGTAGCTTTAGATAACGTTAAACCTTGTTCAAATCGCCTAAATAAATATACAAGTAGCTACAGGATATTAAAAGCCTTCAAAGTATGGCTCTCACAAGGGTCGTAAAGCGAGGATCCAACTGTCAGCTCCGGAATGAGATCGCCCAACAATCCAGCAACAATCCCCACTCACCAAGTAGGCCACCGCACAGTTCTCAAAACTCCCGCTTCTTAATCATGACGTCCATATTTCAGAAGCGAGGGATTAACGCGTTCATTAACAGAACTCATTGTGAAGTTGGGCAGTAAAATTAAGCATTTTAGAGACTGGGTGCAAAGTTCGCAAGACGAGCATTGCTTACTTATGGACTTGCAAGTTGAAAGTGTAAATGGGTTAAAGATTTTTATAACTTCGGGACAATAACATAGTTAAATAAATAAATATTTCACAACATCACATACAACTATCAGATCCCGTGGTAAGTAGCTCAAGCACCTGTGTTACGGAAATCAGAAACGACAGTATACACAAATATACTTACATATATTTAATAACACACCCAGACACGGAACAAACATCGATGTTCGTCACACAAATATTTGTCCCGAGTGGGAATCGAACCCACGACTCTTGGAACCGTAGGTAGTGAGCCTGGGTCACTAACCACTGTTCCACCGAGCCAGTCAAAAGTTGTCTTTTAAATAATCCTGACGCTTAAGTGGAGAAAAATTGTTGCGAGAGCATTTTGGTAGTTGTAATCGTTTGTCGGAACATAAAACAGAACAAATTTACAACATTGTAAGGGACGTGTATTTCACATAATAGGTAAGAACGCGAGCGTAAGTTCGAAAACTTCACGCTGGAGTACCATGGTGTACATGGTACAACTTTATGTGCAATCATAAGCCAAAATGTGCATTGAATATTAAAGGCTAAAAACTCGTAAAGCAAGAGAAGTAAAAATTATTATTCGATTTTGGCCTGATAAAAAGGCTCGATAGAGACTCAATTAGATACAATCCGTCATCTCTCAGATTACGACAGTAAAGCGTATCTATTACAGCTAGTATCCCACCACTTCCTTAACGATTGCGATCATTTCCCTTCAAGCTTAGCCACCTAAATTAGTTTGAAGTATGTGATTCCACGGGTGGAGCCAACACATCCATATTAAAGCTGCGGCCCGTACGCGCTCGACCCACATCCGCTGGGTCAGAGAAAACGCTGCAACTGACATTTTCACGTAACCTCACTAATGTTACAAAAGGTCTCTGAGCGTCCTTCTTTAACGACACGATAAGGTGAGTCAGCAGATCGCTGATAGCCGAGGGATTGACATCATAAGTAGTCATTTTATGGTTTCCACGGGTAACTTTGTGTTGTGTTTTGTTTATAATCAAAGATAAAAAATATAATCTTAAACTTACGATACTGTTTTCGTAGAAGCAAATTATATTTATTTTTTTATACGTTTGTTAACGAAGGCCACCGGGTCAACCTTTACTCAAAGTAAACTTTACCTTTACTTAAAGTAATACAAGAATATCACAAGTATGTTTTTTAAATGAATAATTGCTACGGTTTGGTGTCTCAAGTGTCATCTATCAAATTGTATCAAGACAAATGTGTTTTACACGGTCCTGTCATTTGCCCCAGTTGAATTTTCAATTGAAAGCGAACGCATTAACAGCGAGACAACTGATGTCTTTCAAATGTCAGATAGACGTCTAAAAGTTATTCACCTTTGACGTTCAGTTAACCCAAACGCCAATAATCTCATAACTTTGCTAAATGATACGATTAAAAGAATCAGAAGCCATAACAGAACTTTTGCTTTCAAGTAAACTTTAATCTTTTGATAATAGAGTTAGAGAAGTAAACATTATCAACAAGCCAGATTAAATCTCAATTTAAACTGCTGAAACTATGAACGATAAACACAACATTAATGTAAATTATTTGTAGAAATGACGTACTCTATTAAATGATAATCTTCTGTAACTCAAACATAATTATCGTAAAGAAAGCAGCAATTGCTTCATCGGTTTGTTACGTATGAATTTAAGCTTTCGCGTTCCATTACACTAAATATTAGTCGGGTAGTAAGTAGCTAAGTATTAGCTACTCTAATATCGCGTGTATTCAATAGATTCATACTGCGAGTGCTCCGTTTAACTACTTCAAGATTAAATCGTAGCTAGCTAGTACATATGTACTAAAAGGTAGATCTTTCTACATTCCGAGGTCCCTTAATCAGAGGCGGCAACTCCGTAAGCCGTGCGTAAGCTCCAGCCACTCGACCTAGTGACTGCGACGGGGTAGCACGACGCAATTGATTTGACATAAATACGTTCACATAATGAATTCTGTCTAAAATTAATATTGAGTCGAGTATACTTAATGAGGCTTACTCTCTGCAAAGAAAATTAATCGGTTTATTAAATTAATAAGTAGGTCAAGTTTGGTGAAAATAGTACTTGTTTAGGGATAAAACTCGCTGAAGATTTAATAAAAACCCACCAAGTGCAAGTCACACTTTCGCACTAAGGATACTGTATCAATTCCATAAAAAACCAATATTTTTTTTATGCGAGCCCACCATGAATATTTGTTATATTTAAGTCTTTGTTGTTAAATCAGCAATGTAAATACAATATATGTGTTTATTTCAACAGTCTAGCTATCACCGGTCTTGAGATACAGCCTGGTGATAGACGGATGGACAAACAGCCAAGGCTTAGTAATAGGGTCCGTTTATACTCCTAGGGTATGGAACTCTAAAAACATTGAAATCCTTATCCCTAAGTTCTGGCTCAGATCTCAGGGATTTTTCGACTGTTGTAACAAAGTCTGTTAACAAAATACAAAAAAAATACTATAAGTCGGAACTGTGCTTGCTACCTATAAGAAAAAACTTAAACAAGCCCGATTTCAGTTGTAAACGCCGGAGCTTAATCAGGGTGTTTTCAATCCGCCGTTAATAACTCTGTTTACTTTAATTAGTGTTTACGCGCAGGTTAAAAGTTGAACCGGTTTAATAACGAGGTTCCGTTGTTTGTGCCGCCACCGGAAATGAAAAGTCCAACATTTTTATTACGTTAAGCAATTACCTACTTACTACTCGTGCCTATATAGGAGATTCTCGAGTTGACCTGTATGTTTGTATATGTTCTTGATGCGGTTTTCAGAGGAATATTTGTTACTGTATTGTTTATAGCTATGTAATTTGCTACTCCTAATAACGCGTGTAGACCCATAAAGACTAATATTTAGTGTATAGGAACGCGAAAATCTAAAATCTTACTCTGTATTGTTTGTCATTTAGGTTCTCCTAAATGTGACAAAGAAGAGTTTTGTATTTTAACTTACTTTAGAAATAGAGTTCTCAATTTTGACCTTGGTAGCCGTTTTCAAGAGTCGTGGGTTCGATTCCCACTCGGGACAAACATTTGTGTGATGAACATCGGTGTTTGTTCCGTGTTCATACTCGTATGTATTTATAAATATTTGCGTATGTTTATCAGTCTCTGCCGCCCATAGCTCGCCCGTTACAAACTCTGCTTAAAACTTGGGGTGAGATGACCGTGTGTGGAAATATCCCAGATATATATTTATTTATTTATTTACATAAATGTATCCGTGATTATACGTTTATTGCTTTTAATCGTTTATAAATACCTGCCCATATCCTTATTAAAGTTCTCATATTACTTCAACATTTTTCTAAAGTTTTGGAAGATGATTCACTTTTAAAAAATATAAACCTATTTAGCTCTATACTTTACATAGATTCAGAGTACGCAGTACCTTCCCCGGTCAGTGTGGAAAAAATAACCGAACACCGAATCCTTAGAATTGAACCCGGGATGTTCAGGCCCGCGATGAATCGAACTCCCGTGACATCATTTTCCTGTCGTAAAATGACTCAGAAGCCGGAGCTCGTTGGTCCCGCCTCTGATCTGTTATAACGACTTCACATCGCCTTTTATCAGGATAGTGAAAGGCGAATAGTGACATTATATTTTCGGAAAATAAGACAATTTTTTTGCTGAAAAGGTCGCTGTTTATAATCAAAAACGTGGTAATCTTTAATAATATTTCGGCGCAATATTATTTGTTGATAATCTGTTGATCTGAATATTATCTGTTGATCTAATATCTTTAAATTTTGTAAAAACTCCTATAGGCCCAAATCTACTGAATAAAACAGGTTGTATAGAGACCTTAGTTTTATTGAAGTGCGAACATTTTGAACATGCCTCTCGGCTATACATATAGGGCGGAGAAAACAAAACGCTTGCGCGATGTAAAAATGGATAGTTCCATCTATTGTCATAAACTAAAACTAACAGTTTGATTCAAAATATCAAATCTAGAACTAGAATACAAAAACATTGCTGGCCTGATATTACTGACATTTATAAGACAATACGAAGAACAAAACCTTTTTGAACATACCGCCCACCAAGGACATCTGTTTATGTCCTTAACAAAACTTATTCAAGAAAAGTAACCCGCCCACCATGAGGTCAAGGGGGGTGTATGCGTTACATTAAGTTGTATAACAATAACAAGATTAGAAAAACATAAGTAATACAAAAAAACAAATTAAGACTCTCTTTACATCACCTCAGGTAGAGTTGGATAAAACAAATAAAAAACTTAACACATATGTGACTACACCGGAGAGATACGACTCGTACAACTCTGTCCAGACTTGGCTGTAATTTACAACTATTCCTAATAGCCAAAGTGCTGGTGGAAGATTGTCCTCCTATATTAGCGGCGTCACCTAATGTATGGACACAAATATAACTATTAGATGATTTATGCCTCTACACTTTGAAATTATTTTACATAATAAAACTTCTCTTACTGGCTCTGACTTATACAAATTTCAACGCACCTGATATTTCCTGACTTGTATTTGACTTAATTTCCGCTCTCTTTCTGCTATCCATAACCTCTCCAAGTACAGGAACCTTCTATGAAATGCAATGACACGTATTCATTTGTATAAAGATGAGTACTTAATCCCCTTACCTTCCGAGTTATTAGTTGAAACATGTGATTTGATGGCTCTGCTTCATGTTGCTACTAATTGATTTAAGGACATACGTACCATCATAGCTTTTTCATGGAGCCAGTAAGAACTGTTTGACACGACTTGCTATATTGAAGATTTTGCAGCTTTATGCGCAGAGTTGGCTAGAATATGAGCTGAATGCATTGCTTCTTTCATGCATGTGGTGTAACTGTCTCTTACCTGGGGTTTCCTTTTGAACTTATTTCTAAGATACAGGAATCTCGTATTTGCTGTCTCGTTAGATTTCCCATATTGATACTCGATAAACTTACCTTGGGAAGGGAAACTAACAACGCGGCTACCACATGGATCTCTGCAAGCGGTAGCTTTGTATACTTCCTTGCAATGTTGTTCATCTGCTGTCAGTGCATCTGTGGGAACGATTGACTCACCTTCCCAAAACTTCTTCAGTAATATATTGCCATCCACCTGATCACTGACAGTCGCGAAAAGGCATTGAGGGCTGCCCTGTTCAAAACCTACTAGACCAAATAAAATCCAACCTAAAGCAGTGTTCTGAGCAGTGGGAGATCCTTTTGGACCTTTTACTATACCTTTCCTGAGGACTTGAGCATAAATATCTGCTCCAAGTAGCATCTCTATCTGGCTTGGGGTATCGAATTCAGGATCAGCTAATTTGATTCCCTGAAATTCTGGCCAGTGACTTTTATATAACTTCTGTGAAGGTAATGAAGAAGTTATAGTGCTTATAACATTTGCCTTTACCTGGAACCTAACGTTGGGGTCTAAGCGAGATTGAATCGTCACCATGACAAAAAACTTGGGAGTTAAAGAACTCTGATCACCGCCTATACCTGAAATAATACTATTCGCAGGTATTTTCTTCAAACCTAGCAATCGTACTGCTGATTCGGTTATGAATGATGTCTGGGACCCTTGGTCCAATAACACCCTCAACAGTTGACTATTACCGCTACTTGTCTGTGCTTCGACAATAGCAGTTGCTAATAAAACCTGTGACGTCATCGATTGCTTGGAAAAATGAACTACGTTTGAAGTGGATGAAGATGAAAATGAAGATGGTTCGCAATGTTTCAGCTGTGTCCGGACCGAGGACACGGCTGCTTTGACCTCAACTGCTGAATTAGAACTCTTTGTGTTTGCAGTGAAGTTTGAAATAGATTTGGGATGCAATAATGAGTGGTGCTTTTTGTTACAAATACGACAAGTGGAACTATTACGACAATATTTCATTGAATGGTTATCTCCCAAGCAATTAAAACAAAGCCTGTTATTCTGGACAAAGCTGTGACGTGAATCGTAACTCTCCTTAGCGAAATTCTTACAATGTGCAATTTTATGGTTCTCTTTACAAAAAGGACAAGACAATATCTTAGAACCATTGATATTATTATTGAGTGCATGCATAACTTTTGATTTATAGTGAGAGGTGTCACTTTGATTAACAAACTTATTGACCTTAGGATCTAAAAACTCAAGGGCTCTAAATCTAGACTCTAGAAACTCTTTGAACTCAACAAAATTCGGCAATTGATCATGTGTGCTAATCTTCGCCTCCCATTGTTTGCGTGACTCCGGGTCTAGTTTGGAACTAACAATGTAAACAATTATGATGTCCCATGAACTTACATCAACAGATAGATTCTTTAGTCCATTTAAGCATTCTACGGTTGTATCCAAGAGACCCTTAATAGAAGCTGAAGATTCTATTACATTGGGTTGACTCATGAATCGCTTCAGTAAAGAATTTGATTGGAATCGTTTATTCTTATACCTACTACTAAGCTGAGACCAACACTCTTTGTAATTGGCCGCCGTAATCGGTATATGCCTTACCAGCTGTTCAGCTTCATCTGTCAAAAGACTCTTTAAATAATGAATTTTCTGTACATCATCTAAACGTGTATTTTTATCTATCAATGACAAAAACAAATCTTCAAACGACGTCCATTCCGAGTATAAACCTGAGAAACGTGGAATGGAAATCTGTGGTAATTTGACAGATGAACCATCACAGTGCCCTACGTTGGAGTTAATACCTGACGACAGTTTTGCATTTTGACTAACAGTTAAACTATCGAGAGCTTCCTTTAACTCTGACTTGTATGTAAAGTACAACTCCTTGGTAATATCATAAACGCTTTGACTAAAGTATTCATGGTCAAATAGTTCCTTAGTGACTGCCGATTGAATTATGTTGTCATGAGTAGAGTTAAATTGATCCCACTCTTTATCTAAAGCATCTAACCTTGTTTGTACATATTGCAATTTAATTCTATCCTTGGGGGACTTTTTGTAATTTTCTCTAGCTTTTTCCATAGAACTGACCTTATGAAACTGTAACCTAAATAGCCCCTCCATTATGCACAAACAAAAATTGAAATCCTCGGTATGAAAACAAAGAAATATTTTCTAAGACGAAAATCGATGCGAAACCTATGTTATCAATTTCGGCTTAAAATATTCTAAGTCTAAAACTACACTTAAAATTATCTAAGTCCGGAATTTGCTTCAAATTTTCTAAGACCGGGAAATTCTTGAAAATGTTCTAAGTTAAACCTCTTCACTTGCAATAGACATAAACTGATTCAAAAGTACTTACAATTCACAGCACTACACTCACTGATAACTTTTTACGATTCACTTGGCTTGGTTCCACTCCGTCTTACTGTGCTCCTCCAGCGATTTTGCCTGAACTCCGCAACTGGCAGTTCCTGCTGATCACTCCGGGAAATGCGCCGGCAGTCCAGCAGCAATTCCCCTCGGATGGTTTCTTCTCTCAAAAAACCGCCGGGACACTCAAAACTCGACTGTATATCCGACTCGATAAGGACCATGTAAAAACTCCTATAGGCCCAAATCTACTGAATAAAACAGGTTGTATAGAGACCTTAGTTTTATTGAAGTGCGAACATTTTGAACATGCCTCTCGGCTATACATATAGGGCGGAGAAAACAAAACGCTTGCGCGATGTAAAAATGGATAGTTCCATCTATTGTCATAAACTAAAACTAACAGTTTGATTCAAAATATCAAATCTAGAACTAGAATACAAAAACATTGCTGGCCTGATATTACTGACATTTATAAGACAATACGAAGAACAAAACCTTTTTGAACAAATTTTCTTACTACAAGCTAACAAATTTAGGCTTGTCTGAAGATTTGTGATGTCATGGCAGTCATGACGATTTTATTTCCCTTTTATGTCCTACCTATCTTACGATTAGAGATAAATCCTTAGGTATTTTCTTAAAAAGTAAAAATAAATGGATAAATGACGATCGTCTTATTTTTCTAATGATATTAAAAGATCGGCAATTAAGCATGGTAACAATTCCCAGGTAACAAATAAGCATAAGTCGCTAATGAGTATTCCCATTCTTTCTTAAGAATAAACTTATGAAAAGATCTTATGTAACAAGTAAGTAAGTAAATAATGTATAATGAAAGGAATATAAGGTGTTGTTATCGTTCCAGCAAGTACTGAAAACAAGGTTGTTTGTGTTCCAAAATCCGATTATACAACTTAGTACATACAAGCAGACTCTCATGCATAAATTTAATACTAAGTAGGTCATACGCAAAGTTGCCATTGAAAAACAAATAAGTTTCACATTCACACGGAAAAGTCTTCAGAAACATCGTAACCCTTTAGCTAAAGACATCCGAAAGTCAGAAAACCTTCAAAACTCGGGAGATATAAACAAACCAACACAGGGCGGCGAGAAATCCCTTAATTAATCCCCTCCCCCCCCCCCCCCCATCTGTGAAAAGAACTCGAATGCAGGAACATTGTAAAGAAGCCAGTTTTCCTCCAAGTTTTTGAGTTACTCCGTATTTTCCTTGGAACTTATTTCATTTTCAGCAATGGCGGGTCGGTGTTAATGTACCTAATTAAATAGGTAATTAATTTGGATGGATTTAAGCTCACCTCTCGACTCGAGTCGGACAAAGGACTGGGGGGTTGTTTTGAAAATATCCAAAAGTTACGAACTAATACTTTAGTGAGGAGGAGATACCTAACTCGGAGGTACCCAAGAGGAACGAATAAGATTCCATTAATACTCGTAGATTCATAATGTTTATAACTAACAAGCTTTTTCCTTTTTTTTAGTCTTACCTGTTACCAGGAGCGCTGTAAAGAGCTCGAAAATCTCTAAATAATGTTAAGAAGCTATTTTTTTTAATATCGATAAGTTCACTCAAATAAATAGTAGACGGTCCAAAAGCTTAATAATATGTCCCTTAAGATGTTATCATGAATTTACATCTTGTAACTAGTTGTAGATACCTACGTTAATTTAAGGTAGGTATGCACAGATGCAATCCCACCAAATACAAACTCCTAGCCCATTGCATCAAGCATGCATTACAAGCTTGATTTGTAGGTCCCGAGGGTAACGTACCTAACTCGTCCACATCCTCCGGGAACAACCCATGTGATTAAAATTGTATTTCCATACGCCAGGATTGACATAGAATGTATTCGTTAGCATACAGTCTGACTTCAGCTTAAATTCATAACCGTATGAAAGAATCAGTCGAATATTGAAACTATACATTTCGACTACTTAAAGGATTAATTAAAAACATATACGCACATGATCCAATTTCGAATTCTATTTAAAATTATAAGTACAGGGTTCAGCTTTAAAAAAACATTATAGGAAGTTTCATTATGCCAGAACAACAAAGAGATGAGTGAAAGTAAAAATGCACGCTGTATCATATTCTTTCAAAATTTTGCTCGAGTGTATTCAAGATGCCCATTACCAAGTAAAGTTACTTTGTACTGAACACCGAACGAAGATAATGGTGGGTTAAATTACTTAGGATACTCGCGATCTACACTTTTTGACGAAACTTGACAAAGAACTCCTTTTTAAGGCTTACACACTGTGAGACCAACTTAACGAATTCCCAAAGTAAAAAGGTATGTAATAAATTATAAAGCGCCATCGCCATTGTGCCGACTAGTGTTGTGCCAGGTATTTTGATTGAGATGTCCTAATATTGTCCCAATTCCTTCAAACCTGCATTTAGCGTCAGAATACAGTCAATGAATTGCTTGGCTCAACCGTGATAATCGATTAACTGTTCAGTTGATCCTTCCGCTTCTCCGCATTGATAATTGTGCTGTTCTAGCTGTCGTGGTTTTCTTTTTCAGAATGGATCAGAACTATTTTTAGCGAGAACATGACGGTGATTCAATACAATGCTCAACAAAGGGAAGTCCAGTAAACAAATCAACTGTCACTGTTAAGGAATGTTACAAATTTATAAGACTGGTGTATATAGATAATTATATTATAATGTCTTTAAATTAGTTTATGGTGTCTCATAATAATAACTGCATAACACACATTTAAATAAAGGCGAATTTGGACAGTAAAAATCGTCAGCCATTTACAAAACGGGAAATGCACTCGTTTAAAAATAACCCACAACATTACGCATTAGGACCGATACAAGTAACTTAAGTATGAGTTGTGTGGAATCACTAACAACAGCAGAATACACAAAAACACTTAACAGAAATAACACATCCAAACATAGAACAAACATTTCAATTTAAACACATAAAAAATCGTCCCAAGTGCAACATAAGCGAACTTCCCGCTCTAACTCACAAACAAACGTCCCGCGTTTTTTACTTATAAGCTTTATTCCAGCCGTCCCGTCCCGCCCAGCCGTCGTCCTAGGCATCCCTAGCGCGGTCCGCGGCTGGCGCGGCCACTCAGGCGCGCGTAATGAACGCTCCAACTTGCACCGTTTGCACACGCGCCCCGACCACCGGGCGAAAGTTACGCTGGAAGGGCGACGTATGTACCTACATTACTTTGAGGTTATATGGACAGTGTTATACTGGCATAATGCGAAGGTAATTTAAAAAAAATGCATTTTTTATGTTCAGCAACCTTCTTTTGTTTTCTTTTTTGTCAAACCCTAGACAAACTTAAACAGTTTCACAGTTTGGATTGCGCGGAATTAACCTTGTTAATTCCGCCCGTTTCTACGCACACGCGCCCCGACCACGCTGAGTGAAAGTTACGCAGTAAGAGCGACGTATGTACCTACATTACTTTGACGTTATATGGATAGTGTAATAATTTTTAACAAGTTTTATGTTCCAAGTTTGTTTGCCAAAACCGAGACAAACTAATACTATGCTACACATGGTACTCGTAAAGAACGCCCAAACTTGCACTGTTCGCGTACGCGTGGTATAATATAGGTATTGAGGTATATGGATAGTGTTGCTGGCATATAACATAGGATATTATTAAAAATACAAGCTTTACGTTCGGCGACCGTCTTTTGTTTTTAGTATTGTCAAATAAAATTATTTCATTTCATTTCAATTTTTGTTTGTCAAACCTTTGGCCAACTAAAACCGTTTGATAGATCATATTGCGCGTAGTGAGCAATGGCCAGAAATTTTGGGTAGGTATTTGCGCCAGGCTGAAAACTTGTTATACTCTCATATATCCCAACACGAAACTGCAGACCTGCCTGGTGAGTAGCGGTGCTAAATCAATCAAATTATATATTTTTGGCCTTTCTTCCCCACTGCTCAACTCGATTGCTCAACTAGTTGAGCAGTTGAGCATTAGGACATAGTTTGTATAACTGAATATTTTAGTCCCCAAAGCTCAACTATTTATTATTGCTCAACTCAGTTGCACTAAGGGACATATCGTTGTTAAATTAAATATATGACCCCTCGCTCAACTGCTGTTGAGGTACTAGCCACTTATAATATATTGCTTCTGTTCGGATTATGGATTATTTATGATGATGTCAATGTCTTGTCAATAAATAAGAACACAAAGACATTGTTACGATTATTAAAAGCACTGTCTGATATTAACGAGATTTCTGTAAATAAAATAGCGCACAAAAGAAGAAAAACGAGTGTTCATAATGATGATATAATCATTAATATACATATGCAACTTACTCATTCAAAGATCTCAGTTGGACACGCTCTCCAAAAATTGCGATGATATTCAAGAAAAATGAAACAATAATTTAAGTTCGTTGGTAAGAGGAAAGAAGTTTTTTTTTGTTTTAAGATATTAAATATTATATTAACATATTTTTATTATAACTTACCTGAGGACTTGTATGTGTGTGTGTGTGTATAGTAACTCATATATGTACTTATAATTTAGTTGAGCAATTTTAGTTGAGCAGTAGGTATTACCCTCTGCTCAACTGTCGTAGTTGAGCAATGACCAGTTGAGCAGTGGGTATTACCCACTGCTCAACTTTATGAAGTTGAGCAATCGAGTTGAGCAGTGGGGAAGAAAGGATTTTTGGATAAAAAAAAGTAAAAGGTTGTTTTGATATTAATAAATAACAATTTATGGAATCGAGCGAGATATATTAATTTACGTATTTTAAAGAAATGATACAAACGATAGGTCAAAGATTTCTTCCCATTTCAATTTTATTACTAAGTATAAAAGTTCGCCATCGATTTAGTTACTTCGTTCATTATCTGCATCTTCCGGGTTTGTTGCAACTCCGCCTGTTAGAAAAGTTTGTTTGAATCTAATTTGATTTCTCACGCCTCGGATGGGCTCAGTGAAGGAACGAGCGATGGAAGCATCGGGGAACTTAGTTCGTTAATTTGATTTGTGCAATCCAAACTAATTTTAGAACAAGAAGGTTTTAAACTTCGCTTCTTTAAGATCTTAATTGATTTTATAAGTTTGTAGAACCTGCAGACAGACATACGTTTTTTGTGCATGCTTGAAAGCATGCAGTCCTAGTTTGTCTAGCTCTAGGGCTACTGATTCGTACCCACCCAGGAACAAACATTATGTAGTGACATATTGGTCTATTGCGTGTCTCGGTACGTTAATATCATATTTTCGATACCAATATACGTTCTCATCAATATCCGTAACTAAAGTGTTATTAATGGTACCTACTTATCTCAACAATCGGTCATTTATGTGACTATCCGACTAAATGTAACAAGCCAGAATCATTGTATTAAAATGGACAGAACCTATATTTGCTCATTTTTTTGCGTCTGACTGTCGTGATTTTCTCGCCAAAACTACTGAACCAATTTAAATTAAATTTAGTATACAGAGTCTATGACCTAAGAAAGGCATCTGTTTATCCGACTGCACGTTTAGATATGCTTTACGCAATATACGCGTACTTTCTAACGAAGTCGAAGGCAGAACTTCCCTTGTAATGTTTTATTTTTCCGCAATTCAAATAAAGTCTTTCCCCCTGTCTCTCAGAGGTATTTGAACGCGGATTTCCGTTCAGTATATGTATAGCTAGCTTGTATATCAGAGGCACAACATTCTGATATCGCCGATGGAGCGTAAAAACGATGTCGAGCGGACGCGTCGCGGGCCGAGCACTGCCGACGATCATGCTTATTGGACATCACCCTAACAGTGTATACTGGTACGAATGTACATTTAGTAAGTAGCCATGTATGTTTGCTTCTGCTTTCTAGACAGTTTAGACCCATAATAACATTACTGCTAGTGGGTTTATCAACTCTATGAAAATTGTAAACTACCCATAATACTTGTGCTTACTTTACACCTCCTTAGCACTAGTGTATGAATACGAATGTATAGTCGTTTAACGTGCGTTTATAAGCTTTATGTAAATTAAAAGTACTCGGCCATCGTAATAAAAAGCAGAAGCAAATACATAGCTACTTACTGCCCAATGTTTTAACCAGGTTACACCAATCATGGTCGTGAGCAACCGTTACGCTATCACTAAGACCTACTCTTTTATAATTTTAATAGAAGTCTAAAATGACAAAATCTTCATAATTCTAACTTAGCTCGAAAACTTAAAAATAATAATATAGTTTATCTTCTTCAAATCTGGTTATTTATACTAAAAAACTATTGGTGAAAACTAACAAAACATGGAGTTGACATTCAGAAACATGGAATACTTACTCCACAAATTCCATTTACTCAGTCAGCCTTTGAAATTGAATTAAATATACTAACAAACATTCATAAATGATTGTCCCAAATGAGTACATCTCATGCGTAGTATTAACAATATACCTACATAATAATATAATAATTACCCAGAGGTTAGGTACTCTGTAATTTCTGTAAATACTAATTAGACTACACTGAGTGCTTCCAAAAAATCTAGACATAATTCGGGCAAGAACAGAGCACATTAATATAGACTTTATTACCTGAAGGCAACGTCCATTTTGCAAGGGCGGCCCTTTTCAAGATTCATTAAACAGCATGGATTGACCTTATGAAAAATCCATTAGACGTAATTGTGAAAATAGGGCTGCTAATATGATACTGGGTTACTTGTGAAAACCTAAAAGCATTAACGTTACTCGTTTAAGTGAATTATTATCGCTCTAGTACAAGAAACGAAATCGTATTAGAGGTAAATTACAGAATACGTATTCTTAAAATTGGTATTTGGTTTGGTAAGGGCTCAGTTAAAGCGAGCGCTGTTCAAAATTGAAAGATCTACGAAAGGTAAGCCCATATCAAGGTTTTGCAGATTTTCGTGCATTCAAAAACACATATTACGTAGTGCCTACGTACTATAATAAAAACTTACCACGAATAAATATTTTAGTTCCTAGAGCTTCGGCAGTCTATCAATTTCAGAAAAAACAAACATGGTAGTTTCTCACCAGTTGTTCAATGTTGGGTACATTTAATGGTATATTTAAGAGTAATGATGTAAATATTTTTCGTGGAGGTCTAGCTAATTTCAAGAAAACTGTTTTAGAAGCTTAAAAGGAGTATTTTTAAATTTAAGTTTACTCTGTAGAGACAGAACACAACAACATTTTTATACATATTATACATTTTCAGAGGAAAATGTATAATATGTATAAAAATGTTGTGCAAACCTATAATTTAAGTACATATATAATACACAATATTGGTACTAAGTGATTAGTATGTCTATTATGCATTTATTTGGTAAGGTTTTTTTGAATAAATTAATAAATAAATAAATAATTGTGTCCACATCAGTTGGCCGATCTTCATTGACCGAAATATGCCTGGGCAACATCGTAACTCCTATTATTTCAACTGTACCTCACTGTACCCTTACCCTCGGCGGGCCCAGTTGATAAGCCCGGGCCCACATCGTATTAATCACCTTGTACATTTTAATAGGCTTACCGCGACAATACTTGACTCTTTGATGTCCGGTGGAACGTTCCCGCAATGGTTTCCATTTTTCCAAAGCTTATTATATTTTTCGGTTTGATTGCGAAATGCGGATTGTCAAATTAAATATGAGATGGGAAACTAAATGTTTATAAATGGTTGTTTATCTTATATCTAGAGTTTTATAAACTCTATTACATATGTACAGACAAACGTGAGAAAATTTAATAAGATATGCGAACAATATTGACAGTAGAATGTTTTTCCTTCGCGAACATTCTTGTTTAGGAAAAAACAACTAAATTAGCTTAAAAGCGAAGAGTACAAACTTTTTGCTAATCTTGCAACATCTATCGATTCGCCCACATTCATCATCATCACCATCAGCCCAGATACGTGCCCCATTGGGGCTATTCTAAACTAGGGCGATGAGGCCGTAGCCAACCCACATTCATTAAGTATAAACAAAGTGTTAAATGAAACTGAGCACAAAACGGCGAATGTCTACATCAGGCGACTTTCGCTCTCTTACAAAGAGCCCTGAATCCCTTATTATAAAACCATTTTTTACGACAATAGGCGAGGATACAGCCACAAAAGGCCCACAAAGGGCCTCTTTCGCCCATTGTGACGGAATAAACTCTGTCGTAAATCATAATCACATTACACCTCTACACCTTTATATCCGACCGCGCCGGTACGTAAGTAGTAGGGCTCCTAATTAATTGATTACTTTATTTTTCTCATGTCTTTTGTATGAGCATAACAATATTTCTAACTGTTGTTGTGGTTTGAAGGAGTTAACAGGTCACAGAAAAGTAATGTACATCTTTTAGATTGTTTTCCATTGTTTTCCTACAATTTTATCATGTCCCCATGTGAATGTAAAGTTTAATATGTACAGATGCGAGGCATGCTTTTATCTCATTATTGTTACTGAAGCTAAGGCTACCATGACAATCGTCATTACGTGAACGCGTTCATCAGCCATTCTATATCTAGGGATGAGAGCCATTCGCTCCCCTGCAAGTCCTTCGATGATAACGAACTCCAAGCCATCATCGTAAATCAGTTAGGAAAAAAAACGAAATCATTCACTCGTTCAAATGTCATAGAGGATTGCCCGCTCATTCCCGTATCGCTCAGCAACAAGGAGCAGGCTCAGTTAATGCGACACTCAAGATGTCGAGAATCCAAAGTGCCTCATCCCAGCTCCCAGGAAGCAGAAACGTGTAATTTTCTGGAAACAAGTCGATTCTAACAGGAATACCGACTGACTAGAAATTTGTTAACTCGAGTTTGTACAACGAGAATCGTTTTTAAACAAAAACTGTAGTAGAAATATCAGGTGATTGCCATGAAAGTTTAGCTTCATTCCAGGGAATGTAGCATTCCCTAGAACTAGATAATTTCTGTGATTTCACTGTTACTGGATGCATGGTGCATGCAGACCCAGACATGTTCACAAATCGAAGAAGGGTCAATCTTGAAATTGGACGTATTTGGTTGATTCCCCTGGCACTTTTTAAAACATAAGAGTTTAAACTTTTACTATCATAAGGCTAAATAACACCTCATTGTGAACATATTTCTCTAATAGGCATCACTGTCACATGTTTAGATAAAAAGATATATGACTTTAAAATTTTGGTGCCAGGGGAATCAATACAAGATGCCAGGGGAATCAAAATAAAAACATTTTGTATAGAATAATCGCTTATTTTATTTAAAATTACCAGTATTTTGGTTTCATTTTGGTTCTTTAGAGTCATTATTGATTTTAAAAGAAGTATTATAAAAAACAAAACAACAATATCAATCTTTAAGGAACTATCAATCTACTATAACAAATCAACATAATTATCTAAAAACTATCAAATTATACTTAAAAAGGCTACGGTCCCTAGTTCCCGGCAGCGCCGCTATTCCTGGTCATGGTGGCGACCATGGTTACGGCTGGACGGCGGGAGCTAAGAATCCCCGGGCTACGAGAGGCTACCAACACACACTGACCCTGGCGACGTACGCTACGGCTCGACTCGCATCTGGCGCAACTTGAGGTAGAGCTTGAGAATATTAGGTGGCACTTTCTGTGGTTGTCCGAAAAGCGAGAGAGGACACCATAACCCTAGAGTCAGGACACCTACTGTACTTCCACGAGCGAGACTAACATTCTCAAGGTGGCGTCGGTTTTCTCGTCAATAAGTCCCTCTTTGACAACTTAGTGGAAATGTCTAGTGTTTCGAGGGTAGCATGATTAAGCTCACCAAGAGTCTTAGCCTCAAAGTGGTGCAAGAAAACGCACTGACCTCTGTCGATGAAGTGCAGAAAATGTTCGATGACATATCGAAAGCCCTCTACTCTACCACCAAGACCCCTACAATACTTGTCAATTTCCTCTAACGTAACCTCTTCTTGATGAACTCTTTCTTTAAGATGCAGCCTCAAAGGAAGTGGACGTGGCAAAGTCCCGACACTTTAACTAAGAACGAGATCGACTTCATTAGGGCGGTTAGGCGGCACATATTCAGAGATGTCTCCGAGATCAACAGTGATCACCAACTTGTTCGAGGCACTCTGAATATCGACTTCAAAGCCAAACGTGTTCGCTTGATGAGGTCTAAGCTTCGACCTACACCGCTCCAGAAAATTAAAGGATCTGAAACGTTCTTGTCAAACCTGGCGAACCGAATTGCTGTAGTGGAAACCTCAACTGACATTAACCAGAATCTTGAAAAATCAAATCAAAATATGATGCATATCCTCAGGGAGGAAAGATCGAGATTTGCGGCATGAGGGGCCGGGGCAGGAAGTCTAAACTTTCCGAGGAGACTTTGAGGCTAATGAGGCAGCGACGTAAAGACCCATCCGCTACTACATTGCAAGCTCGAACACTCAACCGAGAGATCAATAAACTTATGCCACGCGACCGCTGGTGCTACAATACTCTCTCAATCGAGAAAGCTATTGAACAGAATCGGGGGTCAAAGGTGTTCTTAAAATCTCTCGAAGGAAGCCAACTGACGAAGCTGACTACAGCGAATGGGGACATTGCTGCTTCAAAGTCGGCAGTCTCGGAGAGTAATCACGCACCATCTTGCGCAAACACTGGGCGAATTCCAACCATCGGAACAGGCTGGATTTCGGAGCGGATACATCACCATAGACCACATCCACACAGTGCGACATATAAACAGAAGACCGAAGAGTGTAATCAGCCCCTATGTTTAGCATTTGTGGACTATGAGAAAGCCTTTGACTCGGAAATCTGGTCAGTTCTTGAGTCCCTGCAGCAATGCCAAGTTGATTAGCAATACAACCTGGTGATGAAATGTCTCTACCAAGCCGCGACCATATCCGTCCAAGTATTGAATCAGCAAATAAACCCATACCATTGCAGCGAGGAGTAAGACAAGGGGACGTCATCTCTCCGAAGTTGTTCACAAATGCAATGGAGGATTTGTTCAAGGCACTGTACTGGAAAGGGCGAGGCACCAACATCGTCAGTAGAGACGCTGCAGGACCTACAACGGATGTTGAATGACTTGGCTGACTCTTCTGGGGTGCGTAACCTATAATCATAATATGAGAGTATGATAATGTAAGGAAGCTTTGATTTCCCTGGCATTTTGCCAGGGGAATCAATGCCAGGGGAGTCAAGAAAAGTTAATCTTCTTTCGATTTTGTTTCAATGGATTGATTTTTGCCAATGATTATTATAAAAACAATTGATAGTCCTATATACCCTACTATTAATACTAGTTAAGAAATTCCTAATCATCAAACAATATTTTTAAAAGTGGTCAGGGTAATCAATGACCTAGTGAAACAAAACCAGAATCAAATTCAAACCTTCATAAATCCGGCTTGGAACGGTCGAGCAGGAAACCTCTCCTCATGATGTAAAGAGCGCGACTAGAGCTACTTGCTGATGTGCACGCCTTCGCCGTAGACTTTTATAAAAGCAAGACAGGTGGCATTTAGTGACGTGCCAAGGGAATCAATCGTTGCACTCGGACAAACACAAACCAATTTGTAATCACAAAACAGTGATTGGCACAGACTTGGTTTATTTATTAAATCATTAAATAACTCACCCTTTAACTATTAAATCACAAAAAATCTTAAAATTATGACTATAAATAGGTAAATTGTTAACGGTTTGTTAAAAAAATGACAAAGGGACAGCCCAAGGGAATCAAATATTAAGGCTTCGAAATTTTTTTTCAGGTGGTTTCAGCTGAAATAAACACCTTTTTTGTTGTGCCCCATTTAATTTACACATTAAAGAAACAGCAAAAAAAATCTTACATTCAAACTTAAACTTTATGGGTAGTTTTTGCCCTCGGACAGTGTTTTTTTTGGCTTTCAAGATTGACCCAGAAATTATAATAATTGACCAATATCATATTATACGTACTTCCATAACGTTTTGGAAGATTTTGGCTTATCATTGAGAACAACTTTAATTCGTCTAAATGTTCCATAAAAAATTTTAATGGTCAATGCTTGATGAAATTACTTACCTTAGTCGATAGTCTAACAAAAATTTCAATTTATATTTCACCAAATGATAAATGGTCTGGGTTTGAACTGGACGTGAAAAAAATGACCGTCTAGACCAGAGATTTTAATTAACACCAAATTAGAGAGCACTACATTATTCTTCACTCCCTGGCGATTGCGATGAAAAGTAAGAAGACAACTGGAGTGCAAAGCTCGACAGGCTTTGACGTCACAGATCGTGGAGACAATCGCTCCCCAGTGAAATAGTGCGACAACCAACCGTCTCCAGTTCTCGGCCGATCGCACTGTTTGTGCAGGACTTGCCGGTTTTTATTATAACTTTTCCAATTTATAACGAAGGAGTTACGAGTGGCGAGCTACTTTATATTCACCGCTCAAGTTCTGTGAAGCTATTCCAAGTAATAACACTTTGTATCGTTCGAGGCGCGCTTGCACTGTGGATTTTCGTTCAGAATCTGGTGATTAAAGCTTATACAATCTTTTGGATACCTTGTAAGGGAAGCTGTTAATGTTACACGTAGAGTTATTATCCTATTCGCCTGTTAGTGGCTGTAACTTGGGTGTGGGAAGTAATTTATCGCATAAAACTGTATATCAGTCTTTTTTACAGTTCAAGTGGCAAAATAGTCTATGTCCATCATTATCTAGGTATATCAGTATTATCGGAAACTATTCAATGAAAACCGACAAAAAATTATAAAATATTTTTTCTGGACTTAAATCAGAAATAAATAATCGGCAATAATGTGAAATATAAGTTTGATTTGATTCATTGAATAATATTAGTTTATTTAGCACAAATTCTAAAACATGTTTTTATCCAAAACTTAAATAGAATATAAGTATTCAGTAACCGTGATCCAACTTGTAGCATGGCGCCAGCTAAATTATGAACATGACAATTTCAGACCCGTTCATTTCTACATTTATTACAATCGCTTTTCCAACGGCATAAATGCGAATACTCGCTGAATATTATTTCCTTCGAGAACTCCAATATTCGTAGCAAACAAATAGAAGCAATAACATATTTTCGCCAAACATTTTTCTATAGAACTCGTTACCGGAATCACTCCAGTAGCAAGTTTTACAATATGCCTGATTGAAACAGTTTAAAACACAATCCCGTACTATTGAAGCCCTCAGGGCAGGAGGGACCAAAGGTCCGATAAGAGGGCCCCAACTTTTTACGATTAGGCAAATTTTATCAAGTTTATTCATACAAGTGATCCTCTTTCTTTGGCGGACGCTTTTCAATTTCAATAAGGGCCCGTTCCCAAGGAAAGTTGGGAGATAAAACAATTTTTGTCTGGTACGGCATCAATTTCGTTTTTCATTCGGCGCTTCCTTTTTTAAAAAGGTTTGTTCCGATTAACACTTGGAGGTTCTACTAAAACGTAAAAATAAAAAAAAAGTGAGTTGTGTGTGTGTTCGTGCGTGTACATAACGCATTTTATTTTATGTTAATAGTTTGTTTCACTTTCGTCTGTATTTCTTGGAAAAGTATTTAGTTATAATTTTATTTGTGTTTAATTTTTTTTTAAACTACTTAACAAATGAGTTTTGTGCATGAAGTTTTGCAGCAAAGTTTAAGTTTTGCGTAAGAATGCTTGTTTATAATATTATGTTTCGAAAACAGGACTATAATTCATCGGTTCGATGAACCTACTAAATCGGTTTGCAGGTAAGCGTGCAGCGGTATAGAAATATCAATGATCTTGAAAGATCACTAACAGCCTCCTTGCTAATGTTCACAAAAGGGCAGACAAGGGTTTAACCAAATTTACCAAAGGTAAATGAACTCGGCGAGTAAATTGATATCTTGTTGAATTCTCAATTAAACTTGAGTATGAAATTAATTTTTACCGTAAACGTCTATCGTTTAGTGGGCGAGATCTTAATTAATTATTCCTCAAGTTTATTGACCACATTTTAAAAACTGATGATTTACATTTTCTCTCCTTCTATAAGAACCTTTAAGAATTAACTTAAAAATGCTTAAAATTGGGCCATTATCAGTTTAATATTGACAAAAAACTGACCTGAGGAAATGTTTATTTTTTAATTGTGCGTTTTTATTCTAGTTTCGTTCAGTTTTCAGCATAATTACCATACGGGGAACACGCATTGTTATAACTTTGTTATAAAATTATGCAGGATAAATTTTAAAAAACTTAGGCTACAACTTACCCAATGGTGGCAGATGCGCTAACACGAGGAGGGCGAGGTGCGCGGCCGCGCATCGCACGCGCATCATCGCCTAGCGGGGCGGGCCCCCTCCGCCGCCACACCGCATGCCACCCCTCACGCCCCCGCAGCAAGGCGCGGCAACGTCACTACCACCACACTACTGTACTACGCGACCAAGTGACAGCTCAACGCCCGTAGCTGTGCTACGACGACAGCTGCGCGCAACCAACAGCGCTACGAGAACGCGACAGTAGCGCAATGCTACGACTGCTGCTACGAATCCAAAACGCGGAAACTAACCACACTGGCTGCAATTTATTAAAGTTGCCAATGTAAACATTTTACGAATCACAGCACTGTAATATCACTTGAGCACAAACACACGCGTCACACATAGAAACGGTACAGCCGGTTTTACCTGTAAACAAGAATTGTATCATCATTAGCACATACGTAAATGTTTCAATAAAATTAATTAATAAAACCACTGACACAACACTGAGAATTGCCATGTGAAACGCACGCGTTATTATTAAGAAACACATTTGAAATTAAACGCTGATAATAAATTGACTTGGATGAAATTCCTTTGTCATGTAAGCGCACTCAGGAGAGATGGATTTGGAAAATTAATTTGATATATTATTCGCTTGAGAGTGACGTCAAAGTATAACATTCGGGAGCCCATTTCAATTACAAAACCTACGACGATTACGGAAAATATCATGAAAAAATGTTGATGACAAATAAACTAAAACAGTGCTTTTAGAGAAAGTAATAAAAGTCAATATTATTAGAGCCTGGCCCAGTAGATAACCAAAATTGTGAAAACAATTTGAAAAGAATACTATGCAGAAAAAATAACCAGGAGAGACAGCCAGAAGGAATGGAAAACATTTTTAATTTAGAAGATCTTCCTATAATTTTTATGATCCGAAACAGGATATTCAATTCTAAGAACACGATAAACTGGGAATCACAGAATATACAAAGATTGTGAAGAGATTGTTGAGCTATCTGAATTAAATTGGCAAGAAGTTTCGAAGAAATGTTCAACAAACACAAACTCTTTATAATATTATGAGCTATTTGTAGTATGTTTCCACAATACACGATTATGACTTATTATTACGAGTATATACTTATTAATAACTGATAAAGTAGGTACAAGTCTAACTCATGTCCTGGTGGTTATGAATATGTTGAATGATTGGAAATAAAACTAAGGTTACGGAATAAACTCGTGTGTATCGCGCGGTTCTGCAGCTGTAGGGCTACCATGAGTTTTAAACTTACGCACTCTATATCGCCTACGTAAATATGTCTATGAAAAACTTGTACAGCGCCGCTGGTGGTTACCCGAAGAACTAAAATCGGCCGTATAAAAAAAACAACTCGATAGGTTTTTAACGTACGTAAGTTTTCGATAGCCAACTCATGGTAGGCCCTCTGGTTACTGGCAAGACTGAATACCAATACACGCGAGTTTTTATTCCAAATATTTTGTTTTCGCGCAAATAATAGAAAATACTAATGATGAATGTCGAATGACGTTTACAAGTTCAAGTAACTGCTGATACATTTCCGAGACAAAAATAGAAAGAATCCCGTTTCCAATTTCGAGATATGGAACCATAAAAATCAACGCCAAAATATTATGGGATCCTTAATCAAATTAACTGTTTCAAAACATTGTCGTAACCGCCGCGTGCGCTACCGGGCCCCGGTACATACATCAGCCCTTATTTTGCTTACATTTGCGTCTGACACAAAAATATTCACAATTTGCGATTCAGATAATTCCGTACATTGTAATTTCGTTCAGCGAATGTGAAATTTGCTATTGTAAATGATTTTTGTTCCCGTTACGGGGGGAATCTGCGATAGACATTGCCGGTTTTGTGAAGCAGTACGCCGGAAAAATGTTACCTTTTGTTATGGCGCTGTCATGTATTACATAAGGTACCGGATTCAAAGGTGAGAATTTTGAGGAGGTCACGAAAAATGTGATGATGAGCTTACGGCTGAGAAATTCGGCAGACATTTGTGCATTTCACGTTCACAATATTCTATTGTGAGGAGAGAACATTAGAATAGAATAATAGAATAATAGTTTATTTGTATCAAGAGACACACATTACAATATCGGAAATTAAAAAAAAACAAATAGTAAAATAAAAAAAACAGAAAATACAAACAAAATTAAAACTAAACAAAATAAAAAAGAAAACACAAACTACAAGCAAAAATTAATACTAAACAAATTAAAAAACAGAAACTACAAAGAAAATTTAAACTTAGTCTACATAACACAAATGCCAACATCCGTGTGTGTCGCTGTGATACAAAATGGCAATAGCTCAGCGTCAGGTTTACCAGGGGCAAACCGCTGATTTTCAGCTATAGCCATGAGAGGCCAAGCGCCGTCGGTCTTTAAAGCCTAGCGATCGTGATATAATACTATTTTATATTGATATTATACATATTTATACAATAATGAGGGAAATAAAATACAAAAGATTATGATACTAATAATGAGAATAATAATACTAATAATAAATTTAAATATAATAGGTCTATGTCAATATGTTTATGTCCGATTTTATTAATTTAATAGAATGTCAATATGAGAAAAAAAAAGCAGTAATTAAAACACAATTATTATTATCACGCCTACCGCCACAAAGTCATACAGTGTTCGTATTTTGCCATTCCAGTAATATAGCCTTAAAAAGTTTTTTAAAAGCGAATTTGGATTTAGCGGCTCTTACTGGTGGAGGTATGTTATTCCAACATTTAGTGGCCTGGTAGCGGAAACTGCCCGTAAAACCCACTGTCCTATGCACGTGACAAGCTAAGGGTGCTCGCGTAGATCTAGGCGCGCCTGAATGAAACATTCAAATAAAGATGAATATATGTATTACATTATATTAGAAAACTGAAAGTGTCCGGGATATTTACCATGTTGTTTTGTTTTAATGAGCTCTCGTCCCGTCCTTAGACCTACCGTCATTCTCGCAGTCCTACAGTTCACCCGTGATCATGGCGCTTGCAACAGTGCCGAAATAGGGAAATCGGGAGCTCATTAAAACAAAACAACATGGTAAATATCCCGGACACTTTCAGTTTTCTAATGTGTGTAACCATGACAGTTTAAAATTATATATTACATTATATTCAAACGTCAATAATAATAATTTAATTTTTTTTCACTTGATGCTTGACAGCGATAGTGCCTTAAAATCATCACTGGACTTCCGGGGGTACGGATCGCTTTCACCCTTAAATAATTTGGTAGTAAAATAAGTTATTTAAGTAAAAAGATATTCGGTTCAATTAATTAACACACCACGCAACTTCACTTCACCTCGTTCAATTCGCAACCAATTTATAACATTCCATTCTTCAGCAGTATTTATATTAATGTCTGTCTTTAAATTAAGCGATTTCATAATGGAAACCGCCGCCGGATATAACGTTTCATAATAGGTACTCATTAAAATTCCTCTACGGAAGTGTATTGTTAAAAATTAAATTAAGTAATCCATAAAAGTAATTGTTAAAATTGGTCTCTTAAAATTTTACATATATACATACGTAAAAATCGAGTTTCTTCCCAGAGGGGTGTGCTATTTATTTATTTTTGTTTGTATACTACGGTCCTGGCACATCACTCTCGCTTCTTCCACATCCATCAACCTATTACTAATTGATCTTTTTTCAAGATTTATTCAGTCATGGAAGAAATAACAATATTCATAAGTTAAGTTAATAATTGGAAGACATTAAGTGTGTTGTGCTTGATTAAAAGTAAAAATTTAAAATAAAAAAATACTAAGTCTGCTTTTGATTTTCACGTTCTAAAGTATTTTTCACACAGCTGTGCCACTTCATAGCGAGTTCACAAATGCATTCTAAAAGTTTCATTTTCTTCGAGCTAAAGACAAAAAGCCTTAGTTAAGTTAGATTATCTCCTTTCTCACTTAATACAGTGGCGTATACTTTGCTGGTTCATCTGCAGTCTGCTTTTGTCACTTTATTAAATCTTTGAGGATGTTGAGATTTTTCTGTTTGTCCAGCACAGAAGAAGTATTGTACTTCTAGCAGATTAAGCTATAGAGTTTCTAACTCTATGGATAGCCATAGAGTTAGTGCATACATTGATTAGATATTGTATAACTATATATTAATATAAGTTTATTAATCTTAGAAACTGTTAGCCTGGCGCAACAACAAATAGCCACTTCTAAAATAAAACATATTTCTTATTACATACAATAATTCTAATCTTTACCCATTTTAACAAATCAGACCAACCATTCAGATAGTATGCAGCAGTCTAATAAAATGAAGCTGGCGTATCCTTTGAACCACTAAACGATCATTTATTTCCTTAACGGAAGTATCTGAGAATTTTCATTCTACCCGCTATATTTAAAGTTATCCAAAACCCATTCGTAGATGGGAACAAATGATCGGGGCTAGAAAGAGTTGCGAACTTTATATGCACGCGACAAGCAAAGCTAACTGCGATTGTGGAAGTTTTTACGAGGCTTTGCTTAGTATACCTGTTCGTAGGGGGCTTTTGTGGGCTCAGACCCTAGCTTCCCCCACAGAGGGGGCTGTCCCCCTCCTGGGGTACCTACAGCGGAGCTTCCAGCTTTATTGGGGCATCGCTTCGGGAATTTCATTACGAAGTGAACTCCGATTCTCAACTGAACCGTTACTAATTAGTTCTGCTTCGGCCGGTGTTATTTATTTTGGGCAAGTTGCCTGTAATTATGCCTCACCTCCACTCGTTAGGTACTTCACGGATGTAAAGTGTCGACTTGTTGCCTATTTCTGGCCTCAATGACTCAAGCAACGATTAAATACGATGGTAAAGTGAAGATAGGTGTAATCAATGTTTTCGACTTAAAAATACTCATTTTTTCAAACACATGTGAGATGATCCAATATTTGAGATTCAAATACATCAAAAAGGCTACGACGTTCCAATTTTCAAGTAATATTGATTCATAACCGATTATGCTACAGTTTAGAAGTGAACCGACGTGTAAAAGCGATATCATAACGATATCGCGGCCGAATTCCAACACAACCGAGGCATATTGCGCACCAACAATTGTTCAGCCGAACAGCAAATTTCTAGACGTTATCTAACTGAAAGACAAACCAATGGCTCAGAAACAAAGTTAGGTACAAACAACAACAAGTGTTCCAAGTAATTTTGATGGATCCAGTGTTATTTAATTCAGAGTATTGATCATACCTAAATTGCTTTTCGCTAAATTAACATCGCAACTGATCACTGATCTTCGATTCACTAGTTAGTTACATTGTAGTTTAATTTTTTTTTATTGCTTACATATAATTGGATATTATATCATAGGTATTTATTGGTTACCCTACTCATTATTCAAAATTAAACGTATAAATTGTAAATCACTTCACAAAGGGTGTATTTGTATTTAGAATTAACTTCATGAAATGAAATTAACGAAATAGCTGGGTTTTTAGGATTAATAAGATATAAATAATATTTTAAGTAAACATTCGAAACGTTTCTAAATTTCTGTGCCCCTAACGGACATAGAAACTAACTAAAAGTACTCTTACGGTCCTACCATAATAAATCAAAACCGCCCCACCAAGGTGTAAGAAACATGTTTCCACAAGCTATTCAAGAACTCACTATCAAACTTGACATGACACAATGACAGCCTCATTTCCTGCCACTGTGCAACAGTCTTCCCCTTCGCCTTATTCAATTTCGTTCCAGGCGATCATTCCATGGGTAAACACTGAACTAATCCATTGACAGACAATCCGTAAGTAAGTGTTCTTGGCCGTAATTTCTTGTGCAAATCCACTGGTCTCAGTAATTCCCGCTCTACCCGAAGCTTTAAGGCTTACTTGAAAGCAACGGTTTCAAAACTTTTTAAAGGTAACAAACACTTTAAAGCTCTTGTTTTGCATAATTCACATAAAAAGTTGGGATCCACGCAGAAGATAAGTGTGGGCTGCTTGTCTTATACACTGTTATAATGCCATACTACACCGTTATTTATAAAAGGCGTCGATGGCTGAGTGGTTAAAGTCGTTGCTTGCCATGCGAGAAGTCGCCAGTTCAAATCCCGCCACGTAATACAGAGATTTTTAAATGTGAAATACATATGTACGATTATTCGACGCTTCACGATAAAGGAAAACATCGTGAGGAAACTTGCACACCTACAAAGAAATACAAAGGTTGTTTAGGCGACCAAGCCGCACTTGGCCTTGCAAGCTTGGATGACTAAGGCCTTATCGCCCTAGTTTAGGGTAGAGCCGTGCCCCAGCAGTGAGTACTTATATGGGCTGATAATGTTCTGTCAAATTTGAGAAAGAATATATTTGTCACGCATAAAACAAACTGTTATCACACTAGTTCTCCATTACGAGAGCTTAAATGCCTAGGAAACGTAACTGATGGAACCAGAACGTTGGCCGGATTCAGCTTGAAATTCATACGTACTTCAGGACGTTCTCATCTGTTTAAAAGCCCCAGGGGTCGGTTAGGAACACTTTGACAACCATCGCGACAGGGTAACTACGTCGCTTATTGAATATTACTAGTAAATTTATTATCCCGGACGCAGGGAACTTGCGCGTTTACATAGAACTTTCTTAAACCTACCCAAACATTACTTGGGTTAGGATCGTGACGGTTTTCAAGTTATGGAGAAATTTGACAAACATGCTTTATTCAACCTGTCTATTTTGCATATATAGTATGAATTAAAAAAAGAGTGCCCAATAGGGAAGATGGCGGTGTTTGATTTTGCATGTGATCTCACGTTTACCTCGAAGAATGTAAGTTACAATTATGTAAGTTACAATTATTCGCGAGATTATGTCAGTTTTTTCTGTAATTGAGACGATAAAGACGTTAAAAGTTGGATGGACGAGTCCATTATAAAATCATCAAGGGTGACGTCACTTTTGTGTCCCTTTTTGTATGGAGCATTTTGAACTTGCCCTCATGATGTGCTATTGAAACAGTTATATCTCATAATACATATTTCTTTGTAAATATTTGTTATCTTTGTTCAAGACTATTAATCCTTGTTACGAATATTTTGTTCCACTTAGCTTGCATAATAAACTTTTTTAAATTCATCCCACTTGACGAAATCGCCGCGCGAATCGCCCACGCTTTTCAGTTGGAATGAAGACGAATTCTTTTTCTCTCGCTCTAACATATCCCTTGCTGGACGTACAAGTTAAGTTAAATGAGGCAAAGTTGTGCGGTGCAGTCGGTCGTTTTGTCCGGCGAAGTCCGCCGGGTGGCCGCCGTCACCTCTGCTGAGCTATGTAGCTCCTCGCGAAAAATGTTTGAACAGTCGCGAACTTTGTTCCGGGTCTAATGGACACGGGAAGTCAATCCGTGCAGGCTGGCCGCACGAGGGCGACTGTACGACTACTTTTTTTACTGTTGACTTCTCGTCTTAACGGACTATGAGAGCGAAGGAACAGGAAAAACACCTGTGATTTATAACTGTAATGGTGCACAAAAAAATCTGCTATAAAAACCGAAAAGACACCAATTAGATATTTTCATCATCAGCCCCCACTGCTGGGGCACGGACCTACCCTAAACTAGGGCAATAAGGCCTTAGTCGACGACGCTGGCCAAGTGCGGGTTGGTCAACTACACAACCTTGGAATTCCTTCGCAGGTATGCAGTCAAAGCGTCAAATAAACTTACATATGAATTTTACATTAGAAAACATACTGGTACGTGGCGGGGTTTGAACTGACCTCTAGTATGACAAGCAATGACCTTAACTACTTAGTCATCGACGCTCAATTATACTAAGAATTAAAAATATAATTGAAATAATAATAAGTTTCATCTCCCGACTACCGTTCGCATGTGGCCTAACAAGGCTGTAGACCCGTTCCCCCCTGTCTCCCTCCTAAGCGGGGACAGTTACCCGTCAGCCGCCGACTAACATTTTTAACTTCCCAGTTGAAAAGTGATTGACGAGCCCGCCCAACAGATTCGCGAGAAAAATTACAAATTCCAAAGTATTAAACGAACTTCCAAGTTCACAATCGGCTATAATCGCCTCAACTTTGCGATATCCGATGGAAGATAAAAGAAGAAAAAAAATGGCGTCCCGACCACTTGTCGATCACGGTAAATGACTTCAGTAGATAAGACTTTACATAATTTATGTACTTTGATTCTTTTCGCCATCTGTGTTATGCTTTTTATGAATGTAATATGCTACTCGTATAAGTGCCACCAAGTGTAAAGTCAGGACAAGGAAGTTTCTTATTAAAATCAAGAAAACTGTCTATTTAAAGTCCGTCACAAAAATAACCAAACATGCCAATAAATCTATAAATACTATAAAGCTGAAGAGTTTGTTTGTGTTTGTTGGAACGCGTTTATCTCAGGATCTAGGTACTGATTCGAATTACATTTTTTTGTGTTAGATAGACCATTTATCGAGCTTTAGGCTATATAACGCTGCGACCAATATTGGCAAAGAAACAGAAGGAAATAAATAAATAAAATAAATATTTCACAACATCACATACACCGATCTGATCTCGTGGTAAGTAGCTTAAGCACTTGTGTTACGGAAATCAGGAACGACAGTGTATACAAAAATATACTTAAATATATTTAATAACGCACCCAGACACGGAACAAACACCGATGTTCGTCACTCAAATATTTGCCCCGAGTGGGAATCGAACCCACGACTCTTGGAACCGTAGGAAGTGAACCTGGGTCACTAACCACTGTTCAATCGAGCCAGTCAAGGTTAAATGTGTAAAAATCGGGGGAAAACGCGGACGGTGTCGCTGGCGCTGCTAGTGCACACACAGGATAGTCTCCATGAAAGAATTCGTTTAAATCCATCTGAAACGCGAAGATTCGTTCCCATTTTTTTCGTAACCGTGGCAATATCGTCCAGGGTCGTGCCAAGGCACAAAGCAAGTGGCTAATAGCCTCGCTTCGGGCCCTTTGATCGCCCTCGCCACTCGCACTGATTGACAAGGGCCGCCCTCGAAATTTTGAAACCTGTCGGAAACAATGTGTGGCCCGAGAAACGAATATTGCCTCCAATCCTCACTTTTCAGCCAGCAGACTTGATTAACGAAGTCATCTATGTACTGACCGTGTAGTTGATTTCTCGTTATGTAGGGGTGGTACCTACTGTTTTATTTATTTGTTTATCTGAACATCCAGTAGCTTTTACATTTTAATTATATATCTAAGTAACATGAACAACTGCACAACTTCTTTCTGATATTCGAATTCGGAAAAGCTACTTGTCTGTCTACCCTATAATCGATAAACGTAGAGGTTACTAATGCCGATCAATCTTTTGAAATTCGAATTATGTACATGAAACTCCCTGATTTTTTTTTAACTTCAAACTTATGTAAGTATTTAATAGTAGACCTCAATGATATTTCAAGTTTTTATTTTTATAGATAAAAAGGTAAGGTAGGTTCATAAATACTATTTATTAAATTACGAAAAACAGACAATGTAAACAGATCAATACAATTAATAAAATACTCGTAAATATAAAACACGCGTTATTTCAATACTACGAGGAAGTCTCCAATGTATCTGTTATAGGAATATTTATTAATTACGTCATCTTATTACGATGCTTTGCTACTGATGAGTATTATATTACATGATTTTTCCGAGTATATTTCAAAAATTGCTCATTCGTAATGAGAGTATTTTTCTGCGAAAAAATAACGAGGTAAACTTAGTTACTATCGTGTGTGTGATAAATTTCGGTGACAACGTACATAAAAAACCGAATTTGCGAAAGCAACTTATCAACAATTGTTATTTTTGTAAACCCTTAGAACTTCATAAAAAGTACTTTTTTATCTATTGCTTTAATACATTCGATAAAAAGCGTCGATGGTCGAATGGTGAAGGTCGTTGCTTGCCATGCGAGAGGTCGCCAGTTCAAACCCCGCCAGGTACCAATGTGTTTTTCAAATTTGAAATTCATATGTACCATCATTCGACCCTTTAACGGTGAAGGAAAACATCGTGAGGAAACCAGCACACCTGACAGATTTTTCTACGGTGTGTGAAACCATGTCAGAGGCCTACGGGCGGTTTAAAAACTCTGACACCAGGTTGTTCACCAACCATACGATAAGAAGAAGAATAAATTCGATGTATTTTTGGTTCCTCTGATAAGAGACTGGGCTTTTTAAAAGTATCTGGTTCTACATAGTTAACAGTTTTAGTACAGAACGGAGAATATTAATTTTTTACGTTTGAAAAAATGAAAAAAGAATGAAAAAACTTTTTATTGAAATATTTACAAACTTATCACATTAGGGATTGGAGCCGCCTTTCAAGCTATTGAGCTTGTGTCAGGCGACTCCGCTCTTCAGTCTCTTTAACTTATTTCCTATATTACACTGTTACAAGGATACAAAGATATATGGTCGTGTGTGTGTGTGTGTGCGTGTGTGTGTGTGTGTGTGTGTGTGTGTGTGTGTGTGTGTGTGTGTGTGTGTGTGTGTGTGTGTGTGTGTGTGTGTGTGTGTGTTTGTGTTTGTGTGTGTGTGTGTGTGTGTGTGTGAGGTTTTGTTTGACTAATAAAACGTTTCCTATAGTCCATATAAAATAAAAAACTGGCTAAGTGCAAGTCGGACTCTCTAGTTCATGTTTTGGCATAAAATTAAAAGTAGTGTACTTATATTCACATATCCTTTCCTTTGACAAAGTTACAATAACTTTTGCATACCCAGTAACATTCTCCTTAATGCTTTTTAAAGAATATTTTACCGACTAACTATATCAATTACCCAAACTGCCTAAAATATATTACGTACAAAATACCAGGGCATGTAAGACAAGCTATTACAGGAGATAATGAGGGTTCATCCTTTGGCCCTAAATTTAGACATTTCCAAAGAATAATGTAATAATAACTTGGGGGTCCTAGGAGACTATTACTCTGCAATATAATACGGTTGAACAGATCGTGTACGTATTTTGGATACTTATAGTGTTGTACCATTCGCGGAGACCCAATCTGTTTCAAGTATTACATGTATATTAAAAAATATTTTTTCTTCCTAATGAATCTAGGACACTAATCAGATAAAAAATAAAATCGTTAGGTGCTTATTCTGTAGGCATATTGCTATAATAGTATAAGCTATAATAGTTTTATTTCATACTTTAGTGCTGTCATACTCAAAATAAGCAACGTAGAAGATGCCATAATTAAAATAAAAATAACATTTTATATTATTTAACGTTAGTACCTACAGATAAGCTTAATTAAATCAACTCACGAGAATCCCCCGCTGTTCTCTCAAACTCTTGCGAAGATCATTGCAATTACGTTCGTTAAGTTGGCAAAGCGTTTCAAATGCAAATGTTATCTGCGGAAAGTTCTGTCACAATACGCAATAGAACTCTTTGTGGATGCGGAATAAACTCAGTGGAGCTAGGGATGAGGTTACTGTACGTAGAAACTTTTCTCTGGTCGGTTATATTTGACTTAAACGGTACAAATATATATTATCATTTATTTATATAATATTTATCCTTAGTGGATCTTACATATCATAGTGCACAACTGTACGGACACAAAAAACTACTCATTCCAATCACTGGGAGTGAGGGAACAGCGAGTGCGCTTGTAGTTTGATGAGACGGCAAAATCGACATGACTAGTTAAAGATCAGGCGCGGGACTAAGAGCTTAACGTGCTTTCGAAGCAAATGGGCGTGCATTCGCCAACATCCTGAGTAGTTTCTTAAGAAAATAATCTACGCAAATGATGTTCGACCGGACTCGAACCGGGGCCCTCTGTCTTAACGCAGCTTTTACTACTTATAGACTAACGATACCAGACAAAAAGAAATGAAAAAAATAAGGTATATCGATAAAGATATCGAGCACAGATATCGTCCCATCTCTAGTAAAGGAATAGCTGAAATTCTTTTCTTTACAAACAACAGAATTTAAACTATTGGAGTTCACGAGAATTGGAGCTTAACACATTGTATCGCGCGGGTTTGTTCGCAGAAGACTTATTAATTCCCGGTTGGATTTGTATTGAAACATACGCCTATCCAGAAAAGCATTTACTTGGAACTAGTGAAATTGAGAAAATCTCTTTATATTAAGCTTTTATGGCTATGGCTTCCAGTGAACATATACCACATAAAACGTGATTTGTTATGTTGTAATTTCTTTCTTATAAGGCTGTAACTATAAAGCTTTTTCTTGAAAATTTGTTAACAATCTGCCTTTGAAGATAAACGGTATAATGTTAACGAATATCCCAAAGAGATTTCTTAAGGGAATTCTTAGTATTTCTAGTAGTACGTTAATGTAACTCGAAACCATTCCAGTAACAAACTAGTTACGAAAGTTAAATTGTCAACACAAATCAAAACATATTCAAGATTAATTTTCCAAACGTTTGCCCAAATAACTGAAGTTTCTTAAGCCTTGAAAAGAATTACAAACTTCAGACTTAATCCTCGCCGAGTATAAGTACCAAGCAAACGAACAACAGTGAGGCTACAACGATAAATTCGGGTTCTCTCATCATCAGCCCATATACGTCCCCACTGCTGGGGCACGGGCCTACCCTAAACTAGCGCGATAAAGCCTTAGTCGACCACGCTGGCCAAGTGCGGATTGGTCGACTACACAACCTAAGAATTTCTTCGTCGTTGTGCACGATTTTTTCCTTCGCCATTAAAGCGTCGAATAATCGTGCACATGAATTTTAAATTTGAAAACACACAGTGGTACTTGGCGCGGTTTTGACTGGCGACCTCTTGTATTGCAAACAACGAACTTAACCACTTGACCATCGTACTCTTACAAACCTCTACATTATTTCAATTTCCTTTGGCTTCAAAGAAATGAGAAGCTTTTTTCATTTGCGTTTCGTTTTGACGAGCTGTAAAAATTATATGTTTGTTAACATACATTTTATTATGAAATCTGTAAAATGTTAAAAGTCCATCCACTATTTTCACCTGTTTGTTTCATTAATATAGTTCACATTAATATTATGAAATAAACGCGATATTTTAACGGTGAAGGTAAACATGAGAAAACCTGCACTTGCCCAGTGTGGTTGACTGGGCGTAAACGCCCTAGTTTAGCGTAGGCCCGTGCTCCAGCAGTGGGGACGTATATGAGCTGATGATGGTGATTTTATGAATTGCAAATATTCAGGAAAGTCCACAAGTAAAAAGTCCTTAACGAATCTTCTTCACTGTCCTTCTCAAACAAGTGCCGCCTGCGAGTCGTGCCTAAGGACTACCGTCGGCACTTAGCCGAAGTTTAAAATCACAACCCGAGTCTCGCAATAATCACGAGTTAACGCCATGTTTGAACAGCTGCTTTCAGTTAACGGTTTCTGGTCAGATGCTCTCAAACTCGATTTCAGGAGTTTCATGCTCCAATATGCAAACTCGTCATGCGCTGGCGCATTTGCTCAGTGGTTCGACTTTGTTTCGTAAATGTCAAGCTTTGACCATAAAGTTTATTAAGTAAAGCAGTAAATTGGATGTTAAGTGAGCTTAAACTCGAAAGTTTGAGGTCCAATGTTATGTAGCAACTTAATAAGTAATTAAAAATAAAATAAATTATTAACAGTATCATTTTCACTGGTTACCGTGAAATTATCTTTAATTCTTAACGTTATTTATAATTTTTCGGGTTCAGCTTCCTAGTTCAATCAATAAGAAACATAAAAAAGTACTATAGTCTCTTTAATGGAGTAGCTTCATCAGGTATTTTAAGAGCCTTAACCTTAAAGTATATTTTTATTTAATGATCGCAAATTTTTTAATGGACATTTTAATTGCACTTAATATAAAAGCATCGTGTAAGCACTCGGGTCGTTTTAAAAAGCCGCCCTAAAAGTTTTCATTGTTTTTTAATAAGGTGTAAGTACGTTACCTTTTGATAATACACAATTCAGCCATCATGTAGTAAAATACAGATCTGTATAGCAGTCAGACTTTGGAAATCGTAAGTTAGTCGTAGTACATTTGAGTATTTTGTTGACTTACATATGTAACATTACTTACTAATTACAAACGAAACATGGGAATTTAATAATAGTTGATTCTTTAAATGAGTATTACTTTATTGATGAACCGATTTACATGAAGGGGTGGGGGTTTACCATAACTTATTACTGAAAACCCCACTAGATCGGTAAATGTTTAGAAACGGCTAAATTAAGCATGCACAAACGTAAGACAAATATTCCAAAAAACATTATTTTAGGTACTATTGCGTCTATAACGGCATCCTAAAATATATTTTTATTTACAGACAGCTACATAACTTTATTGTATACAGATTATGATCTTCTTCTTATCGTATGGTTGATGAACAACCTGGTGTCAGAGTTTTTAAGCCGCCCGTAGGCCTCTGACATGGCTGCACACACCGTTGAAAAATTTCTCAGGTGTGCAGGTTTCCTCACGATGTTTTCCTTCACCGTTAAAGCGCCGAATGATGGTACATATGATTTCCAAATTTGAAAAAGACATTGGTACCTGGCGGGGTTTGAACTGGCGACCTCTCGCGTGGCAAGCAATGACCTTAACCACTCGGCCATCGACGCTTTACACAGATTATGATGAAATGTTGTATTTATTCCCTATTATGTCTAAATATATATCATTGTTGGTCCGGATATCTTTTAGACAAGCGCTTTCTACGAGATCATTGTATTATATTCTGTTGTCTGACATTATCAAGATGAAATAAAATCAGCCTTTTTGTTCAATGTTTTATTTTACTATTCATCTGTTCTCCACAAAAAAAAAGTAATTTCCCCAGTCCCCATTACGGGTCGCAAAATGAAATCCCCGGGAAAAATAAGAAAACATTTATAGAAATCCCGCGAAAATCCCAGTTGCAATCAGATTAACTTTGAAACTTAATTCAGGCTGCATTTAGAAAATAGAATTAGACACCATTAGCGTTAAGCGAACCTTTTAAAATCTCGTCATTTTGAGCAAAAAGGCAGAATTGGTGTTTTAAATCTTTAAAGAGATCGGTGTCCGGCCGGGAACAGAAAAATCACGTTGTTCGTACGAAAATATTAGTTGTTTTTAGCCCATTTCAAAACTAGGAGGTTATTTTATATACCGTACGTTCTTGGACTACGTAAAAGTATTCGTTCATGTTTTTATTAAAACTAAACGTACCTACTAAATATTAGTCTTTGTTAGGATCTACACTAGGCCTGCCTTTAGTTATTTTAAGTATTAATATTGTAGTCAAGTCAGTTAATCAACCGAAAAAAATATTTTTAAAAATAAGCCAAAAATCACAATTTTTATTTTAGTCAACCCTAGTGCGCCACCTGAAGATGATGACTTAAATTGTTGAAATTTCGCATAAAGCCTTCTAATATAACGCATCATCGATTAGTAATACAGGAATTTCGAAAATAAAAAAAAGTCTTTTTCACTCCACCCTAATCTACACGCGATATTAGTAGTAGCAAATACATACCTACTTCATATAAAACTAAACGTAGCGTGAAAATGTATATATGTGTGCAAAGTCACCTTTTAACCATCATTATCATCATCAGTCCATATACGTCCCTACTACTGGGGCACGGGCCTACTCTAAATTAATGCGATCAGGCTTTAGTCAACCACGCTGGCCAAGTGCGGGTTGGTTTACACAGCCTCAGAATTTCTTCGTAGGTGTGCAGGTTTCCTCACAATGTTTTCCTTCACCGTTAAAGCGTCGAATAATCGTACATATGAATTTCAAATGTGAAAAGCACTGTGGTCACTGGGACAGTCAGATTTCAAACAAAAAGTTTATTTCCAACTGGCTCGGTGGAACAGTGGTTAGTGAACCAGTTTCACTACTTACGGGTCCAAGAGTCGTTGGTTCGATTCCCACCCGAGACCAAAATTTGTGTGACGAACATCGGTGTTAGTACCGTGCCTGGGTGTTTTTAAATCAATTTAAGTTCATTTGTGTGTCCACTGTTGATGATTCTGATATCTGTAACACAAGTGCTACTTGTCACGGAATCAGATCATTGTATGTGATGTTTTGTAGTATTTATTTTTTTATCCATTTCAGTTGGTAGTAAGCAATTGATATTTTCAACCCGACCGGCTCGCATGTGTACCGGCCATTTGCTGCGGCTACCTTGCTTTCACAATTAATTTGACATTTGAATGCTAATAGCCCGTTAATTACTAGGAACTGAAATAACGAGTCCATAGACTTATGGTACGACAAATTTAGACGGCTAATTGGCAATTCTTGTTAAGTCAACTTCAATAGTAATATAGAGCATTGAAAATTAGGGCTTAATTTAAAACGTATGTATTTTACTCACGCAGTTAATGTTTTATTTAGTACCAGTTCAATATTTACTACTTTTAAAAATAACGATAATAAAATAAAAAGCAACAGAGCAAAGATAACAATGTTCAGAATACCATAAAAAATCCAGCCTGCATGACAAAGCTTACATAGGTAGAATTTTATTAATTACAGCCATTGCTTTATTAAAAATATGACTAATATAATAATAGGAACAAAAAGTTCATGATAAATGTCAAAATTAATAACAATAGAAGGTCATCATATTTAATGTCAAAAACTTAATTCATAAGAAAACTAATAATAAAGTTCATTAGTTCAGTCTACATTTTCGATTGGTTTAGTAGGTAGCACTTGAAACTTATCTAAGTATATTATTATACACCGTGAAACTTAAGTGGTTGTTATCCCGTAGCCAAACGATTTTCCTTTACTAGTTATTTTATTACTATCAAATTATGCTTGTTATATCGTAATTTTTTTTTATTTTTCAAAATATAATCATCCTATTTGAAAACGTGAGAGGCTATAGTTCTTTAAAGTGAGGTGATGTAATCATACATTAGCATTGCGTTATATGAATTATAGCACTATAATTAATATAAAGCATTATAAATTGATGATTTAAGCTATAAAAGCCCTAAGCTCTGATATATATCAATAACTTAACCCTTATCATCCCACTGCTTGGCAAAGGTCTCCTCCAAACCTGTTCACCGCTCTCTATCCAAGGCCAGCACTTCCCAGCTCCTTGATATCTGAGCCAAATCGTCACACCATACCATCACCTCTGAGTAATAAAGCTCTTTTAAAAAAACGGTGCGAGCGTTTTCGAGTTTCGTTTATCCCTTTCGTAAAACTGGTATGTATTGATTTGAATAAAAAAAGCTGCTCAAATCTATTTCAATACTCAGATAGAATCAATAATTAAATCAAGATTATCTGTAATTTATATTTAAGAGCTGTGGATTTTGAATAAACAAATAAATAAATTATACAGCGGGAAAACAACCACTGAAATTTCACGGTGTAAACACCTCACTATGGCTTGCACAGCAAACAACTTATAGATTTTGGCAGTCGATTTGTTCAAAAAAAGAAAAAGTAAGAATCGGGACAAATATTTGTGTGATAAACATCGTAACGTGTCTGGATGTGATTACGTATTTAAGTATGTATTTAAAAAATATATATGTATGTATATCAGTCTCTGAAGCCCATAGTTCAAGCTCTGCTTAGTTTGGTGTCAGATGGCCGTGCGCGGAAATGTCCCAGATATTTTATTTATCTATCAAACGCTCGTAGATCGCCCACCCGCTTCATAATCAGTGTTCAAAAAGACCAAGTTTCTTATAAACACAAGCCCTTCCGGCCTACGCACCCTCTGAATACTATTAAGCTGATAATTATTTACACAAAGTTATGTAAGGTCACGCCGCGACTGCGTACCCTAACGCTTTATGTTAATTCTAGTTTCATTATTCTGCGTTTATAAAACGCGACACCGGGTTAACGCTGGTTAACGGCACCTTTTAATGCAGTGTAAGGGTTCCTTTAGGAGTAATAGTATTATTTTAAAGAGGTTCTTTAGCTAGCTTAGAAATATTGTGTTGGATCTTTTTTGCTGGCGTGGAATAAAGAAAATGGTATATTTTTTATACTCGGTCCGATTTTATGGAAAGCACATTAAAAACGACTACACAAATAGTAGGTTAATTTAAGCAGGAATTTATTAGAGGAAGAACTTGTTAATTGGTATTGTCTATTAAGACCCCGCCCGTGTCTTGCCCGTGACCACGAGCGCTGCAAAGAGCTCGAAACGTCGGATCCCTAAATAACGTTTAGAAAAACAATACATGCGAGTTTAATCCGTAAAATTTGTTCTATTTCAGAAAAGTTTATATGTTTAAACATACAATGTCTTACAGTTTTTTAAACGTATATTATGAGATTACGCACGTATACAGTAGGTATACTTATTAACGTATAACAATCCACCCAACTCCCCACCACATCGCCAAACATCGACGTTCATGTCTCACCACGTATTTGACATTGTCAGTCACAAACCGCCCGGCCCATAGCAATCCAACAAAAAGCTATTTGATATTCGTTCCAGTTAATTATCCCAGCTTCTTACTAACCTAACGAGCTATATATAAATCAAACCGTCGCCTGACGGACGGACACAAACACTGTGATTAATATAACAGTAACCGGTAATGGCGGGCGTAATAACAGAACTATTTTTAACCGAGGGAGGTAATGATGCAGCCGACAATGGGATTAACGTCACTGAGACGGGTTTAACCAATAGTCTTGGGGAATGTAACTAAAATATTACACAGCTTTACATTGTTCTCATTCCGAGCTAAGCTGCTCAGGCATTTGTGTGTTATGTATGAATATAAAAAAACATTAATCAGAAGTAATAAGACAAATACTTGTTTTGTCTAACTGTTTGTCACTTACAAGAATTTCACGATATGTAAGCCAGTGTAAGCACTCTTTAGTGCAGACATAGGTCTAATTGATTGTTATTTTAAACATTTTGCTATGTTATCTGCTACAAACAATACACTCCATAAGTTAATAATGAATTTAAAGTAAATATTTTCTTATACAGAGGTAATCTCACATTTCTACAGTACATTCATTTTTACATCGCCTAACAAGAGCTAAAATTAAAGCATGAAAAGCTAATATTGACCATGAATACATCACGCAGTTTTAATTAAAAACGGCATCAAAGAGTCCGACGGGCACGGCAGTTAATTGATAACACATACAGCTCCATCCGTATCAAGATAAACCCTTTTTTTTTGTTTCCAAATCCCTCTGATGAAAGCTCCCACGCCTTTGTCTCGAGCCATTATTGTCTGGGCGTACTTTCAGATCTTCAGGCGGCAAACCACTCACTAGATATAACGTTTATTGTATTATTTGACCTAAATCTCAAACTATTGTTTTGTTTGTTTCTTTATGACGTTTTACGCCACACTTTGTGTGTACACGTTTAGAGCTCACTTTTAATGCTTATCGTTTGAAATTTCCTTTTGTTTACGTAACTTTGCGGACGCGGCAGGATATTTTATTTAACAAAGGAAAGTTTCTGAATGAACACGGTACGCCGGAGAAAATTATACGTTAGTAACGTGATGTAAGCATGTTACGAGGGAGAAACTATTTCACACTTTTGTTTGTTTCACAATCAAATTAGTTTACGGGCCAGAGCGTTTGAGTCTTGCTGTTCATACAGGTAGATTTCATAAAGAGTTGAGTAGTTAAGCTACTTTATTTCTTGTGCAGCGGTAATGGAATACCGATATCGTTAACATCCTGCACTTCAAATAGATAATCCAGTTTGGCTGTTACCTCACAGCTCATAACTTAATTCCTGTTTACTCCGGCGACCGCAGCGGACCGGTCAGTGCTTATTTATAAAGTAATTACAGCGACGGATGAGATGCGGCTAGTGTATAATAACACTAACTGGCGTATAAAGCTGTTTCTGTGTTTATTTTTAAGGCACGGACTTTATCTGTCCGGGAGTTATGAATTACACTGGTTACGACTTGTTTATGTTGAAAAATAGTAATGTTATCAATATAAGACCTCTACTGCTGGAGAAAATCTAATCAATCCCTCAATCATTTTCACAACGGTCATAAACGAAAATTTTGATTCGATATTTTGACCAAACTGTTGATCTATCTTTGAATAGAATAGAATAGAATAAGCTTTCATTTGATACGCATTACATAAATTATGGTAACAAAACAATTCAATTTGATTGCGAATTGCTTCAATCATTTCAATCTCCACTTCAACTGTGGCAGTTATTGTATTTTGTATTTTATTTTGAAATAATAATCTAAAAGACAATATTATTTACAAAAATAAACACGACGTAACTAGGAGACGATGGTAAGCTGATTTAGTAACGAAAGCCTGAGTGAGTCTCAATAATTAACTAAATTAAATTGTAACTCACCTATTCCAAGGATGAACGAATTTCCTTGGAAGTGAAATTAAAATCCACAAAACGGGTAAAAATAAAGTATCAAAATAAAAGTCATACTTTGTCTTACATTCAACAAAGATATCTCACACACTCCTCAACATTTTAAACTAATATAAACTTTCCAGTTCGTTTCTCAGCAACACAATTTTTCCCTTAGCCAGAGCTAATTTCCCGTTTTTATATGAATACTTGACCTAGATTTAACCAACTTGTTAATTATAACGAAGTCTGCCATAATCTTTATATAAGAGTTTTTCAACAACGGACTAAAAGAAATTCAGAACAAGCTGCTACTAAAGAGATCGCCCTAACACCATAACCATTATATTCAGTACCTCTTTGTCTTGTTTGTGAGGATTAATTTCATTGCAGAATTCGCGAGGCTTAATTATACACTTAACATCTCACCCGAAAAGAAAATGGACGATTTAAATCTTTCGCATTCCATTATAACTGGAATTTAACGCCACATTTCATGAAATTGCAAATATAAAGTTGATATGAGTTTCCTCGTAACCGCGATGGTGCAAGCCAATCGAATCGTCCAACAGTAAGCGGCTATATATTTGATACTTTATACAATGTTGCGCTAAGCCCCATTTCAATATAAGTTCAAAAAGTCTTCACTTGTTTTTTTTATTAAAGGAATACGCTGCGAAAGAGCGTGGGATCTAAGATTATGACCTTTCTGTAGAGCAATTACTTATCCCGATATCAGGAAGTTGGAGGTGCTTCATTAAGGAAAACAATAATGTTGGCAAAAAGTAATTACATAAATTCACAAACATAAACAAGTACTCAAGATTTTCTGCATGATCTTTGCTGCAGCATGTGCTTTAGATAGCCAGTCAGGCAAGACATTTGACAGTTTAAAGAAGGAAACGAGAGCCGTGTAAGTGCAATGAATTCAAGAAAGCAAAACCGCACAATGGAAGGGACACAACGGCTGGCAACGTGTTTCCGTTTCGCTTTACAGTTTATTTATAAAGTAATTACTGCGGTGCAGGACTGCAGATGCATATCAACTGCAATCTGTATTCATTTAGTCGTAACGCCGGAGCGGCGCGCCAAACGCTCAACGACAAACCTTACTTGAGGTTCGACATCGTATTGAGATTTGTTTATATCTCTGTCATTATATAACACTAGTGACCCGGTATATTATACATAAAATACCTTCTCTTGAATCCCTCTATCTATTAAAAAAACCGCATCAAAATCCGTTGCGTAGTTTAAAACAAACTGGCCCCACTGGACAGACCTAGCCTAAAGGGGTAATGTAATTTAATATGCCTTTGTGTCTTTTTTTTGGAAATAAATTATTTATTTATTATTATTTAAAGATTTCAGCATACATAGGACCAGGCAGACGCGGGTAGTGACTTTGATTTATACTATGTAGTGATTACAATAGGATCGTGGTCACGGTTGAACTATAAAATCGTCGATTTTTCTTTAAAAATTATTTTAACTGCATTAAAAGTGTGATAGTAACTTCCTTTCTTCCGATCCTTAAATGAGTGTAAGTGTGAGTTACCCTAGCAAGAAAGCAGCTCTTAGACAAATATAAATGGAAACAATAATAAAATTAGTGCCACTCATATGTGAACGCACACTTAAATTACTAAAATAAATGTCGTCTGCAGCTTATCCTAAACAGCACACTAACACCGCCTCTTATTCTAAAACCTAGATAAAAACCAAGCACACACACACACCTCTAGTACTACAGTCAAATGCCCCCATTCAGTGACCTAGCATAAAAAACATGGTTTTTACAAATGCGAAGACATACAAAGGGCCATGCGTGGTGGCGCCACAAATCATCCCGCGGGCAGAGTGCTTGTTTCCGACTTCCAAGTCACTCGTATTTCACCGTTGAGCTACGGTTTTTCCTCCTACCCCTCCTACGACCTGACGACTCGATCCGATGACGTTTTTGCTTATTAATTCAGCTGTGACTGAACGGCTATTAGGGCAAGTTTAATTTATGAGCGACTTCATAAATCACTGCGGAAAATTAACAACGAGCATGCGGGAGAAGACTCTTAGCGATAGCTCTACATTGTGATTTCGATTACCAAAACACTGATCTAAAAAGATAATAATACGTTTATTTTCCTTCACAATATAGGCAATTTTTAGTACTAACTTAGGTCTAAGAACAATCAATCTAAGCCCAAGTGAAGGACTGGTGCCTAAAAATAGTTTCGTAGTGAAACCTGTGTGTACAGGTCACCAGGCCCCATTTTCTGGCTGTGCATAGGATCAGGTCAGATACCTAGTGTGAGAAAGTTTAAGATTAAGTTTTAGAGCGAACATTTTCCCACACGATGTTATCCAATTCCCACAAAAAAAAATATCAAGAAGCCATCGTATAACTCCAATACAGACACGACCAATTGATTTCGCAATGCAATAGTCATAAGAGTGGAAATTCCCACGTTTGAACTTAAACAAGCGAATTATCACATGCGACTGCGAACCAACAGCCGACCGAATCCAATCTCTGCAATTGACAACCCTACAGCTCATAGAGAATTCCTTTTAATTGTCTCACTTACGCGGCCGATCGAAACTCAACTGTATAACAACAAAGTAAGGTTGGATTTCGCACGCGCGATACAATAGCAGTAACAGTCGGCTAATGAGAACAATGAAAGCTCCAGAACGGCAAAAGTGCAGGAACCGTCAGTTATTGCTGCATTACATTGTTTCCTGCTTCTGTTAATAACTCGCAAAACTTCCAGCCTGGATGCGAAAAACGCTAATCTTTATTACATTACATTAGAGCTCATTTTCCCAATCCTTCCCCCTTAAAAATTATGATGAAAAATACTGAAATGCAACACTGACTGCATCTGTTTTAGGTTGAGTTTCCAGTGGCTCTGAAACGGAACGATGTAAATCGTAACGTAAAGTTTTAACTGGACGTTTGCAGAAAAATTTAAGTTAACTTTTAAACCGGGCTAGTATCGTAAACGTATTATGAGGTTCATATAATAAAAGTGGATGTGGACGATGCCGTCGTTTCAAACATTTTCCAACTACACCATTGTCATTTTATTATTATATTAAACTGAAATGTGTGTTTAGTTTAGTATTTAAACGGTATAATAACATTGATAGCTTTGTTATTTAAAACAGACCATGCTGGCCGGGCCGCCCACGCATTTGCTCTCACGCATGACCTGACACAACTGGTACTCCAGCCCACCCGGATGCCTGATATTGTCGGTCAAGCGCCCTCCCTGTTGGACCTTCTGCTGACGAGCCACCCATCGGGGTACCTAGTGTCGGTTTGTGCCCCACTGGGGTCCTCCGACCACTGCCTGGTGGGTGCAACAGTGCCATGCACCGCTCCCCCACAACCCGTGGAGGTGACGCGGAGACTGTGGCGCTACTCGTCGGCAGATTGGGATGGTTTGCGTGAATACTTCGCATCCATCCCTTGGGGGCAGTGCTGCTTTGGAGGAAGTGATCCCACGGAGTGTATGCAGCGCTATTGCGGGTGAGATCAGTATTGGAATGGAGTATTACATTCCATTTACTGATGTCACCAGCGGTCGCAAAGATGATCTCTGGTTCAGTCGTGAGTGCGCCGCAGCCGTTGAACTGAAACGGACGGCGTACCGCAACTGGGCCAGGGCTCATGCACTCCGGGATCCTAATATTACTTCAATCAAAGCAGCCTATAACAAAGCCACCAAGGCCACCAAAGGGGCCTACATTAGAGGCAGATGCCCAGCGAGTTGCACGTGTTGGCCAGGACCTTATTAGGCATCCCACGGGTAGCCGCTCCTTTTTGGCGCCTGGCTAAACATGTGCAATCCAACTTCTGTCTGCCTTCGTTGCCCCCGCTGAAATATCCTAACGGTTCACTAGCTCATCAGCCGCAGGAGAAGGCAGATCTGCTTGCCAATCTTTTTGCGGCCAATTCCTGCATTGATGACGGTGGAGCACAGCCGCCTAAAATTCCAGATTGCGGTGCTCATATGCCTGAGATCCGAATCAGGCAATGTGATGTACGTGCTGAGTTGCAGTCACTCGATGTAAGGAAAGCTAGTGGCCCAGACGGTATTCCAGCGTTAGTACTTCAAATTTGCGCAGCAGGAGTAGTCTCCAGTACTCACACGCCTGTACCGCCTCTCATATACCTCGGGCATCGTGCCCCGGGCTTGGAAGGAGGCGAATGTTCAGCCTGTCCCCAAAAAAGGGGACAGGTCTGATCCCTGCCAACTACCGGCCCATAGCTATAACCTCCAGTACTGGGTAAGGTGTTTGACCGGATTATTAACGCCCAGCTCATCCACTACCTAGAGGATCACTCGCTGCTGCATGACCGTCAATACGGTTTTAGACCAAAACGGTCCACGGGTGATCTTCTAGCGTACGTTTCGCACCTCTGGGGGAGGCTATGGAGAAGCACGGCGAATCTATGGCAGTTAGCCTTGATATCGCTAAAGCGTTTGACCGTGTATGGCATCGTTCGCTTCTCTCAAGCTCCCGGCATACGGTCTGCCACCTCGCTTATGCGAATGGATTGCGGGATTTTGGAGGGGCGCAGGATTCGTGTCGCTTTGTGACGGACGCACTTCCTGTTTTCCACCCAATAAATTCCGGTGTACCTCAAGGTTCCGTTCTGTCGCCGACATTGTTTCTGCTGCATATCAATGACATGTTGTCACTAGGCAATATTCATTGTTATGCAGATGACAGCACTGTCCACCCACGTTATCTCGGAAGACCTGGGGTAAAACAGACCGAAACCGAGGAAAAAGGAACCTTCTTGTCGCTACGCTTGACGGGGTCTTGGACCGCATTTCCGAATGGGGCTCATGCAATCGTGTCGAGTTCAATGCCAAGAAGACACAGGTGTGTGTTTTTTCTAATAAAGTGTCTCCTTTCCTTTCCCATCCTACCTACTCTTCAGAGCACCCCCTTACCAATACAGGATAGCCTTAGCGTCCTTGGCATAGATGTTCGCCGCGACCTGAACCAGCGGGATTACATCGAGAGCGCCATTAGAACAGCCTCCCGCAAACTGGGGATCCTGAACAGAGTGCGGCGATTTTTCACACCGGTGCAGCTCTGCCTTCTTTATAAGGCACAAGTTCGCCCATGTGTGGAATATTGCTGTCACCTCTGGGATGGCTCCGCAAAATACTTGCTCGACGCTCTCGATAGGTTGCAGCGACGTGCTATCCGTATTGTCGGTGATGTAGAGGTGTCCGAAACTCTGGAGCCTCTACAACTACGTAGAGACATTGCCGGTCTTAGTGTTCTCTACCGTCTCTTTAATGGGGAATGCTCTGAAGAGCTATTTCAGCTAATCCCTCCCTCCCCTTTCCACTCCCGAACGACACGTGCAGGACAGCGCTGCCATCCACATACAATGCAGTCGCTGGTGGCTCGGACTAAGAGGTTCAGCTCTTCATTTCTGCCCCGTGCCATTAAGGCATGGAATGCCCTTCCAGCTCATGTTTTCCCTCCCTCCTATGATCCCGGGCTCTTCAGGCGGGGCGTGAAACGGCATTTAAGCAGGCCTTCAGGGTGAGTGCGACAGGCGCAATATGATCTATTGTGCCTGTCGACCTCATATTTGGATCTCACTACCGCTTACCATCAGGCGGAGTGTGGTCATCTTGTTTGCCTATTATATAAAAAAAAAAAAAAAAAAATTTTTAGTAACTGTGTTTTTATTATCTTTCACTTATGACTCTAATTAGTATGCCAACTGACGTTCACAAACATACTTACTTAATCATTTTGTATAATCTAATCTCAGCAGAATAAAGTAGCCACATCCGGTAGAGCACTTTTGTGTAATGATATTAGTTTGAATTTAATGTCTGAACTATTTCGGCATAAAAACGGAAAAAACAATACCTGATATAGGAATAGGCAGTCAATTTCTGATACCTACTACTACTCATGTTAATCAACACGTCGTGTTCGGTTCCATGAATATAGCGCAGTAAACCATGGTATTACGATGGAGCTTTCAAATACGTTTGAATTCTGTTTTCACAGAAGCAGGCTTTATACGAAATTCGAGAGAACTGCAAATTATGGCGGAAATACAGGAACGGCACAAACCTCTTTGTCTTTTACATTGGGTAAGTTAATAAATGTGTATTGGGACCGTGCGAAGTGGGTGGAGGGAGAAATGGCGCTGATTGTCAAAAACGCATGCAATCTTATGAGATGTCCGTTGTTATTGCTAGCGGCGGCCGTGGGTACTAATTTCACTCCATAAGATTAAACAAAGAAACGCTACCAAAATGAGGGCAGCACCGTCGTGCACGTAAAAGTATGAAGACTTTTTTTTTGTCCTAACTAACATTCGATGATGGCTTGGAGTAGCCTCTTCATCATCACCGAACTTGCGGGGGAGCTGATGGCTGTCACCCCTACCTAACCAACATACAATGATGGATTTGAGTTGCCTCGTCATCATCACCGGACTTGCGGGGGAGCGGACAAAATTTCAGCACGATGATAGTCATTAATATAGTGTTACACATTCAAAAGCGTGATGAAGTTCTTGATGCTAACTTCTTACCGTTTCAAATTACAGAGTAATTATTATAAGTAAGTATTCAAATGTAGTTCTTGCGGCTACCTCGAGTTACGATGTAGAGCACCGATCTTCTTCTTCTTATCGTATGGTTGATGAACAACCTGGTGTCAGAGATTTTAAGCCGCCCGTAGGCCTCTGACATGGCTTCACACACCGTTGAAAAAATTCTCAGGTGTGCTGGTTCCCTCACGATGTTTTCCTTCACCGTTAAAGGGTCGAATGATGATACATATGAACTTCAAATTTGAAAAACACATTGGTACCTGGCGGGGTTTGAGCTGGCGACCTCTCGTATGGCAAGCAACGACCTTAACCACTCGGCCATCGACGCTTTTACACCGGTAAATATTGTTGTATATAAGTTTTGTAGCAGAAATACACAATTGTGTAAAAACTTCAACAGTCTAGCACGGCTCGTAATAATGGGTCTTAATTTGATTACACCCATTTAATTTCAACACTGAACCCAAAAAAGACCGATCATCTACCAGGCCAGTATAATGAATTCGTAATCCGTTCAAGCAGTGCCCCACAAAAGCAGTGTCACTCAAAAACAATTTTCCCAATCACAGACAAAGGCTCCAGTCGAAGTGCCCTTTGCTGTCAAAGCGGACCCGAAAAATACCCCCCTTTGTTTCTCGAAATGAACCATCAATTACAATTTAGCTAAGCGGCTGACACAGACCATTAATCAAAACAATAACTTAACTACATACGCCGAATACAAGTAATAAATCACAAAAATACGAACGACTGTACAAAATGATTGCGGAAACTTATTTGGAGATGGCGGTCGTTTGTTCGATGATCATTGAATTACTTGCGCTTGGCTTTGTTATTGGACTAGCCTTCTGCCCATAGTTTCACTCTTTACGTATATGTATAACAAAACAAATTAGATGTTTGCTCAAGGTACATAATCTTAAAGCCGCAAGTATATTCATTTACACATTTTAAGTTTTATACATATTTTTATAGTAACATCCGACCGATTTCAGCCATGGCGGCCGATCTCAATTGAGATCAGCCAAGTGCGCAGAACATATTATAGTGCACAAGTGTGCGCGCAAACACAAGTGCACTCTCTATTCCCTTACTCTCATAATTCGGTGAGACGGCAATCCAACATGACCGATGAGAGATCGGGCGCAGGACCACCGGCTTATCGTACTTTCCGAGGCATGGGCGTTCAACCACCAACTTCCTAACTCCGGACTGAGTAATTTCTTTACAGAAAAACTCACACAAATTTTGCCCGACCCCGGACTCGAACCGGGGGCCTCTCGGTCCTTACGCAGCGCTTGCTACCAATAGACCAACAAGGCAGTTAGTTATTATTATAGTATTTGAACATCCACACGGTGGATGTTCAACACACCATACAGCAAACTAAACAGAACTTGTATAATATCTTCAAGAACTATTTAAATAGATAAATTTAACATGTGGATACATGTGTAATATGTTCTCACAAACTTAAATACATATTCACACCCAGACACGGAACAATCACGAATGAGTGTACACCGGATGAATGTCTATCCTGGGTGAGAATCAAACCCACGACTCCTATCACTATTATTCTGAGTCAGTCAAGTTTTATAAAGGAACTTTGGTATACTCATAGTATCTACTAAAAGCGTCGATGGCCGAGTGGTTAAGGTCGTTGCTTGCCATGCAAGAGGTCGCCAGTTCAAACCCCGCTAGGTACCAATGTGTTTTTCAAATTTGAAATTCATATGTACCATCATTCGACACTTTAACGAAAACATCGTGAGGAAACCAGCACACCTGAGAGATTTTTCAACGGTGTGTGAAGCCATGTCAGAGGCCTACGGGCGGTTTAAACTCTGACACCAGGTTGTTCATCAACCATACGATAAGAAGAAGAAGTACCTACTATCGTATTTATATTATCTGTACACACAATTCCAGGCTATTTAAAAATGTGAATAGATTCAATTGTACCCGAGGTTTCACGTTACAAAGCCAGATTACCTTAATGAAAACCGCAAGCCGTATAGAAACACAAGTGTCTTATTTATTTGAGTACTCTGTTGAGGACGCAAACAGAGCGGTTGATTTCAATATAAGTTCCTTTGTGAGCACTAAGTATATTCACAAGCTAGCTATTGTATTGGGTTATTTGAATAAACTTAGGTATTTGCATAAACTTGGATAATATTTTTACTGCTAATCTGTGTATATTTTCCACAACTTTAACTCACAGGATAAATGAGCGATGGCGTATTGCATAGTGCCCTATCTCTCTTGCCAAGAGACGTGAGTTTGGTTCCCACTCAGAGTCACAAGTCAAAATTCCATTATTTATATAGGTATATACACGCGCGTATAAGTCGTCGGTACAGTAAATAAATAACACGGGACATATACTTGTGATTGTTTGTTAAACATTAGTATTTGTTACGTGTCGACAAGTGCTTAAGCTACTTACCACGGAATCAGATAAATTTATGTTTTGTGACGTAGAAATAAAAAAATACTTTTTTTCACAGAAATTTAAATAAAAAGATGGCCTCATCACCGTCCGTCCCATTTGCCTTCTAAACCCTTGCTAAGCGGAAGCATAACAAACAAACCCTACTTTCCAAAAAACACCTACGTAAAGTACTAAACACACTTTGAGTGTAACGTCCTTTAGGGTCGTTACACACGGGCCCAAGCCCTACTCATCTAGTATTCATAGAGGCCGGGATAAGGGAAGTCTACACTTAATACAATACAGTATACCTACATACGTAGACTAAGGTTTGCTCGATTAACTCAAAAGTACTTCAGGTTCTCTTATTATTGAAGAATGTTAATAAAGCTCGATAGTATTATTTTTGTAAATAGACAAAAAGATTCTTACCAATAATTATATTGGTTCATCATCATTCTCCTGCCCTTATCCTTCTCCTTTATACATATATATTATTGGTTATTTGGCTATATTTCGCTAACCGGAAGGAGAGGTTATACTCATAAATTTTCCTTAATATAGATAATAAGAAATACGACAGGGAAAATATGAATACAGACGTAAAACAATTGGGAACAAAATCGATTAGGTGTAATCCCCTTGATGATCACGTGTCTAATTTGAGCAGTCTCAATCGGCCAATGTTTTGTTTATGGGATGCGCTTGTGTTCACAGAAGAAATTATGTCCATTTCAATAAGAAACAGTATTTTTTGCACATAAAAATAACATGTACTTACCGAGTGGGCGTTACTACAGAAAAAGTAGGTATATCTACCAAATAACCTGCAGGTCACAACGTACGAAGAAAATATATTCTCTCAACTCACTTTAAAAATAACAATCGAACAAGTTGAATGTAGAGCACTTCTTTAGTAATACACCGTGAAATTTTAGTGGTTGTTTTCCCGCAGTAAAATGATTCTATCTTAGTAGTACAATAGATTTTTGCAGTTCTTTTTTGTTAAAATCAATAAATGCCGGTTTTACGAAAGGTTTAACCGAAACTCGAAAGCACGTTCGAACCGTTTATGACTTAGGGTGACGAGCTTCTTCAGCTTTAAGCATCGATTTCATGCGGCAAGCAGTATCTGATTACGTCACATCATATAAAAGAACGACAGATTCTCCCGTTTTTCTGGAAATTTGAAAAAAAAAATATTTTTCGAGGAATTAAATGCATGATTCGGTAGTATTACTAAAGGCAAATCGTTCTGCCACGGGAAAACAACCACTAAAATTTCACGGTGTATAATGTTCAAAAGCCAAGTTAAATGAACCAATTAAGTAATAATATCCTCCTAAGCGTTCAGTTTCTCTGAAGATTAGCCAAATGCGAAGGACCTAATAATATTGCCATCTCCATCACTCGCACAATCTGAAACGGCTATTTGCATTGACTAGCTACGATAGCGTTAACATAAACTATTATATCTACTCTGATGCGGTTAGTATTCTCCGACTGATGATGCCGTATTAGCTAACAACCTCAAAAGAACAGCAATATGCGCAGGAGGTATTTAAAGTGCACAAGTGCGCACGCAAACATAATAATATGTGCTCTTTCTGTAATATATCCTGAGTAAGACAGCAATCCAACATGGCCGATGACATGTTAACTACAAGACCAACAGCCAAGCACAAGGCTGCTCTACCTGCAGAATAGTGACTCCCAACTGAGTTAATTCTTTACGGAAAAGCCTTTACAATTTTGACCAAACCAGGACACGAATCGAGGACTCTCGGTTCACTATGCAGCGCTCATTGCTGCACCAACAAGGCATGCAATGTGTATGTGTATAATGATGAGTGAAAGCCTTTTTGGCACATTCTGCTCTAGTTTTAAGTCATTTTATATTTCTATTTTTGTGACTGTGTGAGAATGTGTTAAATAAACATTTTTCTTTCTATTTTAGGAAGAAAGAAAGAAAGAAAGTAAAAAACTTATTGACCACGACTTGAGATAACAATGACACATAGATACATACACAAGACACAAAACGCACACAAAGAAATAGAACACAAATGCAAGGACTTTATGAGTGGTCAACGAGGTACAGGCCTCAGCATGTGCCGCATCAGCCCGAGAGCCGCTGCAGCGCTGTTATTTTACACCACACTGAACCTGTACGTCTGCTTTTTTTGTGTGTAAATAAGTAAGTCTATAGTGTTCATGACATATTTGTGCCGAATCCCCAACTGTGCCAATAGGTAGGTCAAAGCACGATCTCAGTATCTTCACTACGCGCATTCCTGTCGACGGGAATCGGAAGGGCAGGAACGCGGGAATTCCAATATTCCAGCTGCGAGTGGCGGATCAAATAAATATCTCTCTGGTTATTGCTGCAGCAAACTGGCGGGCTGGAGGCACTTCCCAATGAAAATTGAGAACTTACGCCTCCTTTGTGAAAGAAAACTACGCATCATGAAGTCCGGGGAAACTGGGGAGCTCAATTTTAAGAGGCACAAGCGATCAAATTCAACCACTTATTGAGCATCAGGACTCAAAGGTGGTATTGAAACATGATCAAACCCAATTCAGTTACCCTGAATGTTCATTTAATTTTAAAACCATACAAAGGAAATATCGAATCGAATAGATTGGCTTTCCCAGAATTCCAAACTATCAAAGCAAAGCGAAAAACGTTATATTTGACTTACCCTTACAAAATGGCATAAAGCACATAAAAGTAGTAAAACAGTTTTGCGAAATTTACGAGGAAATTCAATATTCCCACCGGAAGTTAGAAGATCAAATAATATCGAATAGGTTTTCGTGGAGACTACCGCAGAGTTTGAAAGCGAGATGGAATGAAATGAAATAGCTTATTTGCAGTTGAAGTTGAGTTCATGCTCTTAATAAGCACCCCTTCTCCAAATTAAATTCATCATTTAGGAACGGAAATGAATATTAAGAGATAAAAATCATTTTAACGTAATCCAAAATGAGTAGCCGATCGGAATGAGGATTCTTTGTTCCATCGCTCTCATATTTTGATGATACGGACACACGTCATGACTGATGAGATGTAAGACAAAAAACCACAACATCTCACCTTACTTTCTGAGGTATGGGGTGTTAGACCTCAAAAGTCTTGACTTAAGACTAATTATATTCTGTATGCAAAAAAAATACTAGACTCTGACTTTAGACCTCCCGCGATTCACACCAGTTTGTCACCAATAGTCAATCTTGTAGTTGGTTATCAAAGGATGCAAAGTATCCAAACTAATTTCTTAACAAGAAACCGCCGACAGAGTCGTTCAGAGACCTATCAGCACGGCACCACCAATAGAGAGCCCGAAGCGGCAGTCAAATTCGCACAATAACAGAATCCAAACAGCGCAGTTGACACTCACAAGAAATAATCCCTTTGTAAGCACGAATTCTGCGAAGAAACGAGTCAAAGAAGCTATTTAATTAATGTAAACAACCGGGCCTGTGCGAAAGCAGGCTATAAGGGGCGATAAAAATTTATCGCCGCCAACGGGTGCTATTCCTATGTAGTATGTAGGTCAGTCTGAGTATTTATAGCTCGGTCCCGACTGCAGACCTTGCCAGGGTCAAGAATTTTAAGAACACCTATTTCTGTGGCGCTCGAAGGTGCACTTTTACTATAAACGGATTTGCTCCAGGGAATCGAATTGGGCTGACGCCGACCTTGATGCAACGTAGAAATAGCTACTTTATTCGTACTGACTGAAAATAACTATGAATTTTATTTTGGTTTGTGTTATTAACTACCCCTATTATATTACCTCTATATTGTCAACCAGCCAGCACTTGGCCAGCATGATTGACTGAGGCCTGATTTCCTAGATTAGGATAGGCTCATGCCCCAACAGTGGGGACGCATATGGACTGGTGATCATGAGCGTTATTAGCAGGTATCCTAACTTATTTGGCACTTTCAGTGATAAGTTCAATTCTATATCAAATCTACGTATGTAGAAAAAATAATCTTACATCACGTAAAACCACCATACTTATCTCGACAGCAAAATGGGCCATTTCACTTCCTAAGTATTACAATGTAACATACAATTACATTTAGTACGTCAAATATACATTTTACATAAGTGGGTTCTCTCCACGTCACCGGAACGTCTTCTTAGCTAAACGGAACCACGCTATTAGTTTCTTATAGCATTTTCACTTATCTACCAACTTTTTATATCTCGCTGACTTAACGACACAGATAGAGTTGCCACAGATTAGCAGACAACTTGGATATTTGGTAGAAATGTAAATGTAGGCTTTGAGCGTGAGAATATAGGTACACCTACATTCTCATGCACTCTCTCAATAATATCATTACATTTCCACTTTAAACCCCATATGAACTGGAATCCGAATAAATAACTATTCCAATTAATATCATCAAAATATAGTTCAGCCATTTCTCCAATCATAGATAGAGGATAGAGGTAAATGTTTGTTTGCAACATAAGTAATTATAAATTGCACACATTCCAAATACTTGTTTACTGTAAATACTTGTAATTTTTTAATGGTATATTCAATCGAAAATATAGTTTAAAGATAGGTTTTACAAAGAGTTCCCGAAAATACGTGAAGTCTTGAAATGTCCCTAGAACTTCTGCGACTTGGCTAACGCAGCACCTAACGCTCTACGTGGTTCTTTAATTCTGCAATTCCTACAAGTTTTAATAAGTTACTTACATTTTAAAGCGCTGATGTTCATTTGAATTTCAGATGGAATCCACGTTATCTGAGGGGCCGGTTGAATATTTCAGTTCATATTTCAGGTACATGACCCATTTTAAGAACAAAGGGGCCGCGTTTCATTGCTTACTCTGCACATCTCGGTACTTCGAGTGACCTATTAATGTAGCGTATTCTGTTTGGACTACATATATAATGTTAGGGATAATACTATTCAGGGGAAGTATGCAGAATCTATACTATTATGATTGAAATTATAGAAAAAGTTACAAATGAATAGGTAATTAAAGCTTTCAGACTTACCAGTTAAAAAAACAAATCATAAAAGCATTATACAAACTAAACGGCAATACGTTCGACAATTAATGCTTTCTTAATGGGGCATTTCCGGATAAGTATAGCCTAATAATGTTTTTAATTATAGGAAATATTACAATGGGACACAAAAATAAACGAATTTGACAGATAATGACACACATGAAATGTGATTTAATTTGATGAAACAACAAAATTTATTAGTATGATATACCTTTAGCATAGGATAGTTTAAATAGTCTTCATATTTTGTGATGGGTAAATTAGGCAATATATTTTAATAGTAAAGGAGAACAATGAGAGATGGCAGTACATAGAGCAGTAAGCAGACCCAAAATAACTCGTATTCTGCGAAACGAGACGTATTCGGTCCAATAAAGTGATTGCGACATCTGTCAATGAACTCAAACTCATCAATAATATCTTTTAATTAAAAAGCCTCTAGGAAATAATTTGCAAAATTTATTGTACAAAATAGAAACCTTTGATTTGATCATAAATGGGGACGGTGTCAGTATACCTACTGTAGATATTAAAAGCTATGCTTAATAATTAATAGAACAAACATCATATTAATGCGAAAGTGCCATACGTTACGTAACATTATAAATATTATACAAATTATTAAACACACATTATATCTAAAAAAATTAGAGATTATTTCTACCAGGAAGAAAAACAATCGAAGCGGAAATGTCACAAGGAAGCATAAGTTATTCATAAGTATCTGATAGAGAACAGCCCTAATCCCGCAGTCAGAAAAAGTAATTAATCAGCTATATTGACCGGAACTTCCCTTTATTTGCGAAACAATTAGGTGGTGTTTGATCGGTCGTTAACTATCCGTCGGAGACAATTAGCTGTTCAAAAATAGACACGCGTACATTATGTTGCTCATGTTTATAGCCAAATTGCTTGATGAACTACAATCAAGGTACTCATACTAAATATTCGTCTTTATAGGTCTACACGCGACATTAAGAGTACCAAATACTTAGCTACTTACTGCATTCATAACTACAATTATTAATATCGCATGTAGACACATAAGGACTAATATTAGTGTAATGAACGCGAAAGTCTAAAATCTTAAAGTACTCACACCTTAGGGGTTGTCCATTAATCACGTGAGGCTTGAAAGGGGGGGGGGGGAGGGGTTTAAATTAAGATAATATTCAGAAAATTTTAAGATTCTTTGTAGGTACTAAAAATACACGTGATGTTGAGGAGGGGGGGGGGAGTGGTCTTAAATATCACTACATATCAACAATGGGCGAGGGCGGGTTAAAATGCTAAAAAAAGATCACGTGATTAATGGAAAACCCCTCAGTCAAAATGGATCAGAAATTAATATTACACAAAATCACATACATCGATCGATCTGATACCGTGGTAAGTAGCTTAAAAGCACTTGTGTTACGGACATCAAAATTAACATGAAAATACACAAATGTACTTAATAACACACCCAGACACGGAAAAAACACCGATGTTCGTCACGCAAATATTTGTCCCGGGTGGGAATCGACTCACGACTCTTGGAACCTTAGGTAGTGACTCTGGGTCTCTAACCACTGTTCCACCGAGCCTGTTAATTGAATATACTGCCGAGTGGTTAAGGTCGTTGCTTGCCATGCGAGAGGTCGCCAGTTCAAACCCCGCCAGGTACCAATGTGTTTTTCAAAATTTGAAATTCATATGTACCATCATTTGATGCTTTAACGGTGAAGGAAAAACATCGTGAGGAAACCTGCACACCTACGAAGAAATTCTAAGGTTGTGTAGTCGACCAACCCGCACTTGGCCAGCGTGGTCTACTAAGGCCTTATCGCCCTAGTTTAGGGTAGGCCCGTGCCCTAGCAGTGGGGACGTATATGGGCTGATGATGATGTTTTGGTGACTTTATACTTAAGTAGCAGGACTATAATATTCTATCCATAAATATACGTTGGAAAACTTTCAAGAATACATTAGTGCGACATGATTATTTATTACAGAGGTAATATTAAGAATTAATTAAGTAGGTCAATGTGATAGACAGAACGTCGTGTTGTATGAACTTCCTTGTACTTCTAAGTAAGTATTGATTTAGATTACGACCCGTTTTGTTCTACAAGTTATTCATTATCTGCACGTTCTTGGCCCAAATGCGTCACTTGACGCGACCCAACCGGTCATTTACTACCATTGGTAGTATCCACTCGATGATATCTCATTATTATATTCATAACTTGAGTTCCGATAGCTCAATATACTACTTCAAGAATGTTTTACTACCGAATAGCTATTTATATCGTTGATTGACTGATTTATTTCCCGGGTGTTATTTTTAAATACTTGTATCAGACTTTCATATTTGTACGAGTGTATCGATATATATCAACGATTCCTAGCAGAATCCTTGCACGTCCCGCCGAAGGTCCCAAAATCTAAAACCTAACACTAATTGGTCAATTTGGCTTTGAGGGACAAAGAATAATTTATTTGATTTTTTTAAAACCTTTGTAAAACCGACTGGTTCCTGTCACTAGAGGAGCCCTTTTATTATATGACTATTTGTGTATGAACTCTAGATGTTAAAGATTCTATGAGAGTGCAAGAACAGAGATAGCAGAAGTGTTTGCATTTATTTACTTTAATTTGTCTAAATCTACATAATTGATCAAACAACATTACGACTCTTACATAAAATTTAAATAACTTCACCTCCATCGGAAATCCGTCGTCTAACACAAGCAACAAAAGCAGCTACTTAATTTACCGAGTCACGTAACTGAAAACTCTAAGTAAAACAATACCTGCCATAAAACAAAAAATATCTTTGAACAAATGCTATCTTTCGGCTTAGACCGCCATAAAAAGTCGCAATAAAAATATAATACGAACCCAATAGACGCAATCCGCACAGCGTCTTAATCTGAACACTATTCTTTACGAGATACGGGAGCTTTTCCAACGTTAATGTCCAAGCGTTTTAAATTATTCCTAGTCTAGCTTTATTCCAGGTAGACCTTTGTGCCACGAATTATATTTTAACTTTTAATTTTACGTCGGATTGTGGGGTCATGAAGGTAACCTTTATCGCGTGATTCTCGCAAAATCTGCATACTGAGAAATAGGAACAAAATAATTCAGAATAAAGCTAAGGTTCTGTTCCTAGCGCGAACTTTAAAACTTATGAATTCAAAAGTCTTACAATTGCTCTTAACTTTAGACGCTAAAGCAACTTCACAATAGTTGAAAATATCTTTGTAGAGATTTATAAAGTAACAAACTATCAAGACAGCATTAGTTTCCTGTTCATATATCAATAGGTACAAAAGAATGATAAGTGGAAGCAGAGAGTTCTTCAAATTCCTTTATACTGGCTTTACCCCTGACTTTAGTTGAGACGAGTGCTTTGTCCGGTAAAATATTTCCCCTTTTTCACTCGCATGAAAAGTAGCCAATGCCCTATTTCAGGGCTTAAAGCATCCCTCTGAAACAATCGGAATCACTTCAGTGGTCCAAACGTGAAGAATTCAGAGACAGGCTTTCGCGTTTAAAATATTTGTTGAGATAACTTTTGCTTCAAAGGTATTTAGGAAACAATGAAACAATGCTATCTATTTCAGCAAATTGGGTCAAGCCGCCGTGACCTGGGCAGGAACGTTAGCAGACAATGAATCTCCAGGAACCTATAACAGTTAGTTAAAATTACTCTAGATAAGAACACTCCGCAGAAGTTTAAGTAGAAACGCTCAATGCGAAGTGGAATTTACGACTTTGAACGGTTTTAAAACCGAATCTTTAATGACAAATTCTATTGAAGTACACACAATCAAAGGCCTTCATAGTAATTACTTGAAATGCCGCAGTTTTGCAGGATTCCCTGACTCATGAGAAATCAAATTAAATTTTGACTATTCAAAAATGTAAGCAAACTTGATTCAATCAAATGCACATAGTGAAATTTATTTTTCACAACTAATTCTATATGCGATACTGAGATATTTGAAATTGACTGACATATATAGTCGACATTGACCACAGTAACTGTCAATAAGTTTCTCAATTAAGGACATTAGATTGATGTACTGTCGCTGCATCCCGAAACACACCTGCCAAGTTATCGCACCTCCCAAACGTGATAAATCACAATAAAAAGATTTAATTTCCTGGCGCCATCATAAAATATTATTTTAATCCGGCATAGCTCCAATGCTGAATATTCAATGAATGCCCCGCCATATTTTATTTGAGAGTTTTTATGCAAAATGCGAGCCGAAACCTGGTCCTGCCGGATATTTTTTAATCTACTCGAAGCTCTACGGACCTTCGGCCCTCACTCAAATTATTTCCTTATCCCATTGTTCTGTGACGTCTTGTTCGATTCGGATTAACATTTTTACAATCTGATGAAGTTAACGCCGGTCACCAATTGCGTTCGGCTCTATAAAGCGTGTCGAGACGAGACAACAAATGTTTCGTTAGGATTTTGATGCGTGTTCACTGAAAATTTCATTTCATTTCTATCACATTTTCCTCTTTACCATCTGGTTTATTTGTGAAAGCTCATTACGCTAGGCATTTTGCAAGTACATGTCATGTGATTTGTCGATGCTATTTGTTGTTTTATTGCATGTTATACAGTCAATTATTTTTAAACCACTAATTTACAAAAGGCCAATACAAACCACGAAGACATTTTGGCGACGTCTAGTTGTGTTTGAGGTCACGATCCACTTCGGTTTGCTTGAACCAGCTTAGCGTTAGCAACAAATCAAACCAGTAACTCCAATCGTATTTTTTCTACCTCACTATTCACAAAACCTTGAATATTCACCAACTTAACATAGAAAACCTTATCGCGGGCAACACAATAGGCCCGCATGTGTGGACAAGCGACGGCATAAAAGTACCGAAACACCTTCCGCTGCGACGGCCGATGCGGACGCGATAAATCCTCGTGAACTCTTTGCTTCACGTCTAGTGGTGTGCCTCGGCAAACCTTCAGGTCCTACGATAGACTCGAATTACAGTAACGAAGTGTTGTCTGAAGGACGCGCCGACTTCACGCCATCTGGTTAATGGGATTAGTCAACTTAATTTTGCCCCGTCGAGTCTTTTTTAAATTTCGAGTACTTTTATTTTCTTATCAGTAAGTTAAAATATAATGGTATATTACTTATGTTATCTGAAGTTTGTACCGAATTAGGAGAGTAAGGGAATATAGAGTGCACTTATGTTTGCGCGCACACTTGTGCACTATAATATGTCCTGCGCACTTGGCTGATCTCAATTGTGGTTGGCCGCCATGGCTGAAATCGGTCGGACGCCTTATTATCTGATGTCCAAAGGTATATAGTTTAAACACTTAATTTATGGACATCGGAATCAAAGTGACCACAAATGTACCCAAATAGATAAAAAATACTGCCCAATTAATTCATAAAAAAATCATGTTGGCTCCCCTTGGCCTACCGATAAGCTGTACCACCGACTGTAACGAATTGTAAACACCAAACATTGAAAGATCAGTAATCCCGATATTTAAAAAAACACAAAAATCACCCTTTGATAGCTAAAATACAACCTTAAAAAGGGTCACACCCCCGCACTAGCCGCGGCCTGTTTGTCGCCGCCTCACGTTTTTGATTTAACTTTTTCCAAAGCATCCGCGGGCCTCACAACTTATTGCCCCGATAATCTCGGCACATAAATCTGCGTTATTTGCCCGTATTTATTTCGCTTTTTACAGTAAACTCAGTTCTATAAATCACTCGCAGAGGTGGGCCGAGGGCTTTTATGTTTCGCGTAATTTGTATCGGTGGAACTGTTAATCGAATTGCCTAAATCGAGTGAAACGCTTCCGTCGTTCCGTTTCGACGTTTCGCAGTGAAATAAAAGAATAACGACGATTTTACTGTTATCGGGTCGGTTGTAGGGGTCGGTTAACGTTTTGTTTGTGAAGTTCAAATATTTGTAGGTAAAATAAACTACATGAAATCGTAAACACATATGTCAACACGTAAATCTCACAAAGGTCACAGCTTGCATTGTCATTCTGAACTAAAAATTTAAACCTTATTCCATTCGCATAAGAGCTAAATCGTATATAATACGATATCACCATTCTCAATACACATACTTCCTACGTCAACACGGGAAAGATACAGAGAACATATTGTTTATTTTTTCTATTGCTCGCGGCTCAGTGGCAGATACGCTACGTGCTACGGTTTGTTGGCTACGAGCTACGCGCTACGAGACACTCGAAGGCTGTTGCTACGACGAATTTCGTGATTTTGTGAGTGAAATAAATCTCCGTATCTATTGTACTTCAGATGATATAGTACGGGCCCGAAGCGCACACAGTACATTAGTCCTCAAGGTCACATTGGAATGTCGTAGAAAAACAGACGTTAAATTGTCTAATATTTATTTCTTTTACGGCCTTTCCCGCGCTTGTATGAGCTTGAAACCAATCTTCATTTTAATAAATTAGACTTATAAATTATTTTTATCATTGTTGAGGGTCATATAGTACGAGATCAACTTGGCAAAGACTGCCGGTATTGACGGATGGTTATTGCATTAAGATGGTGAATAAATGCTATTAGTCATAATATACTCGTAATAAGGCAAGCTTTTGAGATTTCATAGCATATATTATTAATGTTCTATAAAGAGGTATAACACTTCTTGATGGCTCAATTGCGATTTGACGGCGCGCGACGAAGCTTGCTCGAGCCTATTGTGTTGTAAAGCGCTTAAATTAAGACTAATCGCTTGCGTGTTAGTGTTGTGGAAGACAAATTATTCAAGACGCTTATCTATGTATAGTGTGAAATAAATATCATCGATTTTTCTTTTAACAAATACAGAAAGATAAGGGAGTCCAATATTAAAAAAAAAATTTTGAATACCGTGGATTATGTAAAATGAACCAATTTCTTAAAACTAAACTAAAATTGAAGTAGAAAATTATATTATTTACTATTTGTAGTACAATAAAGTTCTAAGTGAACAGAAGTCTAAATACAGAAATGCCTCGTGCAATCAAACAGACAGTATGTTATCCCCTCAACCACCCTTTCTGTCTCGTCGTAGACAAGTTACGGTGCTACGGAGTTGGCTACGAGCGCTACGAACACTACGAGCTACGATAAGGCTGTTGCTGCGGCTGACGCGATGACAAGACGCAAAGATTTATGTGTAGTCCAGGCAAAAAGGGCATGTTGAAAACATTTATATTTTGTGCACAAATGGGATTCTGAAATATATTATACGTTTATGATATATGCTATTTCTTACGTCTGAACAATAAGATATAGAATAACGATATGACATTGGTGGCATAATAACTTATACAGATATAAGGTTATGTTATTGAGGTACATTTTTTATCCTTTTCATCCCATCAGGGATTTGGCCCGTACAGCCTAATCTTTGGTGGTTTCTTAGGTATTATGGCCGGTACCAAGTCATCTTTCATTTGTGTTCATAGATGAGTAATGTTTTCAAGGCCGTAGCCAAGTCTCATCAATATGAATTAGGCATATATACAATAATTGCAGATATAAGTATTAATTGTCATTGTAACAAACATGTCCACAAAAACGAATAAACACTGTTTAAAAATACCATTCCCCAACGGTCTTTAATACGTTTCGAACTGAACGAGAAGCAATTTAGTTTTTCAAACAACACAGCTTAAGCAACATGTTTACAAAGGCGATTTGTCTGGCGTCATCGGCACCCCGCATCCATTACTGTCTCCGAGGAGCTGAACACCCCAGTCGATGCAGGGAGATACATCATTTAGAGAGAGCTACGTAGCACTTGGAGAAGTGATACAATTACGACAACGCCAATTCGGAATGAGGGGACGGGTTGATATTGTTTATTGAAGTTTGCGGAGAGTAAGCGATCCTTAAATTGTAATATGTTTAGAATAACAATACACGCGAGTTACAATTAATTTAAAATTAGTTTTATTTCAAAAGCGGTCCTTGCTTTTTACGTTACAAAAAAATGTTATGAGTACGTGTGTTGAGTATTTAGTTTTTTTACATCTTCATTATGGCTCTTTTTAGTAGAATTTGTTGATAATATAAGAGATTTTAATATTTGAAATCTTACAAATGGGTTGAGTAAGATAACACTTTCGCATACGTCTGTTTTATTAGGAAAATAGTAATAAAGCTTCACATTGGTTTCGAATATTGCTCGAACGTAATATGAATCGATGTTCGATCTATCAATAACTTAATATTATTCTAGTGAAACTTCAAGATATCACATATTTGAATCTGACCAAAGATGTTGATTTAAACTTTATGTTGAACTTGAATTTTAATTTGAAATCTACAAACGATGGATTTAATTTATGATTCATAATATTTAATCGCGTTAGAATCCGAGGAAAAGCGTTAGTTAGTTTTTCGAGGAAAAGAGGAACCTTCTTGTCGCCGAGCTTGACGGGGTCTTGGACCGCATTTCCGAATGGGGCTCATGCAATCTTGTCGAGTTCAATGCCAAGAAGACACAGGTGTGTGTTTTTTCTAGTAAAGTGTCTCCTTTCCTTTCCCATCATACTCTTCAGAGCACCCCCTTACCAATACAGGATAGCCTTAGCATCCTTGGCATGGATGTTCGCCGCGACCTGAACCAGCGGGATTACATTGAGAGCGTCATTAGAACAGCCTCCCGCAAACTGGGGATCCTGAACAGAGTGCGGCGATTTTTCACACCGGTGCAACTGTGCCTTCTTTATAAGGCACAAGTTCGCCCATGTGTGGAATATTGCTGTCACCTCTGGGATGGCTCCGCAAAATACTTGCTCGACGCCCTCGATAGGTTGCAGCGACGTGCTATCCGTATTGTCGGTGATGTAGAGGTGTCCGAAACCTTAGAGCCTCTCCAGCTACGTAGAGACATTGCCGGTCTAAGTGTTCTCTACCGTCTCTATAATGGGCAATGCTCTGAAGAGCTATTCCAGCTAGTCCCTCCCTCCCCATTCCACTCCCGAACGACACGTGCTGGACAGCGCTGCCATCCGCATACAATGCAGGCGCTGGTGGCTCGGACTAAGAGGTTTAGCTCCTCATTTCTGCCCCGTGCCATTAAGGCATGGAATGCCCTTCCAGCTCATGTTTTCCCTCCCTCCTATGATCCCGGGCTCTTCAGGCGAAGCGTGAAACGGCATTTAAGCAGGCCTTCAGGGTGAGTGCGACAGGCTCAATACGATCTATTTTGCCTGTCGACCTCATATTTGGATCTCACTACCGCTTACCATCAGGTGGAGTGAGGTCATCTTGTTAGCCTTTTATAAAAAAAAAAATAGCTATTTTGTACTATTTTGTTTTAATTACGATCTTCTTTATTATTTTTAAATAATTTCAAGTTAGTTCAATAAAGATAACAATATGCTTTCCAATTATAGGAATACTACCGCAGTATAATAAACCCACACATTATGCAAATGTAGCTCATACTGAGATTGACATTACTAAAAATAGACTATGAATAGTCACCTCCCACACGAGTACTATTGAACAGACTAGTACGCGCTGAGATAAGGCCAAGCTGCGATACTAAAGATTTACGCACAATAAAAGATAACTTGTATTGTGTCGCCGAATTTATAGCCGCTTACTATTATAATGTTAGCCGATTAGATAGATTTTAGTGCCTTTTATAGAATAGAATAGAAATAGAATTCGATACAGATATCTAATTTTGTTTATATTTAATCTGCTCGTATTGCGGTCCTTTTATTTTTTTCATGTCAATGTTGACACTACATATACTGAAATTATTACATTTAAACTTACCACGGGATCGGATCGACCTATGTAATGGAAAAAAATTACAAAACAACACAACAACATTTATTTATAAAATCTTCCCTGGGACACGTAAAATCTTGAACTTGTATTTATGTATTTATTTATATATGTAACACAAAATAAACTTCTTAGTTTAGATGACTGATCATTACACGTGATATCGTGTAATGACATTATTAACATTATCAACACACTCACACACAATTTAAAACTCTATACTAAAAGAGGTTATTGCTATCAAATATCTTGTTTGCATATTCGATTATTGTACGTTTACCTCACGCTTTGGTAAATGGAGCGAATTAATTGCTTCTCCTTAAATAAACCTTTATCATTTTGTTTCGACGATATGTGTGTGTTATTTACGAGACTGAGTTATTTTCAGAAAACATTCTCATAGTAATGAGGAAGACTCCCTTAGAGCACCTTACAAGTCTCTTTGTTTTTATAAATGGTATTACTTTTATGTCATGGTAATGTCACCAAGGTATTACAGCGATTATAAGAAGTTATCTTTTATGCCTATTTCATTGGCCATCGTGAATAATTGTCCATAATAAATTGAAATTATAATACATAATCACATTTTTGTAATATATACGAACATAGTCACAATGTACGTACTTGAAGGGAAACAATGAACATAAAAATCACAAAATGAGTTACTTCTGTTTTAACAATCTTTACAAATCTATTAAACCGTTTTCAAAATATATTATTACCTTTTTGAAAGAAAGAAATAATATTTCTTCTTTGGTTTCTTAAAGAACATTTTTCAATGCACACGTGAATTTACTATCCCAAGACGACAGCGTAAAACGGAACATGTCTATTTCCAGCTAAGTTCATCGTAGCAGTAACATTCACGCTTTATTGACGAGCGATAAGGCTCCGGACACCTACGAGATCGCGCCTTTGCTACGCCGTAGCAGCTACGAGCTACGAGCATAAAGGGGGCTACACGTGTCAATGGAGCGAGGTGATTGCTTCAACTTTATAAGTAGGGTTTATACTTAGCTTTAGTGAGGCTCAGGTGTCTGGGCGATGGAAGCGCAAAGATCGCGTTGTGAAAAGAAGACCATTTGACCATAAAAGTTAAAAACACTCTGTACTTTCCATTAATAGATGAGGTTTCCATAAAAAATATGAAACATGTACTTGAAAAATGCGTGTGCCCCAGAAAAAATGCTTGTATTTTCACACAAACTCTTAAGTTGGCACGGCAGGTTTATCACAAAACAAACCTAGTGGATTTTGAGGCTTTTGTTTTGGAAATTTTTGGGTTTTCGCAACAACTTACCAACGCGGGTTCATCTATAAATTTATATCATTTTATTTAATTACCTAAAGTGATAATACATTCTAAATTGACTCATTAAATAAACCGGTAACATAATTAGCCCTTCTGGACCTCCTAAGTGGTACCAAGAGAGCCAAATGTTCGGTCGTTTAGTTCAGCCTAGGCAGTCGACCGGCGAAACGAAGCTGACTCAGCGCAGATACTAGAACGACATCAATTAGGCTTTTATGAGATATCTTGAACCCAAATGAAATTGCCTTAGACGAAATAATACTTTGAGATTGAAACTGAATAGCTAAAGTATTTGATTGTTGAAATTAAGTATAGCCATTGTATTATTAAATAATTTATGCAATATAGAATAGAATAAACGTTTATTTAGCACAAATTTGAATACATAAAATTACTATCTAAAAAAATTTTAATACATAAAATCACTTTGGAGAAAATATAGATTAAGATACCTACATAATATAAGAGTAATGTTGTCTTTGATTCAAGTTACGTATTTATTAAATCGCCCTAGTTTAAGGCAGGCCCGTGCCCTGGTAGTGGGAACGTGTAGTGGCTCATGATGATTTATTAAGCCCTTACAGGGTCCATGAAGTCATTTGTTCTAATGAGTAAGTTTGCTCTACTTTCTGGAGAGAAAAATATCTTGGAATCATTTTTCAAAGGCGAAGTTATTCAGTCAAATCGAAGTAAGTCCTACTCGTATATTTTATACAACTTTCGACACTACCGCAGCCCTAAAGGTTCAACAACAAGACAGCCCTACCTATCTCTGGTTTTACGGTCTCTTGTCAGAATGAGTCCCATAGCGCCCTGGCACCGCCTTGCACCGAACCCCTAACCCGCGACCTTACCACCTGTGATCCACTTTTTCCCAAACAAATATTGTAATTATTTCCCGCATGGTTTGTGTTTGAGCAGGCCTGGTAGGTATAATATGTAGTTTTTATACATTAATCTGTCCGCGTGAAGACGTTTATTGGACTAAAATATTGCTTTCTTTATGCAGTCGGGTAAAGTCGCCTATCTAAAAATAAAAGGAGAAACTGACTGACTGACTCACTGACTGACATATTGTCGCACAGCCTAAACGGCCAAACTTAGCTTAGGTGCCGTACAGGTGCACTAAGAAAGGAATTCCCGTAATTCTCACGGGAACAGGAGTAAGCGGGAAAAAACTTTTGTATGAAAAATCCTGTAGCTCACGCGAACGATCTATACCGAAAAGAACAATGCTCTCAAACTAAACTCTACATGTCGTTCTGATGTCTAAAACTGCAAAATTTGATACGATCCATCCAATTAACGTGAAAGAGTAACAAACATACACTATGATACAATGTACTAATTCACAAACTTTGGAGGTAATAATAGTAACGATTAGATAGGATACATACATATATAACTAGGTAAGAAATAAACACCATTAACAACTTTTGAAGCATAACCGCTGTTATGGTAATTGTTTGTTAGGAATTCGAATCCAAGCATGACTTTTGTATTTCTATAAACATTGAAACATTTGAAAGTCATGCTTAGTAGATCTAAAATTAAGTTGTGTAATCAGAAATGCAACATAACGGACCATTGGCCATTTATTATTTTAGAAACAATATTGGAGGACAATAGAATGTCCTAAATCATTAATGTGTGTTTTAAAGTCGAAAATAAAAAGTATTATCATTGTAATCAGGTTAAAGTCTTGAAAAATCAAGTTAGGAACGCAAATTTATCTCCAATTACAAGACCAATTAGAAGAGCTTAGCGCTTCTAAGCTCTTCAACATGTCAAGCTAACCATGATACAGCTTAACTTAAACAATGAGTCTCTTATGAAACAAAGGCACTACTTAAGCACGTTCAAGTTACAGTTCAAAATATGTCGATGATCGCATTAGTCCTATACATTTTAAACCGATCCTCACCGAAATAACTAGGCCAATTCGCAATTCTAACCGATCGTAGAACAATACTTTATAGCACTATGGCTGTTATGCAGTGTCATTAAAAACCTATAACAAAACTAGAGGATTTTCAGGATTTCGTTTCGAAAGGTTAAAAACGGGACACTATTACTAAGACTTAGACTAAGACTAAGTCTTCCGTCCGTCTATCATCAGGCTTTATCTTAAAAAGCTGTGATAGCTAGTCAGTTGAAAATTCCAAAAATGATATATTTCTAATGACGCTATATCGAGAAGTACTACAAACGAAATTAAACGAATATTTAAGTATATAAATACCTATACAATATACCTCTTAGACTTTTTTTGGTACTGAACGCTTAGAGCGCGACTCCATATCTTTAATTATAATAGAACGCTAACTTTAAAAGGCTTCCAGAGACATGGTATCTACTCCACACATCCACATTTCCAGTTGGACTTCCGCTCCTGGTGTGTTGATAGGCTTAACCGGCTAATCCCGCCGGTGCCGAACGCAAGACAGCCCGGGATCGCCGCTAATTGGCTCCGAATCACGCAAACGCATCGTTATTGCGTTGCGATTTAAACGTTGCGTTGCGTTGTTTCAGCCGTTTTTTTCTTGTCGGTTACGGGTCACGAAGCTTTTTGTTAAATTGATAACTTAGGCAGGCCGAGGCGTTCAGGTATTTAAGCACAATAATCTCATTCATAACGAAAACTATCGCTTGTCTTCAAAAAGCTTTGACTTTGACTTTGAAAAGCTAATTAATATTTTTCATTAATGTATTAAACCGAACATTATGTAGGACTTAAACTTATAATGAACTAGTGACCCGCCCTGGCTTTTCTTCAGGTAAATTTAACACAAAAACCTTCCTCTTGAATCCCTCTATCTTACTTAAAAAACGCATCAAAATCCGTTGCGTAGTTTTAAAGATTTCATATGCTCAAATATATAGGGACAGATAAAGCGACTTTGTTTTATACCATGTAGTGATGTAACAATTTATCTATTTAAACCTTAGCAATCTAGGAAAATTCTAGCCACACATTAAGGCATCGACCTACGTAACACGCAAAAGCATAAGACCTATCAAAACGTATACTAATAAATACGAAATCCATATAAATTAAATAATATTATTGTATCTTATAATCAGAGCTAAGAGCAACTGTTTAACTCCACCATTTTAATACTAGATAGATCCCTAGTAGGCAGGTTACCTTCCTCTGAAATGATTAGGTAAGTTTCTAAAAGCCAAGAGCTAGAGCCTAGCCGTCGTACTTATTCACAAAGCAAAGATACCCTATGTACCCAATAGAAGAGAATAATTGATTAACTAGGTAGTTATGTAGTCATAACGAGAACCTTTAGATGAATAACAAGACCTTGATCTCTATACATATTTAATTAGCTTTATAATACTCAATACCTCCTTTCGACGAAAAGCTCCGATGAAAATGGCAAGAAAATATTTTAATGTGCCCACGAAATCTGAATACCTATACAAAGTCTCTACAATTATCGACTGAGATAAAATCTTACGAATTTCTAAAGTATCAAATGTAGGCAGTTTTCGCAACCTCCTGAACACAGTTTTCACGTTACAAATCGCATAAAAATGTACGACTGGTTTTGTAGAGCAAAGAATTATGAAACGTAGGCAAACTACCATAAGCCAAGAAAACTTGCAAGGAAACCGTGGAAACACGACGAAATACGTAACATCCTACTCGCATCCCAAACCCGGTAAGGACTAAAAAACTACAGCTTACAGCCACCGCGGGCGTATTCGGCAAAACAAACACAGTTTAATCACTGGCATCCACTTCACATCACATGGCAATTCTCACAGCACGTGTCACAGCACAACGTACCGAGCGGGGACGACGATGTCACCCCGGCGAGCGTTAGGCGCCGACTGCCGCGGCCGGGCCGGCGCGCTGGCGCCCGCCCCCGCGCCCCTTGCAACACCCGCGGAATTAAACAAAATTGACGGATATCATAATCAGGATTCGCGGGAACCTGAGAATCGACGTTCGAAAAAAAAAGACTGTCAACTGTCAATTGTTGGCGCGCGAATTCGGCAAGTAAGCGGTTTTCATTTCAGAGTGATTCTATTAAAATTAGACGAGTTCACGATTCGTATGCATTTATTCTAATAAGTTACGTAAATACAGTATGAACTTTTAGTATAGTATTTTGTGAAAGAAATAGCTTTTACAAGCCCTATTTTCCATTTAAAGCAATAAGTAAAGTAAAAAGCTTTCTTTTGTTGTATTATGTACGCCAATAAAGCTACGGGTCCGTAATTTAATTGATACCAAATTTACTACTTTTGTACACGCATTGTTTTAAAATACATTATGTGGTGAATAAAACACAATTTTCAGCTACGGTCACAGATGGTTAATACTTTAGCTTTAATTAAGTGTTCATTGTAAAAGAGGTTTTTTTTATGTAATTTGATACTCACATCAAATGGCTGACATTTAGATTTTTTTTCCTTAGTTTTCGCGCACGATATAATCTTTTCCTTTAAATATCCCAGGCACGTAACACTTTCGAGTAACACATACTGTATTTTTAATTGATAAGAACTTTTTTATATTACATGCTTATTTATCCGAGTAAGACATTAAAAAATATTTAGGCCTTGGATTTGCATCTTTGTTTCAACAATCGACTCCACAACATGTACAATCATTACATCAACAATCAACTTTACAAATATCCATTTATCAGTCTAGTCAACCAATCTCGAATGTATCTCGCCGAACTCGAACAAAGGTCGATAGTGTTACACTCAACTCGAATAAAATTTAACGAACATAAAATACACTGGAAATATCTATCTATCCCAACTCCTACCAAACTCGAACTCTATCTATAGACTCACCCAACAAAATAGGGACTCTACATCTTGAGCCGAACTCAAAGTTATGTTATAATTGAATGTATTAAACTCGAATGTCAACTATTGACTCGAGAGTCAAGTCAGAAATCAAGTCAAAAGACAAAACGAGTGTCGAGTCGACTCTTAACTATGTCCAAAATCATCAAGGCCTCAAGATAAACAGAATTGAGCCGTCAAGTTTCCAGTTTTCACGAATATTTAACGATACAGATCACTCCGATGGGACCGATATTCCGAAATTAATTTGTGAATAGAAATCCAATCGCGATAGCTTCTTGAGAAATGAAACTAATCAAACGGATTGATGTGACTGCGTTGGTGAATGTGAAAGAAATAGAAGTGGATAGAAAACCGAAGATCCTGATCTGAGAAAAACCGGACGGAGCTGATCTGATAAAGTTGGCACTAAAACTGAATTGATGAGAGAACGAGATGGCACGGAGAATTAATGATGGCGTCGAAGATAAAGACATATGGATACGTGTCACAGACAGACGACAGGCGACGTTCGGCGGGGGATAATCGAAACAAGTTATTCTCGCACTGTTCTGTAATGTTCAATTCAACGTAATCCATTGATTTTTAAATTAAATATGAATAAGAATCATGTCGAAACATAAATGCTGTGTACACCTGTCATAGGTGTACCGATATATGCACCAATGACAGGTCTACTCGACTAGTACAACACAAATGATCATAGTTTATAATAATAAATATCATACAACATTACATACATTGTTCCAATCCCAAGAGTTTAAGCACTTGTGTCGCAGATATCGGAAACTACATTGGTGAACACAAATATACCTAATGAAATAAATAAAACACCCAGACACAAACACGGAATTTCACACAAACATGACGTGTCTAGAAAGTGAATCTAATCCGTGACTCTATGGGACTCTGAAAATTTTTTTAAACAAAATTTTGAGCTTTTTAATTCATAAAAGTTTGAAGTGTGATGAAAATATAATCTACCCTATGAATATCATTGCTGGGGACGATGATCCAGAAGTTTCGAAGGGATAATGACCTTCCATACCCATGCAAGCCGAACATCCCGCGAACACGAGGCACTTTCGGATAGTTTGGGAACTTCCGAGAATATCTTTGTTGTACCGGGCACCGTATACCCGTTCACATCCTAGTTTCGAAGCTGTGATAATCGGGGTGATTTTGTTCGGAAAGGCAGATAGGTAGGTACTGTATATAAAGTAGGTAAGTAGGTGCACATAAATGGGTCACGGATCAGACACATCACTAGATAGTATAAAACAAAGTCGCCTTCTCTGTAACTCTATCCCTATGTATGATTATATTTGTAAAACTACGCAACGGAATTTGATACGGTTTTGTTTTATTTTAATAGATAGAGGGATTCAAGTTTTTATGTAAAATTCACCAGAAGCAATGCGAGGGCGGGTCACTAGTAGTCTATATAGCTCTCTGGTTACCGAATTTCAAGGATCCCTTAGTTGTCCGCCCGTCTTTCTGTCTTCCCTTTTTCTAGGGAACGCGTGGAACTAGTAAAAATATTAATCTTCTACCAAAAATAAATAAATAATTATCTTGGACATGTCCAGACACGGTCACCTGACCTCAAACTAAGCAGAGCCTGTAGTATAGGCGGCAGACTGATATACAAACATTCATATATTTATAAATACAAACTTAAATACATAATCACACCCAGAAACGGAACTAACACCGATGTTCATCAGACAAATATTTGTCCCGAGTGGGAATCGAACCCACGACTCTTGGAACCGCCAGCCAAGGTCACTAACCACTGTTCCACCGAGCTAGTCAAATAGAAAAAAAGCATTCAAACTGTTTTCTTAAATTCTTTATATGCTAATTATATTTAAATAAAACATTTTACACATATAAATTTATTCAGAACCCTTAGGACGCGAGGTCAGTTAACATCTGTTTTATTTTTCAAAGCAAAACATTTTTTTTCACCAAATTCCGTGCCCATTTTAAGAACAAAGGAATATACACTATACAGTAAGGACGCCGAGTGTTGACCTCTATATAAATCTTATCTGAGCTACTTCTTAAAGAAACCCATTTGTTATCTTCCTGACTTTCTAATCTGAAAAAATAAAATATATATCCAATCAGCAAACACAGCAGTGATATAGTGCATTACACTTTAATGCAATTATATCTTAAATCATTATCTACATATTATTTAACGTTAGATTTTAATATGATTTGAAGTTTACGAGACAATGTACTTGACGTTTAATCCGCAAACATACGAATCGTCTAATTGCTTACATAAGTAATTTGTATATGGATAATAAATAACAATAAGTATTGCACGATTTCAGGTTTGACGCCTAATATCAAAAAGTATTAAGCCAACCTGCCCTGAAAATATAAATTAATTTTTTTAAGTGCTGAATATTTAGAAAAGCGGAAAAAATTCAATTGCTGCACTGTTGACCAGGGATTTGAACACCCGTCCTTGTGGGAAACGCGCCCAAGACAAACCATTACACCAACAGCTATATAATACCTCCCTGTTAGTCACAGGTGGCGCCATCATCCGTTAATTATATTGGTATAAGAATGGACATCGACTTTCTTCGTCAAAATCATACAGACTAATATAACCCCTCCGTCTTCAATGTAAATTTTAATAAAAGTGTAAGTTTTAAGAAAAGCTCTTTATCATGTACCTACCGATTCCCATTTTTAATTGACTGGAATTAAGAGGTCGTAATTCATTTCATTGTAGAGTCTAAACATCACTCCTTTGTTCTTGATCGCATAAAAGGCTCTAGACTGTCGGCGTACCAAATCTGTTCAATAGCGCTAATATGAGTTAGCTATCGAAAACTTACGTACGTTAAAAACCTATCGAATTGTTTTGTTCATACCATCGATTTTAGTTCTTAGCGTTACCGGGCGCTGTACAAGTTTTTCATAGACATATTTACATAGGCGATATCGAGTCTATCACTTTTAAACTAATGGTAGCGCTACAGTAATACTAGCGTGAAAGCACGCCAGACAGAGTTATTATCGCATTTATATTATTAGGAAGGACAAATATTTTTCTTATCCTCATTTCCCTCTATAGCCAAAAAAACTAGTTTCAGACAACACGTCACATCTATCAGGCGACACCGCTCCGTCACCGCAGGACCGCAATATAATTCGGCCTCGTAATCAGAGCCTGCTTGATCACAGTTCGATTGATTCGTGATTAATGACGCCGCTAATGAATCCCACCGTGTTGCGTGGACAATGTCTTAACTCCAATTTGACTGCGGCCGATTCCTTGCTAATTAAGAATTTTGAGATAGGCTGGGATAACGACAAGTGGGTAATTTTAACTTTGATCTTCCTTCAAGGAGCAAATACTTTATTGCAGTACAAGCGACTCTCGCTTCGTTTCGGGTGAATTTTACGATTAAAAAAACGCTAATCCATTGCGTAGTTTCAAATATTTAAGCATACATAGCGATATATGGACCATCCCGAAAAATTCGTGAAAAATTAACAGATTCTAAGATTTGTTGAATTTTAAGTCAATAACTCAGAAGCAGTAATGACGTATCTACGTATAAAGTGGCCCGGCTCATGAAGTTGACTCAAAAATTACGCAGTTTTTTGTTAAGAGCTCGTGCTATGGGTGACACATAGACATTTAAAATACATATTGACATCCAATCTTGTATCAAACCGCGCCGCACGTCCTTGTAACGCTGTGTTGGCCTTAATAACCGGCGCGCTGAAAAGAGTTAAGGGAGAGTTGACCGTAACTACAGGGTGGTAGAGCTGGCAAAATGCCCTTGTCTTATGAGGGGGCTTCGGCCCCGTGCTCAGAAATGGGAACTCCATAGAGGATCCTGCAGTTGCTATTTTTTTGGAGCCCTATCTAAGGAACACCCGTCCTTCTGGGAATCGCGCCTAGACGTGCATTACCATCACAACAGACCAGCAGCTATGTTCTGAAGCCGTCGATTTTTTCCCGCATATTACCTGTTAAGCCACAGGTGGCGCCATCTACCATTAGCGATACCCACTAACAGCCGAAGACTGGTAATGCAGCCTGGCCGCGGTGAGGCAGTTGAAATTTTTTCCGTTTCTAATTATTAAAACAGCAAGTGCAAACTTAAGCCTTCAAAAAATTTAAATTCCCATCAAATTAATCGACAATAGACCTCAGATGGTGTACTTACGCTACTGCCACCTCTACTAGTCTTTTTGAAGGTTGTGGACATCCCTGTAGAGCCATAACGTCCAATCCAGCCTGTCCTCAAACGTCCCGGGACTCAAGAGACGCCGCTCAATCTGCAAATCACAACTTTAAATTTCATGTTTGTTTTTGTCGAAAATAACTAATCGAGTTTACTCGTTGTTGACAAAGTTTTCAAATGATGTATCTGTTAATGGCACTGCGGTCCCTATACGACAATTTTATTGGTAATTTATTTATTTATTAGCATTAACAAATACATTATCTATAATTAATAAGGATGATTGGAAGTCATAGATATTTTCATGAATTCCAGTGATATTTTTACTGCTCGTTTATTATAATAAGATTACCGAAGATTATCGAAGTATCTTTTTCATTGCAAAACTAATAAAGCATTTAATTTTTGTATCCATGGTATTTCAATACAAGTACTACATAAAATCAGTCAGCATACTGTTGTGATTTAACTCTATGCTCTCCTTTTTACGCATCCTTTTCCTGTAAAAGTAATAAAACGAACGGCTAATAAAAGCGCGTCGAAGAATTCTAAATCCAATCAAAAACATAAATGTGAAATGAGAGCCAAGTTCAATATTATGATAATTGCCTTGGTTGTTGACTTCAACGACAAAAGAAGTGAGATCTAAATGGGTGCCAAGTTCAATGGTCAACCCTGAAATTTATTTATAAGTAACACTATAACATACCTATTATATCTTCTTATAACATAAGATAATGTATGGTGGTAGCCTATGAAGGTCTGTCTTGGCTAGTTTCTATAAACCTACCAACGTATTATTATGTTCGCTCGCTAGTTTCTACCAACAATCCAAATTTTCGGAATTATAAAATAAATACCGACAAATACCAAACTAACCAAGACAACTAACTAGACTACTAACTAACTAACTAAAGAAAACTAGCCAAGACAGACCTTCATAGGCTACCACCATACATTATCTTATGTTATAAGAAGATATAATAGGTATGTTATAGTGTTACTTATAAATAAATTTCAGGGTTGACCATTGAACTTGGCACCCATTTAGATCTCACTTCTTTTGTCGTTGAAGTCAACAACCAAGGCAATTATCATAATATTGAACTTGGCTCTCATTTCACATTTATGTTTTTGATTGGATATCATTACTTTTTGTAGAAAAGTATATATCATCGTAACGCCGTAGGTCCTTTGAAAAGGACAAATTCAAAACTAAAACTTGACTTTATAAATATAAAACAATTGAATCAGTTACTGTATTTTCCTACGTTTACGGGGTATAACCCTAAGTAATAAATATGAAAAGTCAAAAGTCAAAAGTCAAAAATTTCTTTATTTATATAGGCATTCACATGCACTTATAAATCGTCATTACATTAAATAAATAATTAAAAGAAAGTGATTCTACCACCGGTTCGGAAAGCTGGTTCTACCGAGAAGACACCGGCAAGAAACTCGATAGTTACTCTTTTTAACGGATTTTCACATCACATATATAATTGCCATGTCGTACAGTTTGAGTATGTCACAGTATCAAAGAGAGAATTAAACATATACTACATTTACTGTTAATAAAAAAAAAAAGGTAAGATCGAACTGTCCAGGGCCCAAGAGTAGCACCTGATCAGAAACAAATCAATGAATAACTACAACAATTCCAACCTGCATGACATAGATTACATAGAGTAGAATCTTAATACTATATTGTACTGTATGACAACAATAAATGAAAATACATTAATAAGAACAAAAGTTCATGAAAAATGTCAATGATTAAAATAATTCATATAATAGAAAATTATTATTACAAATGTCAAATTTTAGTTAACGCAATTTGTCCAAGCATTTTTATCATTAAAATAGTCTTCTACTTTATAGTAGCCCTTCATAATAAGACCCTTCTTAATACATTCTTTGAATTTTTGCAAAGGTAATTTAGTAATACTTACAGGTAACTTATTGAACATTTTAACTCCTAGCCCAACAAAGGAGCTATTAACTTTATTAAGTCTGAAATGTGAAATAGCAAGTTTATGCTTATTTCTAGTATTGAATCGGTGAGTATCTGATTTTTTAGGAATGTATTGTATATTTTTATACACATACATTAAGCAGTCTAGAATGTACTGAGAGGCCATTGTGAGAATATTATACTCTTTAAACCGATCTCTAAGGGAATCGCGTGGTTTGAGGTTGTAGATGGCCCTTATAGCTCTTTTTGCAATACAAAGATGCTATCAATATCAGCTGCTGATCCCCACAAAAGCATGCCGTAGGATAGAATACTGTGAAAGTAGCTGAAATAAACTAATCTTGCCGTTTCAACATCAGTCAATTGTCTAATTTTTCTTACAGCATATGCAGCAGAACTAAGTCTTCCTGCCAGGGTACCAATATGAGGTCCCCATTGCAATTTGGAATCTAGAGTGATTCCAAGGAACACCGTTGAGTTTAGGACTTCAATGGGTTCATTGTTCATCATGATTTTAGTATTGACTTGCTTTACATTAGGCATTGAAAATTTTACACATTTGGTTTTTTTGGCGTTCAACATAAGATTATTAGTAGTAAACCAGTGCAAGACTCGTGAGAGGGCTTTGTTTACGTCGTCAACATTTTCTTGCTGTCTATCAACTTTAAAAAGAAGTGATGTATCATCTGCAAACAAAACTATCTCACATGTGTCTTCAGTAAAGAACGGAAGATCGTTAATATAAATAATAAATAATAGAGGTCCCAATATCGAGCCTTGGGGCACTCCCATAACTAATGGGGCGCCGGAAGAACTAGCCCCATTTACATTGACTTTTTGGGTTCTGCCAGTCAGGTAGGACTTAATTAGACTAAGTGCGTTTTCTGAGATGCCATAATGGCGTAATTTAAGTAGTAGAGTTTGATGATTAACGCAATCAAACGCCTTGGATAGATCACAGAATATGCCTATGGCATCTTGTTTTCTTTCCCAAGCATCAAAAACATGTTTTATAAGAGCAACACCAGCATCTGTGGTGGATTTACCTTTAGTGAATCCATATTGGTTTTTATTTAGCAAATTGTTTAAATTAAAATGGCATAGCAGTTGACTAAATACAACTTTTTCAAAAATTTTACTAAATGCTGGTAGTAAGGATATGGGTCTGAAATTAGATGGGTCACTGTCATCGCCTGATTTGAACAAAGGAATGATTTTGGTTAACTTCATCAGATCAGGAAAATGACCTTCATTAATACATTTATTGAATATCATCGCCAATAGTGGAGCAACTGTATATATTATATTTTTTAACACGTCCACTGAGAGTCCCCATAGATCCTCTGACTTTTTTAAGTTGAGTTCTTTAAAGGCTTTCACAATTACTTGAGCATTAATGTAGGCAAAATTGAAAGAAGATGTGCATTCACTTACATGGGACTTCAAAAGTGAATGAGCAAGAGCCGGACTGGAAGATAAACTACTTGTCGTTGTTAGAGCTATGTTGGAGAAAAATGATTGAAATGCATTTGCTATATCAGCATCAGAATCTAATACAATATCATTCACTTTCAGAGAGATCTTGTGATTTTGTGTTTTGTTTTTACAAGTCTCTTTATTAATAATTTGCCAGGTTGCCTTGGTTTTGTTAGTGGCTTTATTTATTTTATCTTTAAGATAGAGCGACTTAGCTATTGTACACAATTTTTTAAAAATCTTGGAATAATTCCTAATATAATTCGTAAGAGATGGATCTTTAGAGTAGGCTTTGAGATCATACAGCTCAAAAAGCCTCCGTCTACTTTTGAAAATTCCTGTTGTAGCCCAATCACTAAATTTAATTTTTGATCTATTAATTTTAATTTCTTTTTTAGTGAATATCCCATTAAACTCTTTTTCTACAACATTAAATAACTTTTCGTATAACTCATTACTATTATGGTAAGGTAGAACGTTCATTAAAGAAACTTTATGGCTAATATTATCTTTGAACTTTTCTATACGACTAGTAGTTATTGGTCTGCAAGTTATGACAGCCGGCATAGAAGTCCAGTGATGCTCAAATGCAGCCATTTGACCACAGTGGTCAGAGTTAATAAAATTTATTATAGATTTATCTTTTACAGAACAGTTACAAAAAATATTATCTATACATGTTGCCGAGGTAGGAGTAATGCGAGCGATAGAAAACCGACTATAAGTACCTACTCTTAATTGTAAATAAGTAAGTATGTATACCTAAATATATACTTAGTGCTCTGCCTTCCCCGGTATATAGGCGTGATTAGGCACTAATTAGGTATTTATGTTAAGCGTTCATAATAGAACCTAACCGCAGCAGTGGTCTCCTTTTTCACGGCTTTCAGGGTGAGTGCGACAGGCTCAACATGGTCTATTCGACAGGCACAATAGTCGACAGGCACAATAGTGCCTGTCGACCTCATATGTGGATCTCACTACCGCTTACCATCAGGTGGAGTGAGGTCATCTTGTTAGCCTCTTATAAAAAAAAAAAATAAAAAAAAAACCTAATTATTAAAAAATTGCCAGTTTTTTATTTTTTCCTTTGTATTCATGTAATTACCTATCTGCATACCAAATTTTAACTCTTTAGGTCATTTGGAACTGGGTTAGAATTTTGATCTGTCAGTCAGTCAACGATAAAAATGAGGATTTTTGGACATTAATATCTAAATAACTGTTTGAGATAAGCTTATGAAATTTAGAACACATATTTATCTCGCAAGTCACAATATATGAGCCAAATTTGATACGTTTATGTAAAATAGTTTTTGATTTATGAGGGGTTCAAAAGTGGTTCCAAATGGTTCGTGTAATATTACACACGGTGCGGCTCGCCAGTTCTGTTTCTTGAACTTGGCTTGACACGCTCCCGCGTGTCTAGATACACCTTGTTCATTATTTTCATACCTGAGCATAATAGCATGCTGCACTGGAGCTAAGTAAAGGTAAAGACAAAGATAAAAATAACTGAGACAGGGGTATTCTATTACACTTGTTTATCGACAAAAAGAAAATAACAATTGAATTAAAAGTCTTTAGACTTCTCGAAACACTTTTCATTTAACTTTCTTCGTATTTGATATCAAGATAGATTTCATGTTTGATTTTGATAAGGGAAATAAATTTCTATATCTTGTCATCGGCTCGCAAACCGTTTGATTTCAAATGAAAGTAAATAATAGTTATTTTAAAATCATTTCCGTTTCAAAACCATTCTGTTACCTACTGGCCCTGAAAACCATAAAACATACTGCCAATAAAAATAAAAAATAAAACAGTTGCCATACTCTACCAACTTCTTCTAGTGCCACAGGCTACGTCACTCCCAACCCTTCCGTCTATAAATAAAGCAAGCCATCCACCGACCGGCTACAAATCCAATTAGAGCTCTCGAATGAACAACTCGTCTCACCTTTGATGTGCCGCCATTGTTCAAGCTCATTTCCCGTTTCATATCAATTACCTTATACAGAGCACCAAGAGTAACTTTCATATTAAAAGAATGCATTATAATAATAGCAGTCCCATTTTCCTCTTTTGTCTATTTTTGTTTATATTTTTTTGATTATCAATAAATGTTTTCTTTCTTTCTTTAATATTAATAAGATTCTGCCTAGAATATTCATGTAAAACTGCTGATATTATAATCTTTTTACAGGGTAGTCGGGTAAAGAGTATCCCTAGATTTTTGAAAGGGATGGAACATTTATCCATTTCGAAGTTACCTCTTTAAAGCTCGAAGACTTAACTTGAATACCGTAGCGCTTTCAGAATGTTATGATTATACAAGTATTTAGGTATATGTTTTACTTATATTTATTAGACAAAAATTTATAAGTTACTTAAAATTGTATGAGAATTTAAAAAAAAAAGGCAAATATACAAACGCAAAAAAATATATAGATAATCTTACCCGCACTCGCTCATCCCCGGCCAAAAGGCGCCCATCACGTAGCATCATTTCCGCGCTGGCGATGGATAGAACCGGAGCGAGAGTCGCCCGTTACCAGATTTAGTCTACGACCAATCTTGCCCACAAAGTCCCTAGCCTCCATACTCCAGCAACCAATGGTTCCCACTGCTACTGGAACCAAATAAATAAGGCGTCCGACCGATTTCAGCCATGGCGGTCGATCTCAATTGAGATCAACCAAGTGCGCAGGACATATTATAGTGCACTAGTGTGCGCGCAAACACAAGTGCACTCTCTATTCCCTTACTCTCATAATTCGGTGAGACGGCAATCCGACATGACCGATGAGAGATCGGGTGCAGGACCACCGGCTTAATGTGCTTTCCGAGGCACGAGCGTTCAACCGCCAACTTCCTAACTCCGGGCTGAAAAAGTAATTTCATTACAGAAAATCTCCACACAAATTTTGCCCGACCCCGGATTCGAACCGGGGAGCTCTCTAGAACCAACTGATAAAGTGGCTCCTAAGCGGCGTACTTGAGCCTCTTTAAACCACAGGCATCTTAACTGTGACAAATATTTATAATCAAGCAAAGCAATGTCCCTATTTATATTCTGACCCCACGGATCACAAATCCTGAATCGACGTGAAAAGCTCAACGAGATCACCACTACAGCATCATCATCATCATTATCAGCCCATTCCTGTCCACTGCTGCAACACTACAGCACAAAATAAGATAAATCCAATAGGAGCTGATCTTGTAGTTGTCAATTATATCTTCTGCATAGCTTAAGCCTATTATAGACAGAGGGCAAATAATTATAACAGTGTTTGTGTTATTCAACCTTGTGAGCGAGTTGGGCTGTTTGGCTACCTTCTATCTGACCAAAGTCACCCTCACCACAAACTATACGAGAATGATTGACATTAAGCATAACTTTGTAAAAGTTTGAGGTTTTTAATTATAACACGATAATTACAAATATAATTTAAATGAGAAATCAAGGTGATACAACATGACGTGCCCTCTGAAGTTCTATTATCTTTGTATCAGGTCAAATCACATAATTAATATTTAGAATAAGTTCATTAAAGCGACATTACTTTACTATTCAGAACCAAACTTGAATAATAGGTATATCTTTATTATTATTAGCCCCAGAAATCACTTAAAGGTAAAAATTGAGGTACCCTAATTATAGTAATTGTCTAAATAAGTTTAAACTTAAGTTACTATCTATAGAATTATTGACATGAAATGAATTTATATAACTGTGGTAATTTTATCCGTACTTCAAGGATTTTGACACAAACAGTATCAGTTAGTTTTATTTTATTTATTTATTTATTTATTATTATAAGGACATCCAATGGTTGTTACATTAAATAATTATCACAATATTGCTTTTATAACTAGGATAAATGTACAACATTTTAAGGTGTCACAACATGCACCTAAAAGTAACACATAATACTTAAAATAACTAAATCTAAAATCTTATTTAATTATCGTTATACACAAAAAAAGAACAAACAAAATACAATAACAGAAACAATTACCTCACAATTTCTAGACCTCAACAACAGCAAGGCTGCCCTCTGAAAACTAGCCAGACTATCTTTAAAGATATCCAACCCTTCACCTATAGCGTTAAAGGCCTTCGGCAGTCTGCATACAGGGGCGAATAATTTTAAGTTGGTGCGAGCTGTTGGTTGATGCAGGAGACCGAGTGCACGCCGAGGCACACGACGTGGAACTCGTAAGTTAAAAATTCGTAGTAAGGGTGGACAATCAAATTCGCTTCTTAGTACTTTATAAAGAAATGTCAGGTCGTGCAACTGTCTACGGGTTAAAAGGCTATCCATTCTAAAGTGTTCTAGTCTGTCGGTGTATGATCGGAGTCGCTTATGTAGTCCACTTGTAAAGGAAAGGTGTCTGAGAAACCGTTTCTGAATCCGTTCTAATCTAAGTTGATGTGTATTGTATTGTGGTGACCAGACAACACTGCAGTACTCGATATGACTACGAACGTAAGCATCAAAAACAACTTTTTTTGTGTGTGGCTTTCGGAATGAACCACTGTTACGGATGATGAAACCCAGCATTTTAGAAGATTTCTTGACGATATGATCTATATGAGGCAAAAATGTCAGCTTGGAATCGAAAAGTATACCTAAGTCCTTCACTATCGATTTAGTTTTTATCAACGCACATTTTTTTTACAAAAGCCTTTTGATGAAGACCTTACTCTACCTGATTTTAAGCGTTCATGAGGTCCACGTTGTCTTTAGACAGATCATGTTGCTAGGAACGACTCTTCCTAGACTCTTCCGAGAAGCTTCCAAGGCTGTCTCTACCGAGCAGCTTCCAAGACTCAAGCATGAGCCACACTACAGTTCATGTTCAGAAACATGTTCTGAACGTACGGTACGTTTGACTGGCTCGGTGGAACAGTGGCTAGTGACTCAGGTTCATAACCTACGGTTCCAAGAGTCGTGGGTTCGATTCCCACTCGGGACAAATATTTGTGTGACGAACATCGGTGTTTGTTCCGTGTCTGGGTGTATTATTAAATATATTTAAGTTTATTTGTGTATCCACTGTTGATTCTGATATCCGTAACACAAGTGCTTAAGCTACTTACCATGGGATCAGATCAATGTATGTGATGTTGTGCAATATTTATTTATTTATTTATTATTTATTAACGTAACGTGCTCCATCGGTGAGATGTCAGTTTATGTTAAACATTGTAATATTTTTTGACATAATCGTCTATCAATAACATCAATGAACTAAATCATTACTGGAGAACATCTTATTGAATTGGAAAATAGAGTAAACGTGAAGATCGTGGCCTCTAAGGGACGACAGAACAATCTTTAATGGACTTTTGCTTTTGTTGCCTCTATAGTTGAAATTTCTAGTCATAGCAGTAAGTACTAATCTAAGTCTCCTGAACCAGCAAACAGCGCATTAGATTCAACGCATGTAACAATACACCGAACAGTGACACGTCCGCTTGTATCTCCTACGGATTCGTCGCGAAGTATCCGAACGGCCTAACCTCGCTTTTGTTATTTCACTCGCGTCGATTTGCCACTGAAACTTCGTTCGGAAATGTTTAGATAAAGCCTAAGGCTGTAGGGGTGCCTCTTCAAGAAACTTATTTCGGAACAAAGATAAAAAAAGCCCTGTAAACACAAAGGGCATTTTATTGCACTTGATTTTAACGTGTAACGATGTTGCATTTATATGTGAATAAAAGTAAATCATCGTGTGAACTATTCGTTGGAATTATTAAGGCTATGCTTTGTACACATATGTTTCCTGTTATTTAAAAAAATGGTAGTAATTCTAAATTTACGGGAAAAAAAATCAAATGAATATTATAGATGCATTTCACATTTTCCTAACAAAACATACACTATCACGATATCACTGGAACAAAATAAGACTACTGCATAAAATGTTACAATGGGACCATTGTATTTTTGCGAAACTTTTTCAGAATAAAGTCCTGTGACAGCCCTATCAGAAATAACAGATTTCAGGGATCCGATTGCGCCAAAATATATTTTTATTAATTTCATATTCGTAGAATTCGCATAGAAGCCATTTGTAGAACGCAAATTGTTCCGATTTCCTTGAAGACCCAAATTATGTCACTATTTATCTAACGGACAAAATGCACCTGCTTTTGATATGTTTATCTACGCTTTTAGCGTTGGTTTTCCAATAGAGGGAAAAGCGCCTCATTAGCGATCACGAAGGATGACACTGAACTATGAAAGAGAAGGAACGGAAAGGGTATCTGTGATTGCTTCTTTTTTTCTGACTGGCTTCGTTGTGGGCTTGAAGTTGCCATATTATAATCACAGGACTTGCGGGACAGCGGATGTTTTAGAGATCATCACCTCTAAAATATGTGGTTGTGCACACACTTGTCCACCATGTCCTGCAATCTCTATATAGTCTCTATAGGCTGATCGCTATGTCCGATCGGTTGGCAACATATCTCTCACTACATTTGAAGGTTCAGATACAATGCAAGCGCTGGTGGCTCGGACTATAAGAGGTTTAGTTCCTCTTTACCACATGTCATTAAGGCATGGAATACTCTTCCAGCTCATACTTTCCCTCCCTCCTATGATCCCGGGCTCTTCAAGCGGGGCGTGAAACGGCATTTAAGCAAGCCTTCAGGGTGAGTGCGACAGGCTCAATAAGGTATATTATGCCTGTCGACCTCGTATTTGGATCTCACTACCGCTTACCATTAGGTGGAGTGAGATCATCTAGCCTATTATAAAAAACAAGGTTATAGGTAACAGCTATATGTGTACGTAGATATAGGTCAATCCGCTTAAAAATAGGCTCATCGATTAACCCTTCAATGCAGCAGGCTGATGTAGTGGCGGCCATTTGGTCCGGATCACCATTCATCCACCCGAGCGGATATTGAGGCGTGATTGCAAATTCATTCGTCTTCTTTACTTTGAATTATGTTGGACTTATCGACTAGGTATGCTCATGTAAGGGTTTTGACTGGCTCGGTGGAACAGTGGTTAGTGACCCAGGTTGACTACCTACGGTTCCAAGAGTCGTGGGTCGATCGTGGGAACGGGACAAATATTTGTGTTATTAAATATACTTAAATATATTTGTGTGTGTATGTATATATGTATGTGATGTTGTGTAATATTCATTTATGATATGTTTATATGTCATGTATAAAATGATAATCACATTTAAACGGCAATCGCTGGATATTAATGAGTTTTGCGTATCACAACAAACGAGTCTAGAAACACAATCTTGTTATGAGAATAGCATTGGAGTCAGAAATCAATATGTATACCTTCTGAAAACCATTTTGGCACCGCAATTTAATATTCGCACATTTTTGGCGAAGAAATATATTTTTGAAAATGGTACTGTTTTCTAAGATAATTTAAAGTAATATTTGCCGATTGAACACTAATATAGACATGAATGTTACCAGTGATCAAAGTTGGTGCACGTTTATTTTTAAATAATTTCACCGTCTAGTGAACGCTAGATCGTCAACATCAGTGCATCATAAATGTATACATTTTGTATTTGTATTTATGACTTTACTTCGTTTGTTTCCTCGCTTTAACTGTACAATAACTTTTATAAATACATACATACATACATACAATCACGCCTTTTTCACAGAAAGGTAGGCAGAGATCACTTCCAGCGATCCACTTTTCACCTCTGTGGGAAACGTGACGTGATGGGTTGTGGCCCACGTCGCCGCCATTCTGCTTTGTGCAAGGATATATGACGGGGGAAGGAAAGGGGGAGGAAGGATACTATCGCCTCGGATGATTTGGACTGAGTCGATAGTAGCTCGAGGAGCCGGGGTCGCTTACCCGTATACCGTTCACCAACCACCGGACAGATAGTTGTGACTGGACTGGTATCCCCTGACTATATTTTACCACCCTGATTATACTTTTATAAGTACATGTTAATAATAAAATATTTGTTTTGTTCTAATTACATGCTAAGTTGCCCAAGCACATGAATGATTGTACGATCTCTGAGAATGATAAGTTATAATTCTGGTATCACATTACTCTAATAACGATCAGTGGTGTAGACGAATATTTCAGAATCCAAAACATATTTTATATTTTGATAGATATAATCAAACAATTCATATCAAGAGCTGAACTATTTTTGGGAAAATACTCGCAACTTTGACTTTTGACCTTTGCACGTCAAGGTCAACTTGTATGTCATAAACTGTCCTGGATTCTGACGTGTAATCCATTTCTATCATATTCCTTCAAGCATAACAAAGCAATAAGCTGATTGAGTTACAAGGAATCATTGCTGCAAATCTGTACTACAATATTTATAGCAATACATTAAACTCAATGAATAAGTAAACGGGAGTAGGGGAGAGACAAAAATAAAATTTAAATTCGAAAACTATACCTAATGAAGTGAATTCCAGGATTAAAATATGGAAAGTGCTGTAAACAAGAAAGCATACTAACTGTGCGGAAAAAGACATGACAAAATTCAAAAAATCATTGTTCGGCTACTATTGCGTTGATAAAGGTTTTATTATATTAATATCGCCCATGTACAGATAGTGATCCGTTACATTTTTATTATATCTGTATACCTAAAGATTTGTATTTTGACAAAGAGACAAGCCAGTAACTATGGAGAAAATACAAGTAATGGACATGTCCACTCAAGTGACAGTAAATGTTTTGGATACAATCCAGTTGTATGAAGAGGTTTGAGGAAACCTTTTGCGAGACTTTGCAGACCGTGTCCGGTCAATTTGTGATAGCTACTTATTCGCTGGCTCGGCCATCTGGAAAGAAGGGAAAGGGTTGTGCCGTGAAGAAAGCCTGTCTCCCAGATGTCGCACGTACCGATTGGGAGACCAGGTCGCAAAGGACCTGCGTGGGTTCCATGTCAGCAACTCACAAGAGTTGGCGTAGCACAGAAATCAAGGCTCAAAAGTACCCGTAACCGACGAGCATGCATGAAGAGTATTGAAGAGGTTAATGGATGTGAATGAAGCGAAAGTTGTGTGCCAGGACCGTAGCTTATCGCAGGAAGTGATCTTTGCCTAGTCCTATGGGAAAAAGGCGTGAATTTATGTATGTATGTAACACTCATTTTGGGTCGACTTTTTTCCCTAACTGACTTGACGGCTTGGAGTAGCCATCATAATGCGGGAGAGCGGATGGCTCTCACTTCTAAATATTTAAGCGAGGTTTGCCTGAGAGTGCCCCCTAACGGGGCTAGAACCTCAGGCATCACTGGAGGGAGGTTTAGTGGGTCGATGCAGTATCCTAGTTAGTTCATTATAATGTCATGAATAACCATGGCATATGTGGCAAGTACGCAGTAAGGTATGTGCTCATTACACTACACAGGTATGTTATTACGGGAAGCCAAAATTAAATATTCAAATGGCGACCACCGACCGCATTTTATGTTCGGTTTAGGCCATTTTCGAACATGTGCAAACGCGTTTAATTGTCACATTAATTTGCGACTACCATTTAGCATCGAATTATCGAATGGCTTTTATTAGCAATAGATATAGTCCTTATTTATTGTTATATAATATTGTCAAATAAATCATATTAGGTAATCATTTCTAAATACATATAACTCAAAGGTGACTGACATAGTGATCTATCAACGCCCAGCCCAATCCACTGGACGGATCGGGATGGAATTTGGCATGCAGGTAGATGTTATGACGTAGACATCCGCTAAGAAAGGATTACCCGAAGTGAAGTTAGGGTGGGTCGCTATCATACTATAAAGCAAAATCGCTTCCCGCGTCTGTCAGTATGTATGGTTAAACTTTTAAAAGTACGAAACAGATTTTGATAGGTTTTTTAATCAATAGAGAGATGTGAATGTGAAATTTACCCGTTGCGAAGCGAGGGCGGGTCACTAGTTTTCCATGAACAATAGATGACATTGGTTAAAACACAATAAAATAAATAAACAAGATTACTGCTTTACTCAACATTGTTGAAAGTTATAACAGTTTCATTATACCTGCGATTCGGATACCGCCCTCAATAAAAAAAGTCCTGTTTATAATAATTTGTTAAAAATAATAAATAAATATCTGGGACATTCCCACACACGGTCAACTGACCCCAAACTAAGCAGAGCTTGTACTATGGGCGTTAGAGACTGATATACATATTTTTAAATACATAATCACACCCAGACACGGAACAAACACCGATGTTCATCACACAAATATTTGTCCCGAGTGGAAATCGAACCCTCGACTCTTGGAACCGCCAGCCAGGATCACTAACCACTGTTCCACTGAGCCAGTCAAAACTAATACTCTGTGAACACCGTTAATTAAAGTAAACAAACGAAATGTATGCACAAACGATAAAACTGAATCTTCCTTCCCACTCAAAAACATATACAGGTGAGAATAAAAACACATATAAACTCACAGCTCTGCGCAACACTGTGTTTACAAAGGAGAATACATATTATGTACAGTCGGCAAACATCGCTCTCCACTATCTATGTCGGTGGATAGATCTTATTTCTAAGGGTATAGCAGACCCTAGAGTTTAGGTACTTCTGTTGCTGATTGTACATTTTCAAGTAGAAGTAATAGTTTTTGGTGAATATATTTTACACTACTACGGTAACTTGAAAAACATTGTTGAAATATTGAGCTTGCGTTTGTCTAATAAACTGAAATCCACTTGTCACTATATTGTTTTTTGAACAGTTGACAGTCACAGTACAAAATGTTATTGCAAATCAAGTAATTTTTTATTATAAACCTTAAATATTCACGATTTTCCACATCTTATTAGAAACACAGTATTTTAAAACGTTATCAGCTTATATAATATGTAATACTATGATATCTAAAACGAACCAATTAGGTACGATTCGGATTCCGTCCACAGCTCTTCCGTAGTGAATTCTCAATCCTAGACGCGTCAATTATTCATTTTCAAGTTTAACCAGCTAACATTACTTCAACATAAATACTACAGCGCAACTGTTGTACACTACTCATTACATCTCAAACTTCGTGCAGTGTTAAAACCACCTTACAAACGAAAGCCTTTTGCTCCTATTTATAAATAATCATCATCGTCAGCCCACATACGTCCCCACTGCTGGGGCACGGGCCTCCCCTTAACTAGGGCGATAAGGTCTTAGTCAACCACGCTGGCCAAGTACGGGTTGGTTGAGTACACAACATAAGAATTTCTTCGTAGGTGTGCACTTGTGCAGGTTTCCTCACGATGTTTTCCTTCACCATTAAAGCGTCGAATAATCGTACACATGAATTCCAAGTTTTTAAAACTCAGTGGTACGTGGTGGGGTTTGAACTGGCGACCTCCCGTATGGCAAGCAACGACCGTAACCACTCGACCATTGACGCTTTTTTTTAATTCAAAAATAATATGTTTTTCGATCTTCTTTTGTTAATGTATGTATATGTTATAGGCAATGTGTATAATGCAGGCATTCTATACAATGCCTAGGGAATGTATAGAATGCCGAGGTAGCTTAGGCAATGTATGAAATGATACTCAATGTTTGAAGTATTTCACACTTTACCTAGGAAATGTATAGAATACCTAGGCATTGTATAGAATGCCGGTTGAAGCTTAGGTAATGTATTTAATCGATTTGTCTTTTCCGTAATTTGGTTTGTTAGATAGGTACCTTCTGATCTTTTGAGAGCTTATCCTAATTTTAACTGTGACAAGCAGATAGCGCTGATTAAACATACATACATACATACATACAATCACGCCTTTTTCCCAGAGGGGTAGGCAGAGATCACTTCCAGCGATCCACTTTTCACCTCTGTGCGAAACGTGACGTGACGGGTTGTGGACCACGTCGCCGCCATTCTGCCTTGTGCATTGTTTTAACAAGGTCATTGCGTTCCCACGAGTAGCAAGGATATATGACGGGGGAAGGAAAAGGGGAGGAAGGATACTATCGCCTCGGATGATTTGGACTGAGTCGATAGTAGCTCGAGGAGCCGGGGTCGCATACCCGTATACCGTTCACCAACCACCGGACAGATAGTTGTGACTGGTATCCCCTGACTTAACCATATTGCATTTTATCGTTTGGTATGCCGTGTTTTTTGCGTATTGAGCGTTTGTCACATAGGAGTTCTAGGACAGACTAGTTTGGCCTAAGCTTAACTAGTTTTTCCGTCACAGGTATATAGGTGGTTTAAAAAAGTTTAACACATATCGGACTCTTTCTTTAACTCAAGGGTTAGGGTGCCAGGAAGACCTGAGCTCGCAAGTACTACATAGTTTATCCAAGGTCAAACGAGTTTGTCTTGATATCGGTCCGATAACATCTAAATGTATAAAAGAAGAAACTGACTGATAGACTGACTGACTGACATAATATCGACGCACAACCTAAACGGCTTAACGTAGGCACATGCAATTTGAAAATAACGTAGCTAAGGTACCGTAGAGGTGCACTAAGAAATTAATTCCCGAAATTCTTGCGAGAACGGGAATTAGCGGGAAAATCTTTTTGTATGAAAAATCTAAACCACTTAAGTTAGATGCTTTAAATGTGGCATGCAGGTACTATAGTAAACTTAAAGCTTAGTTGGTACAGGATATTGAAAAATTCTTACGGGAACGGGAGTTAGCAGGAAAAAACTTTTGTATGAAATAATCTAAAACCGCGAAAGAAATTTAATTGAAATTTGGCATGCAAGTACCTTAATAAACGAAAAGCTAACTTGCAACGCGATATTCAAAAATTCTCACGGTAATAGGAGGAATTGGGAAAAACCTTTCATATGTAATATCTGTAATTCACGCGAACGAAGTCGCGGGCACAGCTAGTGTATGTATATGATTAACAAATTGCAACTACATATCTAGATATCACTGTTCTTGAGTTAAAGCCTAGTGACAGATGGACGGATGGACCATTTATGGATTAATGGACGGACTCAAAACCAATGCTACCTAACACCTCTACGCAAAGCAATAACATATTATTCAAAATATACCGAGGTTAAGGTTGATGAACTCTGTCTAAATAATAAATAAATAAAAATGTTTAAGGTCCTACCCGTGGTCGTTCATTATACACATTACCTGATGCACTTCGGGCATTTTATACAATACCTAGGCAATGTGTGAAATTAATCGTATTATACACATTGCCTGAACGTTTTAGGAATTGTATAGAATACCTAGGTATTCTATACAATACCGGATTATACACATTGCCTATAACATATATAATGAATACCAACATATGGTATTCAGAGGTGGACTGTCAGAAAGTCCCCACTGACCAATAACCACCGGACGTAATTATGTCGCTTGTTAAGCTCGTTTCATTACTATCAATATAGGGGCTAGTCTCAATTCGTTGTTGGAAGAAAGTTATATACCTTAATGATCAAGCTACTAAGTACAAAGTTAGAAAAAGTCGAGGGTGTCATTGGAATTTAAAAAAATATCGCACAAAATTGCAGATTTAGATTAAGTATCAGCGTTACTTACCAAATCCAAATGCTGACTAGGTATATCATTTTCTATACAGTTTTACCGCTCGAGGGTAACTGACCGTTCAGCTGTCCTTTTCTAGATAAGGTTCTCTTTCGCGGTTCTCATTATGGTATTGCCCTGAAGTATAGCAATGAATTTTCGAAAGCATGGGTACACAACCAGAATTCCTGAAAATATCGAAGACTTTCCCTATACTACCCTGAAAAAGACAAACGATACACTTTGGGGTGGATTTAGAAATTCACAACCGCTTTGACAGACGAAGACGGGCGGCGCCAGTTCGCTCGCGACCATGATTGGTGTAACCCAGTCGAAACGGTGGGCAAGTAGCTATGTAATTTGCTACTCCTAATAACGCGTGTAGACACATAAAGACTAATATTTATGTAATAGAACGAAAGTCTAATCTTACGATACGTTTTGGACCAATACTATGATTTCCGTAACACAAGTGCTTAAGCTACTTACCACGGGATCAGATCAATGTATGTGATGTTGTGTAATATTTATTTTAAAAAAAAGATGAAAAAGATGAATACTATAGGTTTACACTTTCACAGCCTAGGTTTGAGAACAGCTGCCCTAGACAAGCTCAGGTCCCCCTGGGCGCTCCTCACTAAATAAGTAATCAATGCAATTTGGCTCAAATTCTATTCCGAAGCGTTCTCCATGGCTGCATGTTGGATGAGCAGTCGCCGACTCAGCAATAATTAGCGAGCCATGAATACGGAACGAGCCGTCAGCTCGCGCCATCAAACTTGGCCGGCGAGGATGAAAATGGGGAACGAGGTGTAGGCAGGAATTGACTTTGCACGGGTAGTCTATTACGTTCTGACCTCGGTAGCGGTAGTACAATTCGTGGGACATATATGATGCAAAAGTAGAAGTTTTTTTTTTCACAACATCACATACATCGATCTGATTCCGTGGTAAGTAGTTTGAGCACTTATGTTACAGATGTCAGAAACAACATTGGATACACAAATGAACTTACATATATAAATAATATACCCAGACAAGGAACAAACACCGATGTTCATCTCACAAGTATTTGTCAGAATAGGAATCGAACCTACGACTCTTGGAACCGTAGATAAGTCACTGTTTCACTGAGCTAGTCGTCTTTTGTAGGTACTGTCAAGGTCTAAGTACTATATCTATCGGACCTAATGTGTTTTCGCAACGCATGGATTTTGCAACCGCTAAACGCTTCAATGTAGCAACCTCTTTTGCGAACGTGTATGCACTGGCCAAATAAAGATTAACATTGCTTCTTTTTCTGACTTGTCCACGTTCCTCTTTTTCTTATATTTTTATCTATTCATCTGTACGTCACTTAGTGCCTGTTCACACCTGACACACAGGCGTGATCGCGGCGATATCGCCCCGCCGTGAAATCGCCCAAAAATCACTAGGTGTGACCACGCTTTTATAGTCCGTACGTGCGTAACGGACACAGTATTCATTTAGTTGAGTATATTTGGAGTGAATGTGAATGAATTTCAGTTTGGAGTTCACCCATGCGCTCATACAAAGGGTGCCAAAACAAGTGTTTCGTCAGGATATCTCAATTTTACGAACAAACCTGTGTCTGAGTCAACGAGTCGCGACAATTACATGCCTTCTATTATTTTTATTTTCATACTAGTGGTCCCAGCGAATTTCATACCGCCAATACTGATTATTTTTCTATATTTTCTCATTGAAACCTTCCCTGGACTACGACGAACATTTTAAAACCAAAATTACCTAAATCGGTCCGGGCGTTCTCGAGTTTTAGTCAGACTAACGAACAGCAATTCATTTTTATTTATAAGAAAGAAGATTTATTTATTCATACACTTAACAAATACATTTATATACGTGTTTCGTTCTCACCCAGTCGTCTACCAAACCAACATACAAGCTCTGCTCCCATTCCCCGCTCGAACAATACTATCTTCTCACCAGAGCGTACTGTGTCACTCTTTGATGTCGCGAGGAGGCTCGTTACACATTAATTTGCGCGATAAATTTAACTAGCGCGTTACAATCCTCACACCACATGCGTGAGAGTGGGTAGTAGAACACATACCTACATAGATCATACTCGCAAGTATGTTATGTTGGTGACATATATGGCACTGATTAGTATTATGAAAATGATATTTGGAAAAAATTAAACGGTCTTAAAACTACTTCCTACATAGTGTTACTATTTTGTTTAAACAAAAATATAATATTATCATGGATATGTTATGGGTGTTTGGTGTTTGGTTTTATGGATGAAGATGATGGTGAGGAACTAATTATATGAATCAGTTGTTTTTAGCAGCACTTCTTATTGTGTGTATAGTCAGGGGATACCAGTCACAACTATTTGTCCGGTGGTTAGTGAACGGTATACGGGTAAGCGACCCCGGCTCCTCGAGCTACTATCGACTCAGTCCAAATCATCCGAGGCGATAGTATCCTTCCTCCCCTTTTCCTTCCCCCGTCATATATCCTTCCTACTCGTGGGAACGCAATGACCTTGTTAAAACAATGCACAAGGCAGAATGGCGGCGACGTGGTCCGCAACCCGTCACGTCTCGTTTCCAACAGAGGTGAAAAGTGGATCGCTGGAAGTGGTCTTTGCCTACCCCTCTGGGAAAAAGACGTGATTTTATGTATGTATAAAGACTTTCAAAACAATTTTATAGAAAAACATCCACATCTAACACTCGATTAGTCAGACCGATTAATTCCTTAGCTAAACACTCGAATGCACGTGATAGATTTATTTACATTTTAGCCTATATAATAAGTAAGAAAAATATAAAAATATGTAAAATGTATAATTTATATTTAATATTTAATTTATTGTTATATATTTGTAACGTTTTTGATAAATTAGAACAAGGATTTATAAGGAATGTTCCATAGCCATGACGTAATGGTGACATCACTTGCTTGTCACAGACTATAAAAAGGCTCGCCTCGCTCCGTATCGATCACTTCTTTCTTGATCGTCGGACAGAGCGGAGCTCTGCTCGAAATTGTGTAAAGTGTTGCTGTTATTTTACAAAGTTAAGTATTTGATAATTATTGTTACTATGAAAGTGTTATTCTAGATTGTATTATTGTAATAATGATGTTTTATTACAATAACGAATTGTTACTACTATGGTATAATAAATAGTCCACATTCTCATTACGCTTAGTATAAATGATATATTATAAAGGATCTATCATTGTTTAAAGTACCTGACATACCTGTGAATATTTATAGACAATATTCGTATTAAAAGGAAGGCTTTAATAGTCCATTAAAAAGTAATTGATGTTTATAATTATACCTTGCTAAAAGTCATGATGGTTTTAATTCCTGATCCCCGCTAGTGAACATACAGCTATATATGTATATCATACTAAGCTGTATTAATATGTATTTATCTAAACTTAAAGATAAGAAAAATTTAACATCAGAAGTGGGATAGACTAGCCCACAAAACTAATACTTTATTTTTCTGTTCTGGCTCATCTGGTACAAACTATACGTGATGCTGCTGTCGCCACCAAAAGGCGGCTTGATGAAGATGTGACGCTGCCGAGCTTTGGTTCAATATGGACGACTGGTACAAAAGCAGGTTCCTGGTACACCAAGAAGTGAAGGACACAGATTGTTCGATGAAGACATGACGCTGTCGAGCTTTGGTTCAGTAAGGAAGACTAGTACAAAAGCAGATTCCTGGTACGTCAAGAAGGTTATTTTTTAAATAGTCAGATTGGCCGAACGTATTATGAAAAGTACAAATTAATGTATACTTTTGTTTAATAGTAGGTAATAATTAATTAGTCTGAAGGTTTATCTGTATATCTAGTATTCATGTTATTTACAACAGTTTTTAGGCTACTGAGTAAGTTAATTGTTCTTGTAGCATATTAACGTTTTACTACCGATCTTAATCTACAGCAATTTGCAACTCAAAATAGATAAATTTATTAATTCGTCATAGATTACCTGATCTAGGTTGATACAGGTTGAACAGAGTTCCTCTATGATATATTTTATACATATATAGGTCTTACCAGATCTTAAGGGTATATTTTTGTAATATTAATTTTAAACTGGGTATTCAGCAAATTTTCCATGGAAGTAATGAGACTTTTTCAAAACTTAATCAATTCAAGAATTAATATTTGATGTGCATTATAGTATCTTCAAAATAATTATTTATTTGTTTATTTGGTCATAGCTAGGTACACTGACAATTTTATCAACACAATATTTAGTAGATCAATTTGGTAATTCTGAATAATAAAGTATTCCAGACTCTGAATCACATATTATAGCCATTACCAAAATTATACTGAAACTAAACTTGCTAGGTTTGTAAATAATCTAATACGTATGAGCTTGTTAACGGATTATTATCATTAAACATGAAATAAATAGTATAGAAATACAATTTAGTTGTGAACCAAAATTATGTTTAAATAGGATGTGAGACAATAACCATTAAATAAATTTACGTTTGAAAGATGTAAGTGAGTTGTAGAAAGGTCAGGTTCGGTGAATTCTTTGTTGTAAATATTTAGGCAAAGTCGTTTGACAAAAGGTTTTGTTATAAAGAAAAAAAAATATTTGTGCAAGAATGCTAGATAAAATTGTTTGCGGCGTTCAATATTAAAATAAACTAATTTGTATAATATCTACTTAGGTCCAGAAGTAAACAAGAACTAAATAAAAATAATAGGTACGTTCAGACTCTTAAATATTAATATTTTTTAAAAATTCTTAATAATCGCTGACACATTAAATATATTTTTGAAAAGGAGACAAGACAATGCCTAGTGTGGGCATAGGTAAGCCATTTAATAAATAGGGAGTTATTGAGTTGTGTAGGTGTATTATACATATTTTAAAAATTTTAGTAAATTTAAACTTTGCGGCCTTCGAACCAGCATAAGTGAAAAGATTTAACTCTTATTCAAAATTGTAAAATACCGATTACGTTCACATATTGACGATTGCAGTTTTTTTTCTTGGTGGGTGATATATATTGTGTACTTTGAGACGTTTATCTTATGGAAACTAATAAGTAAATTTCTTGAGTATAACTCCGATGAAGAAAATTTCTTTTGGTATTATTGTAACTAAAAGTGATTAATCTATTATCATGCTGGTATTGAAACCAGCCTCCAATCTTGAATTTTTATGACTTATAATAATGATTCTAGTATTTTCTTTTCGTTTGAAAATATACCTGTTACCGGCCAAACCCGATTTCAGGACAAACTAGTTTAGCCTAGGCCAAACTAGTTTGTCCTAAGCCTGTCAGGATAAACCGGTTTAGCCTAGTCCAAACTAGTTTATCCTAAGCCCGTTAGGATAAACCAGTTTAGACTAGGCCAAACTAGTTGATCTTGATATAGATACGCATTATCTAGGATATACTGGCATGGCCTTTTCCATACATTGTAATATGTCAAGAAAGTCAAAATAAATAGATTATCCAAATAAAATCCTCAGCAATAGGAAAAATAATATTTTTTATTATACTATAATCTTATTTCTTGTTTCTTATAAAGATAGGATAAACCGGTATGGCCTTCTGTTTACAAAAATTAAATTTAAAAATTGTGATAGCATGAAAATTAAAGGAGTTATAGTCAAAAACATATTTTATTTTTCTCTACTCCGTAACTGAAAATTTCGGCATGTGATTATTTGGAGCAATATGAGAGTACGCAGTATAATACAGAGACCCAAACCTATTGTATTGTGTATAATTAATATACATAACTATCTGTGCCCGCGACTTCGTTCGCGTGGACTATGAGATTTTACATCCAAAAGTTTTTGCCCAATAACTCCCGTTCCCGTGCGAATTTTGCAATATCGCGTTGCAAGTAAAGTTAAAAAGAAATTCAGGGTTTCAAGGGTTGAAAGGGGGTTAAAACTTGAAAATTATTATAGAAAATATTACTTACTCTATATTTACACACTAATGTATTTCTTTGTGTTTTTTCAATTTAGGGGTTGTTTGCAAGGGTTGTAAGATTTTCAAGGGTTGAAATTATTTTAATATGAGGTCATTGTGTTAGAAAACACTTCACGACTTCATCACTTTGATGTTTTTCGATTAAGGTTTTGTTTACACCCTTTAAAAATAATAGGCGCAGTTCAGATCATTTTCACTTTTGAAGTTATGGGGTACATAATACTCATATGATTATTTCTTTTTATTATTATTTGTTAAAGTATGATTGTTTGTATTATCATTTATTATCCACTAGCGGCTGCCCGCGACTTTGTCCGCGTATTAATGGGCTTAAGTAGCAATGATGTATTAAAATAGCCAGCTACCTCCATACCACGTTTTATGAAAATCACCCCCCCCCCCCCCTAATGAATGAAATTAAAAAAAATAGCGCTGGTGTCTCCGGAGTGCCAACTACCTCCATACAAAGTTTTATAAAAATCGACAAGCACGTCAAAAGTCTCCCATACTAATTTTCACCCCCCCCCCCCCACTCCCCAATGAACCCCATGGGGATTGAATTAAAAAAAATGTGTCTCTCCGGAGTGCCAGCTACTTCTATACCAAGTTTTATAAAAATAGACAAACACGTAAAAATTCTCTCTTACAATTTTCACACCCCCCCCCCACATGGGGATTGAATTTAAAAAAAAGTAGCCTATATGTTATTCCAGAGTGCCAGCCACCAGCATACCAAATTTCATGAAAATCGGTTCAGAAGTTTGAGCGTAAAGGGTAACAAACATCCACACATACATCCATACACCCACACATCCATACATCCATACTTACAAACTTTCACGTTTATAATATTAGTAAGGATAATTTTTAACGACATAATAATTGTAATAATTAAGACATTATTGCTTACATAAAAAAAACATTTATTTCTTGCCAAGTATGATTGCACGAATGAAAACTTAACGACGAATCATTATAAGAAGTGAGAAATAAGATTAATGTATAATAAAAATTATAATTTTTCCAATTACGAAGGATTTTATTTGGATAATCTATTTATTTTGACTTTCTTGACATATTACAATGTCTGGAAAAGGCCACACCAGTTTATCCTAGATAATGCGTATCTATATCAAGATCACCTAGTTTGGCCTAGTCTAAACTGGTTTATCCTAACGGGCTTAGGACAAACTAGTTTGGCCTAGGCTAAACTAGTTTGTCCTGAAATCGGGTTTGGCCGGTAACATACCGAAAACATAAAAATGTACCGAAGATTTCGATCATATTATCATGTATATGGTATAGTAAACTCAGAGTTATAAACACTAATTCGTAATTTAGCTTTTAGTATGGGACCTACATTATACAGTATCTTAATACGCAAATAGGTTATTAATTCTGTTAGAAATTTAATTTGAATAAAAATTAATGTAATTTGAAAATCGGGGTTGAGACCAGTATTATATTTGACTGACCACAGGTTGATTGAATGATGTGTCGGACGTTCCTGAGGGACTTAAATGAAATATATAATTTAATTCCTATCGGTAATTTGACTTCAAGAGTTTGGGCAGTTTACGCAAAACTTCTAGCAAAAAAATAAAAAGTTATAGACCTACTTGGTCTTCTACATAGGAACATAAAACGGATTATCCTTACTTAAATTATAAATCGGAAAATGAGTATATTTGTTCGTTCCGCTTTCACGCCGTAACTAATAGACCGATTGCTTTAAAATTTTGCAGATATAAAGTTAGAAGTCCGAATTAAATAATAGGGTACTTTGTATGCTAAAAAAAAAAATATTCCCGAGGGAAAACCAAAATATTATTTGATTGATTAGATTGGATATGGCACCGAGTGTCGTTGTTGTGCTTCTTAACGCAATATGGTTATATTGCAGAATTCCACGCGAACGAAGCCGCGGTCAGAAAGCTAGTATAAAATAAAGCATTGCTGGTATACATTTAGGCTATTAACTATTTTGAGCTAGGCTAAATAAGGGTTTAATAAAATTCCTAAAAATTCAAATAAGAAGAGACAATAAACGTAACTATTATATATGTATATTAAAGTAAATTTTTAAGCCAATACATAGATTAAAAAATACCCCACGAGCTATACGAACTGGGAGTTAGACGATATGCTTTCAAATGGATTAAATCTTACTTGTAAAATCGTTTGGCAACTATGCCGGCCAAATCAAACACTTAAGGTTTATTATTATATTACGTCTCCTAGGTTTTACACCTCACGAAAAAAATTTTGGGTCTTATTTTTGTTTTCATGAACGATCTGCCAAGTCGCTTCCATTCTACAGAACAAATCAAAATTAAAAGCAATCACTGCCTGCCCATATTAAAAGTAAACGCTTTAACTAACGATATTTAATTTTTTCTTTATATTTTAATAAAAATACATTCACTAACTAAGGACAAGGATTCTCTATTAGACTCTATTACTGCTGGATTAAATAAAAAGGCCTACAATTAAAAGTACAAAAGAAACTGATTTAAATTTAAACCACGTTAATAAATTGTTCTATATATATAATTGCCAATATAAAGGAAAAACCGTTTTCGCAACTATGTATGACACACACACTTAACTTGGAAAAGGATCTCAACTCTGTACAACTTAAGGAATTTTAGTTTTACTAAGGAAAAATTGCAGAGTTTGGTCTGCTGAACGGGTAGAGCAAAACTCTAAGATAAATATGTTGATAGTAAGTATTGATTGATGTGCCGTGATAGATAAATAATAATTGTTTTGTGATTCATGTTCAAACTTTATATGTTATATTATAGATGAAAAATGATTGTTGGTATATAGGTCATAAAGATGAATAATTATTTTGCCATTGATGTTCAAACTTTATTTGTGTTATTGCTAAAAGAAAATCAAAAGGTAAAAAGAAATATAATATAGAAGATAATGATTGTTAGATTGAAAAGGACTGCTGGTACCGCCTCGTGCTTTTTGAAATTCATGTGCAGCAGGTGAATGGCATTAGCACGGTCCAGGACGGTATGGTATTGGTTAGACTGCTGAAGTCAATGTCCTGTTGCTTTTCTGGAAGTCATGCGCAGCAGGTGATAGGATTAGCAAGGATCAGGTCAGAGACAGAAGTTAGACTGCTGAAGTCAATGTCCTGTTGCTTCTCTGGAAGTCATGCGCAGCAGGTGATAGGATTAGCAAGGATCAGGTCAGAGACAGAAGTTAGACTGCTGAAGTCAATGTCCTGTTGCTTCTCTGGAAGTCATGCGCAGCAGGTGATAGGATTAGCAAGGATCAGGTCAGAGACAGAAGTTAGACTGCTGAAGTCAATGTCCTGTTGCTTCTCTGGAAGTCATGCGCAGCAGGTGATAGGATTAGCAAGGATCAGGCCAGAGACAAAAGTTAGAATGAAAAACTTGTTAATCTAACAAAGTTCCATTAGTAAGTGAAGTACAGGTCAGTCCTGCTGAAATAAATAAAAGTTTCTTTTAGCAAAACTATAAAAAGTTTTTGTTTATGTTATGTATAGATTATATTATGCAATATTGGTTAAGGATTAATTGTACTTTGAGAGCAAAGTACAATGTCAGTATGGCCGTGATAGATTTATTTACATTTTAGCCTATATAATAAGTAAGAAAAATATAAAAATATGTAAAATGTATAATTTATATTTAATATTTAATTTATTGTTATATATTTGTAACGTTTTTGATAAATTAGAACAAGGATTTATAAGGAATGTTCCATAGCCATGACGTAATGGTGACATCACTTGCTTGTCACAGACTATAAAAAGGCTCGCCTCGCTCCGTATCGATCACTTCTTTCTTGATCGTCGGACAGAGCGGAGCTCTGCTCGAAATTGTGTAAAGTGTTGCTGTTATTTTACAAAGTTAAGTATTTGATAATTATTGTTACTATGAAAGTGTTATTCTAGATTGTATTATTGTAATAATGATGTTTTATTACAATAACGAATTGTTACTACTATGGTATAATAAATAGTCCACATTCTCATTACGCTTAGTATAAATGATATATTATAAAGGATCTATCATTGTTTAAAGTACCTGACATACCTGTGAATATTTATAGACAATATTCGTATTAAAAGGAAGGCTTTAATAGTCCATTAAAAAGTAATTGATGTTTATAATTATACCTTGCTAAAAGTCATGATGGTTTTAATTCCTGATCCCCGCTAGTGAACATACAGCTATATATGTATATCATACTAAGCTGTATTAATATGTATTTATCTAAACTTAAAGATAAGAAAAATTTAACACACGTAGTTCTAACATGGCTACTTTTGTACCTTACTCGCTCTAGACCGTTAAACTAAAGTCAACAATCTAGCAATTACAGCAGTTCGCTATCTGACCTCTACGATCTAACTAGACTGAATCATGAGTACATTCACACACACAAGTATCTGCAGTCAAGTGTCTGTTACAGTATTTACTAAGTCGGTGTTCAACACGTTAACAGCAGTGAAGTATTGGTAGCAAATTACTACAGTTTTGAGAAACACAGAAACGTGAAATGAATATTACTGTTTCTGAAAAGCTTAGACATCTCAAGTCAGAGACGAGCTTTCATCAAATAAGTTAGAAAAGCTCTAATACATTACTGTGTGTGCACCTGATTCGAAATATTTCCAGCATTATGAATTTCAATATTCGCTGTGAGTGAATGGCGGAGACCGCCTCTAATGGTATTAGTATCGCAAATTAATTAGATCCGACATCGCTCAGTCCTCCGGAGATTTATTATTTCTAGATAAAAAGTAATGAAAATGATATTAACTCTGATAAGGTTAGCTAGAAGCAGAGAGGTATGGCATGGTATAACAATTTGAGTCGCCGACTTAGTATTATCTCTTAAACTTTTAAAGGAAAAGATATTAAATAGCAAAACGAAAAATAATAACATAACTATGCAAAACAGGTCAGAAAGATGAGTTCTAGAGTCTCTGCAATTGTAGTGTGGGACGCACTCAGGCCAGGTGGAGTAAATTAATCAGTTATCGAAAATAGACGGGAGTGGCGAACGTTTTGAGGAGGCCTTTATCCATCCAGATGTGGACTGCGATGGGCTGATGAAGAAGTCAGACGGATTGCTTAAGTTATCGTTTTAAGTCAAGGAAACCACGGAAAAAAGGTAAAAATGGGACCCTATTACTGAACTTCCGCCGTCCGTCTGTCTGTCCGTCTGTCTATCTCTAAGCTGTGTCTCATAAACCGTGATAGCTAGAAAGCTGACATTTTCACTAATGATGTATTTCCGTTGCCGCTATAACACTCTAATTTAAATTAAAAACGATAAAATATTAAGGGGGGTCCCCATACAATAAACGTGTTTTTTTTATGTAATTGGTACAGTACCCTTAATGCGCGAGTCTGACTTGCACTTACCCGGTTTTTTTATAAACTTTACTCATAACGACACGTGGCGTTATTACGATTATTTTGCATACAATAATGAAGTTTTTATCACGGAACGGAAAAAATTGCAAAATCCAAGTGCGGAGAGTACGCGGCACGCATTTTCAAGGTTCGTTCGACGCTCGCCACTTAGCGCGAACTAGCTTTTATTTTCTGCGCAAAAATTGCCGACATTTTCAGCTTTCACCCCAAATATTTTGGCGGGACCCACAGCGCTGGGCCCAAAAATGCGTCGAACCGCAAAATGCCTTCCTAGGTACAGGACTAACTGGCTGTCCGCCTACCTTTCCTAGAAAATGGGACCTAGATTATTATTCATGGTTTTGATAAATTTTCAAGGTCGATCCGATTTGCTTATTCAGACCCTAATTGAAAGGTCAGGATCATTCGAATTTACATTCGAACAGTTGTTGTTTTTACCGTAGAGATCGCACCACAGTGGGTTAACCGCAACATTGACTTTGTATCCCACTAAACCGCACAGCTGTTAGATCCTTTGACGTTTAGTTGTAAAAACAAACATAGAGAAACAGGATTTTGATCCCGCCGTGTGTCGGCTTAGCGTGCGTGCGGACCGCGGGACATGGGACGTCACGCGGGACAGTGTCACGCTCGGGACATGTCCCGCGTGACGTCACATACAAGGACATCAAGGATATGTCCAGATTGCGATGGACCACTCACCCCCATGGACCATATTATTATGCCCCTGCCTGACGAACATCCCATCGCGCACCAAAAACCAGTTATTTCCTTCTATGTGTACGTTTAGAATGCTGAAAATTGGACCCGCGATCATGGTGCTTGCAACAGTGCCAAAAATCGGGAACTCGGGGAAAAGAGGAATCATGGTAAATATCCCGATCGTTATCAGTTTTCTAATGAGTGCAAGCTAAAAGGTTTAAAGTTATATAATTTCTAATTTATCAAGTATTACGCAGCGTTCGCATAATACATAATTATAATTATTATTATGTGTATCATAAAAATAACATCGTTTCAAATTACGAGTAAAAAGCGCATTTTTATTTTCTCTAATCGCAACGTATTAGCTATGTATTGATTTCAGAATTTTTCAAAATGCATGCTTTCAAATCAATTGTTGCCAGAATTTAATATTTTTAAAGAACAACATATGATTAATTCTGCTGAGCTTTTTGTAAAACAAAAAAATTGCTTGCTATGCATAAAACATTTAAGGCACAATAAAATATTATTACACTTAATATTCTTCCAAGAATCGTCCCGAATTCCTAAATACGTAGGAATTCAGGCTTTTTGCTGGGATTGTAAGAATCACGCGAGCTGCAAACAAATAAAAATTCACAATAAATAGGCACGCAGAATAAACTTCAATTTGATTGTTTCGAGAATCATATCGAGTTGCAATAATAAAAAATAATAGTCACCCTATATTTTTTTCAAAAATGTAAGGTGACATCAGAATTTCACCAAACTAACTCTTTCGCTGATCTCCGATATTGTTAGTGGATTACCTATCGATAGCTACTAGTAAACAATAATTTTAGAGGTATTGACGAACTCATTTCCTATTTTCAACCAAAAGTCGATAGCACGTCAATAACCTTGAGCGAGTTCAAGGGTTAATAAATTAACAACAAAAAGTCAATCGCGAACAACCGAACACTTTGAACTGTAACTGTTAAATAAGCAACACGTTCACCTGAATAACACATTCTGGCTTCATAAATAACTCCCGTGGATTGACCCCCACATTGACCGGAGTGACCGGGCTACACAAACACAGTTTCATAATGCCGGTTGTCAGTTTGTCACGCGCCGGCGACGCGTGTCACGCAGCCGTCACGAATAGAGAATACGTTTCATAGCTTTGTTAATTGTACCATTCGAAACTTCTATGGCTAATGTGGCAACTAACGCCCATGGATAGCTAACTACGTCCTGTCATTACCCCCTTGAGTGCGGTGACCAGACACAATTGATGTTTAATTGCTTTATTAATGGATTGTTACAGAATTGAGATTTGGACGATTTTAGATTTTCATGTAAAATTTACATATAATATTCAAACGATAAATGTATTTGCTTTTAAGCCAATGCTTTATTCCACTTTAGCAGAATTAGTGTCTGTGCATATTATTTAGGTAATACACTTTTACCACGTATAATTCGACGATAATATTAAAATGAATGGTAGTATGTTACTCCCAAAGGTTCTTTACATATTTGCCTGACGTTTCAATTTGGCTGCACCGCAGTCCGGAGCGGCCACTAAGCTGTCGTAAAAGATATTAAATGTGCACCAACGCACCACATTCACGTCACGTTTAGTCCGAATATTAAAGCTTTGTGATGCAAAGTGTTTACCGCATTCACAGTGCAACAATCCCGCACTCTTAGAGCGTGACACGGCGGCCCGCGGGAGAGTCTATCGGCCGCGTGACAATATCGGTCGCTGTCGGCCGTCGGCTCGCTCCCGATCGTTCTGTAACTGTTTGTTATATTGTCCTGAGAATAACAGTCCTAACTTATGTTGTAGGAAAATCGAATGAGTAATTATTTGTTACGATTGAAACTTGCATTTAATTACGAGCGATACAGATCAGATTAGCTCGATTGAGTTTTAGGGGTGAGAGCCATCTGCTCCCCCGCAAGTTCGGTGATGATGACGAGGCTACTCCAAGCCATCATCGTATGTCAGTTAGGAAAAAAATTGAAATAAAAGGTCAATTGCGATTTAATAACCATTGCAATAGTTTATACCATTTTGAGTGTATTTTGTTGGAAATTAAATTAATTTTCAAGTATTTTCTTGACGCTTCTAAAAATTAAAACATTGGAGTTTGTGTTTGTAAGTTTATAAACTAGGCAAGCATGCAATACCACAACAACCACATCTACCCCTAATCTACTACCCGTAACCGCACGCGAGCAGCCAACGTATCGGAGCGCCGGTCCGCGTGACGTGATCAATCCCGCATCAATCCCGGCCCAATCCCGCCTCAATCCCGCGCGTCGCGTCACGCCGCTCTCCCCAGCGCTAACGCCCTAATGGGTTTTCGTTTCGTTTGCTTCCATGTACGTTTGTTGATTTTGCTGGTGATCCGACTACGCCATTTTGCTTTGAAGTTGCAATTCGATTTTATCAAAGGGATAGAAACAGTTAAAAAAAATTCCAACGCGATTAGATACTTGCGCGTGTATAATTTCGTATGTTGCTGTTGTAACAAGAATATACTTTGGCTGAATAATAAACTTGGTTATACGAAGAAAATTACAACAAGTGGCTAGCTTTCGACACATTAGTAGACTCAACTCAATATACAAACATTATGTATGTTAGTAAATGGCTTTTCTTCTTTAGCTTTAGCCGAATATTACCATTAGATTATTATGAGCCATTAATATTAATGTTATACGACCGATATTGCTCATGGCGGCCAATCTTAATGTCAATTAGATTTTGAGTAGCTCGATGGAGCAATGGCAGGGATTGGATCCCACAGTTCTTCTACAAAGAGTTCGTGGTTTCAATCTCCATTCGGAAAGATGATTTTTGTTATAAACAATATCGGTTGAATAGCTTGGTGTGTTATTACTTCAGGTATCACTGAGACAAATTATGGTAAATATCCTTTTGGTAAAACGGGATTACAGAAAATCGGTAGGAGTAGCGAGCATTTGGAGAGGCCTATGTCCAACTGTGGACTATCGCAGTCCAGAGCTGATGGTAATGACGCGACGGGCTTTCGCAACCCAAGGAGATTACGCCTATTTTTAATAGCGACTTTTACTTGTTATCCTAACATTATAATAGAGATCATGTCAAGTATGTGCAAATAACCAAAACAGGGAGTATGTTTGTGCGTCCACGTGACGTCACGCGTGGCTACTAGTAGCGCACGAATGGGCTTTGGCGAATGGCGGATCTTGCGTAAGCCTGTTTGCTGTCCCGATGGGCATTTGACAACGATGACAGATGTGGAAGCCGCTATTTTCCTGCAACTCCGATAGCTGAAACAGTTTTACTATGAAAAAAAAACTAAAAAAGCAAAGGAAACATCCATCTTTTGATAATTACCCAAAAGTGATAGTTACCCAATTATTAGGTTAGGTTATTTTCAAAGAAGGTAAAATTGATCCATTTCTACAATCTGTTAGCCAAACTTATTATTGTCAGTTTATCAAGATTTTTTGTGCCTGTGATGTAAAAAACGAACAGACAATATAATTGTCATTGGTCCTGAGTCCAAGATGAGAGCCCAGATATCCAACCACTATAACTCAACAATCCTTATCGCCTTACACCCGATACCTTAAAACCTTCGTAGCACCGTAGCAAGTGTAGCTGTAACGGATGCCTTATAAAATAACTTTTAAATGGCAAAGATTTATAAAATGTTTTAATACGAACAGTTTCCGCGGCACGTAGAGAACGCGCCATTGTGAGCGCTTAATATTTAAAATGCGAGTATGAAATCTGACAAACGCAGACATATAACGAGAGGTATTTAGTTGGAGGAGCGAGACCGTAAAAATGATGAGGGTATTTACATGTAGCGCGAACGAATCGCGACGCGCGGGCGGATGGCTGCGGATAGAGTATAGTAGTATAGTAACTGGTACCTAATGAAATGAAATGAAATGAAATGAAATGAAATGAAATGAAATAATTTATTCTGCAAGTAGATTTCATGAAATTCTTTCGCATGTCAAATCACAGGGTAATTAATTACAAATAAATAATAATATGTACAAGTTACATAATTCTTGGATGTCCAAGCGAGCAGCTCATCATGTCCATGGATTCTTATCATTCAAATAGTCTTCTACTTTATAGTACCCCTTTTTCAAAAGACAAGATTTAATATAGACTTTAAATTTATACAACGGCAATTCAATAATATTTTGCGGAATTTTATTGAACAATATTATACTTAAACCTATGAATGATTTTCCAACTTTTTGAAGCCTGAGTCTTGGAACGGAAAGCTTATATTTATTTCTGGTGTTAAAATTGTGAGAATCCGACTTTTTATTTAATAAGTGCATGTTTTTATGAACATATACGATACAATCTAAAATGAACTGAGAAGCTACGGTTAAAATATCTATATCTTTAAAAATATCTCTAAGGGAGTCGCGCGGTCTTATACCATATATGGATCTGATGGCCCTTTTTTGTAGTACAAAAATGGTTTGAATGTCTGTAGCAGATCCCCACAGCAGAAGACCGTATGACATAACACTATGGAAATAGCTGAAATAAACTAATCTTGCCGTTTCAATGTCAGTCAACATCCTGATTTTTCTGACTGCATACGCAGCTGAACTAAGTCTATCTGCCAGAACAGAGATATGAGGTCCCCACTGTAACTTAGCATCTATAGTGATTCCTAAAAATTTTGTAGATTCAGTCAATTCTACAATTTCCTTATTTACAATAATGTTAGTATCAACTTTTCTTACATTAGGCATTGTAAATCTTATACATTTCGTTTTTTTTGCATTTAACAATAAATTATTTGTATTAAACCAGCGCAGAACTTGCGAGAGGGCACTGTTTACCTCGTCGTAGTTATTTTTACCTCTGTCAACCTTAAAAATCAAAGATGTATCATCAGCAAACAGTACCGTCTCACATAGATCCGCAGTTAAGTAAGGAAGATCATTTATATAAATCAAGAACAGTAAAGGTCCCAGAATTGAGCCCTGAGGCACTCCCATGAGAATGGGAGCGCCACAAGAATCAACTCCATTGACATTAACTGTTTGCACCCTATCTTTAAGATATGATTTCAACAAATTATTCGCCTCATCTGAGATTCCATAATGATTCAATTTCATTAGCAATATCTCATGATTTACACAATCAAAGGCTTTTGACAGGTCACAGAAGATGCCTATTGCATCTTGCTTATTCTCCCATGCGTCAAAGATATGCTTGACAAGTGCCACTCCCGCATCAGTGGTGGATCTTCCTTTGGTGAAGCCAAATTGTTTTTTATGTAATAGCTTATTTTCATTGAAATGAGACATTAATTGAGTGTATATAATTTTTTCGAAAATTTTACTAAGTGCGGGTAGTATAGAAACAGGGCGAAAATTGGATGGATCACTTTTATTACCTGCCTTGAATAAAGGAATTACTTTACTATATTTCATCAAATTTGGGAAATGACCTACCTCTATACACATGTTAAATACGATAGCTAAATGCGGGGCTATTGTGGTTATAATTGTTTTTAATAGTTCCACAGAAATACCCCATAAATCTTCAGTCTTTTTAAAATTTAATTCTTTAAAGGCTCTCAAAATTATTTTGTGATTTACTTGGGTAAATTTAAAAGATACTAAACATTTTTCTACAGTTGCTATAAGGAGGGATTGAGCTTGGTGTGAGCATGAGTTTAGTTTGCTTGTAGTAATTATAGGAATATTAGAGAAATAGGTTTCAAAAGCATTTGCAACTTCCTTATCAGAATCAATATGCTTATCATCAACTATGAGAGAGAACTTGTTGTCATGTGTTTTATTTTTACAAGTCTCTTTGTTAATAATTTTCCATGTAGTTTTTATTTTATTATTTGATTTACTAATTTTTTCTTTAAAATAATTAGACTTCGCAATTGCACACACTTTCTTAAATAGTTTTGAGTAATTTCTAACATAATTTATAACATTAATATCATTTGATTGTGATTTAATGTCATATAATTCATATAATCTATTTCTACTTTTGTAAATGCCTTTAGTTGCCCAATCACTAAATTTGGACTTGGGATCTTTAGCTTTTATTGTTTTTTAGTAAAAATCCCATTAAATTCATTAAAAATTATGTCAAACATGTTTTTATATGATACATCAATGTTTTGGTTAAGATTATATTGAAAATGGGAAAATTTATAATCAATGTTTTTCTTAAAGTTTTCTATGCGCCTTGTAGTAATGGGCCTGTATGTAAAATTTAATGAAGGATTGTAATGATGGTGTTCAAATATTGCCATCTGACCACTGTGGTCAGAGTTAATAAAATTAATAATAGATTTATCATTCACTTCACAATTACAAAATATGTTATCAAGGCAAGTAGCTGTTGCAGGAGTTACTCGAGTTGGTTCAATAAATAAATTACTAAGTCCAAATGACTTAAATAAGTTCAAAAACCTAGTAGATAGTTGAGAGTCAATATCCAAAATATTAATATTAAAATCTCCACAAACAACTACTTTCTTGCTGCATTTACATACCTTTTTCAAAACTTCCTCCATAGTAGACTCAAATAGTACATAGTTACCAGATGGGGGCCTATAGACACAGACAATGATGTACTGCTCGAGCTCTGCACAAGAAAGCTCAATAGTTCGCTCAATAGAGAGAGGGATGTCACATCTTTACGGTTTTTTGACGCTAATGATGTATCTAATAAAATAAGTGATCCACCTCTAATGGCATCTTCTCTTGTGAACGAACTAACTACTTTATAATTGTCAATACTAATCAGTAACTCATATTGTCTTAACCAATGCTCTGTAAGGCATACAACATGTATATTCATTTCATTTAAATATAATTCAAGTTCAAGCTCCTTCCCAGGAAGGCCTTGAATATTTTGATGGATAATTTTTAAATTATTATGCTTTCCTTTTGTCCTTACAATTAATTTGCTAGAGTTATCCTCTATTGTCTTATGGTATAATTTAAATTACCTGAAACATTTTCCAGGGAATTGTTAGGCAACATGTCATTATTCTGCTCAATAAAAGCAGACTGAGTAGCCAAATTCTTGGCTGAATTACTTATACTAATACAATATGATAGCGACAAAGCTATCTGTCTTTTATAAAATTTAGGAAGATAAAAACTATCTCTTGTCAATAATAATCCTTTGCACATGTCAAATACACTATTATTGCAATCAATTAAATTAAACTTATTATTATTATTAAATGTCATGGTATGCAATGTCATATTCAATTTATATCTAATAAAATTTTCTGATTGTGGCAAACTGTTACTATAAGGAAGTGTAAATAAAATTATTTTATTTACTTCTAAATTATTCATATAACTAAAACTTTTAATCAATTCATTTTTATTTACATTTCCCCTATTTGCAATAAATATTATGAGTGTTGTGTCCCTATTAAAATTAAATTTACTCACTTTTTTAATAATTTCATTATATTGTGTATTAGGAAAACAATAATTATGAATCGGTTGCCCCATAATATTACTCATTAATGGGCCCATATTTTTACCTATTTCGTCACTAAACATAACAAACTGGTTATTGGTACTACTTACAAAAGATACCTGTTTGCTACATGCCTGAAGTGGATGTGTATAGGAACCGTTGGAGTGGACTGCATTAGATAAATTCAACAAACTATCACAGCAGGGTGAGTATGATGAGTCACAAACTGACTGAGAACTATTTTCACTTTTTAGACTTTGACCACTGGTCACTGAGGTATCCAAAAGGTTCTTCAGAGCCAATATGTGTTCCTCATTCTCTTTTTACAGCTTAAATACCTACTAGTCATGCTGTCCAAGGAGTTTGTCAAACTTATTATCTCAAGTTCTAATTTACCTATACTTTCCTCAGAGGTCGTTATGTGTTTATCTAAAGTTAATGTATATAAATCTAACTCATCACCTAAACGCTGTCTTTCCTTAATACATTTAATTTTATCATATGAGCAGTGTTGCTTTTTAATTAACTTCTGGGTTTTTTTAATAAATCTATTAATTTTTAAATATTTTCTTAATTTATTCCGGCTGCATTTAACATTTCCAACTGTGGTTGTAGGACAGATAGTAGTGTCATTGGTCAAATCTATTGTCACAGTGGGGTTAATGTTAATTGCATCAGGAACAAGGCTGGGTGCACTATCGACTAGCTCATCAAACAGGGATTGGGTTTGGGAGGCAGTGAGCTCCTGCTTGGCGGTCTCCAGGTGGCTGATGTGGTGGTGGGCCTCCTGCAGCTCCTGCTCCAGCAGCGTAACGCGCCGCAGGTTGTGGACGTACTCCTGACTGCACTCACCAAACCCATCAACAATCGTTTGCAATTTGTCCCGTTCCTCAACTACAGTAATATGTTGAGTATGTAGTTCGGCCATATCTTTTTTTAACTTACTGCTCCTATCCAATACATCCAACAGTTCCTTCTCATTTTCATCTCTCTCTCGAATTAATTGAGTAACTTCCTCCTTGGTGGCTTTTAATTCTCGCAAAGCCAGGTCTAGTTTAGTCTCCGTCGAGACGGTCCCAGACCCCGCCTGGCGAGAAATAGCTTTGCTACGAGTCAACATGTTTACAATGTTTATCAAAGCAAAATAAAACAATCACCAGAAATCGCGGTACCAATGAGATGTTTACACAATGTTTTAGGTAATAAATGTAACTTTATCGCGTAAAAACGACACGTAATTAACTAAAATATATTAAATACCAGTCGATAATACTATTTATTAGCACAGATATTAGTATTTACCTGCTTTGAGAGATAAAAACGATCACACAAAATTCAAACTTGCACTGTCATCCGCTTTGTACTTGTCGCTGTTTCACAATCACGAAAGATACTTAGTAATTAAGTTATACTTTTACACGTACACTTATTATAACACAGAATAAGTAATTAGTACTATTTAAATGGGCCAATTAATGAGAAAATAAAATAAAATAATTAATTAAAACCGGGACAAACGAAATCAGCTGTCATTCGTAGTGTTGCCACAACCAAAAAAAAAAAAAAAAAAGAAGTAATGCATGTAGAAGCAGTAACTTAAGGCTAATATAAACAGATTACATGATAATAATATGTAACTACTATGGTAACAGATTCATTAAAGCAGATTAAGAAGAGGCTGCAATGCATGCGAGCAAACATAACAGAATAACAGAACACAAACCAGGATAATAATTATTTTACGAGAAATTGAACAAATTGCAGTGTTAAAATTTTCTAAGTAATGCAATACTAGTATATTTTTTTATATCTTTAAACAGGTATACTAAAATATCATACATTATCATACTTTTATTTGTAATTAAACTTTGTCACTAAGGTAAATATACTTGTCAATTTATGTTTGTACATTTACGAGTAGATTAAACGTAAAATAAATTTATAGCTCAAATTACTGCGTCAAATTATTAGTACTGTGCCCTAAAAGCGGGAGAGCTGTAACTATAACAATCAAATTTAGTTACACCGTAAACTTACACACTTGATCTTAAGTTTTTACGCGCTTACACTTGACACTTGATTAGTAGAACTTACTCGTTATATTTCATATAAGGGTTGCTACACATTTATGCGTGTATTAAGCAGTAATAGTTGAATAATAAAGTCGTACTTATGTAATAACCATTCAAGTTTAATCTCACTAACTAGTCCATAGGAGCATTAGATAGTGGCCCTGTTTTTGTTCCAAAGGTCATAGGTTTCATCCCTATCCGGGATAAATATTTATATGATGATGATGATGATTCATGATTGTTCCGTTTCCTGAGTGTGTATACTGGCTGGCCTGATAGCGCATTAGATAATATCAACTGTCTTCTGCGCTAGGAGTTGTTTCGATGCCCGCTGTTAACCGGGGATTTGAACACCCGTCCTTCCGGGAATCACGCCCAGACGTACGAATTATTACACCAACTAACAGCTGTTGAAGCGAACCCATGATCAGGCGCTAGCAACAGTGCCGAAATATCGGGAGCTCATTAAAACAAAACAACATGGTAAATAGCCCGGTCATTTCCAGTTTTTCTAAGCTGTTGAAGCCGTCGCATTTGCCGCATGTATAACAGATTTAGCATTTTAACTCGGATCCAGTTCGAGTATGTGAAATTATCACATACATACATACATACATAAAATCACGCCTTTTTCCCAGAGGGGTAGGCAGAGATCACTTCCAGCGATCCACTTTTCACCTCTGTGGGAAACGTGACGTGACGGGTTGTGGACCACGTCGCCACGTCGCGTGAAATTATCAGATATTTATTTATTTAATTGTATTGAATAAAAGCTCTCATTCTGTAGGGCGCCAGCGCCCGTGGGCGCGGACGCTTGGGCGGCGCCCTGGTAGTTTATAGCGGAGGCGTTAGCATCGCTGATACCGCCGCGCCGGCCAGTAATTAAATGAGTGAATTACGCCCACGGGCTTTAAGCTGCAACCTGCCCGGCCGCAGTTTGGATGCTTAAGCGAAATTTGAATTAAAATTTGTTTTTAATTTAATTTACAATAATTATTTTAAAAAAATATATTACACAACATCACATACATTGATCTGATGTCGTAAATAGCTTTAGCACTTGTATTACGGATAACAGAATCAACAGTGGATACACAAATAAACTTAAATATATTTAATTATACACCCAGACATAGAACAAACACCTATGTTCGTCACACAAATATTTGTCCCGAGTGGGAATCGAACCCACAACTCTTGAAACCGCCAACCAGGGTCACTGACCACTGTTCTGAACCGAGTAATTATCGAGGACAAATCCATTATTATGCAATTTACCAAGCCAAACACTTGTTATACCGAAATAACGTAAATCTACTAACACAATTGTTTTCGTACAGGTACTTTTTACTAATAAAAAAACCAGAAACGCCCCAATTTTCCTTATATTAAAAAACACTAGTTTTGAATAATTCGGTGAAACAATCAAAACAAAAAAAAAAACAAAAGCATCAACAATGTTTTTATCAGTTTAAAAAGATAACTACACTGTACAAAGATAAGATAACACTGTCGAAACTAGAATTGGTAAATAAACCATTCAGTTGTTGCCGGTTCTACTCCCGGAAGAGGCGTGGTGCACACGCGACCCCGCGTTTACCTCAATGTAATCACTAGCTAGGTTATCGCCTCTAGATCCTAGTGGGATGATACTTCCGGTCGGACGACTTGAGTTACTGCATAGGTTAAAGTTGTGTAAACAAGTTAAAAATGGAAAAAAAACTGGTCAAATGCGATTGGACTGGTCTGGCTTTAACGTTCCGGAAAAAATGTACATTAATGTTTTATTCAGACAACTCAATGAAGAATAAAAAAACAGTCTGGAACTCCAAAAATGGTAGACACCTTTTTCCAATGCCTTTTTATGTTCAGTTCCAAAATGCTTGTGGAAGAAATTTCGATAGCTTGCGTACTGAAACGACATCCAAATAAATGAACCAGAACGAAAGTAAGCATTTATAAATGGTTTTCTACATCACAGAGAAACGCTCAATGACCCGACAAAGTCAATGAGTTAGCTTAAAAAAATAGTTCACGATAGTGAGATTTCACGTTATTGATGAAACTTATAAGTCGCAAAACCATTCAAGGCGAAAAGCTAAAATAACATTTAACATTAAACATTCCGCGGCAGCATTGAAAATGTTTGAATTATTAGAATTTATCGTCCTTTAAAAGTCAGCTTAATACCACTTCACTTTGAAGCTTTACATTTCTTTCTAATTTTAAATCGTTAGCAATTTATTTATGTGGGTATTCCTGTAGCAAAATAAATATGATGAATGAATAATGTGACCAAATCCAAAAAAGCTTATTCTTAAACATAAATGCAATAATTTACAGTCATGAAATAATAATTTATATGATGTTTTATCTAAAATTCACCATTAATAGGATCTAAAATTGTATAAAACAACATATTATACTGTATGTTTTGTGTAACATTAATCATAGAAACTAAAAACTTTGTCTGAACTTCATATAAATTATTCCCCTAGGGTAGTGCCCAATAGAATTAAGTATCAAAAACAACTATTATAATCTTATCTACTCTTAAATTCGTCAAATCTTAATTTATTTCTATTCTACTTATAGCAATGATTTCGAATTTAAGAAATCTTAAAGGATTTAATTACATCACATAGTACCTACTATTTTCTGAGTAAAATATTTTTCAAAAGTACTTAATATATATTACTGAGTTTAATTTTGCCCATAATTTGGACTAATACAGGCTTTTTGTATCAAATCCGAACAGATCGTAAAAATGTATAAAGCTACAGTTCCATCAATATAAAAATGCAAAACGGAAACAGCTTATGTAACTCCAGGACACGGATTTATACTGAGCCAAATCGCTGCAGCAGAAAAAAAAGTTAAAGAAAAAAATGAAACCTCCTTTCAAAAAGCGAATGCAAAACGGGAATGTTTTAAGACTGGGTACCATCTCATTTGTTTACATTGTAATAATTTATTCAACAAATGGGTCAGAAAAATACACTGAGCGATGTACTGTTTCACAGGAAACGAAGTCGCGGGTGTGCCAAGAAATTCAATTCCTATTTTCTCGCTTTATCCCTACGGGTCTCCGAGAAATCTCTTTTCCGTCATAGTTTTGTGTAAAAAATATGATAAACCGTATTGTGTATCTCTGTATAAGGTTGCCTCGAAGTTTGTAAGCCTGTAACTGCGAGATTTCGTGAAGAAAAATGCTACAATGGTGAAATGTATGTATGTATGTACGAGTAAGTACATAAATGATACCGCTTCTAATATTATTATATTGGTACATAGGTGAAGTAGGTTTCGTAGCATACAAGGTATTCTCTACTACCTATTGTACCAATTCAACGAAACAGACTTCCTAGCATACAATAATACTCAATCTATCTACCGAATCTGTTTCGTAGCATGGGTACAATGCTACGAAACAGATTCGGTAGCATACAACGGTACTCTATCGATTGTAACTATGCTACGAATAGTAACAGGTGCGTTACATACGTTAGCTGTTTTTGAAGAAGACTTTACTGTCATTAGTAGATTAACTGCCTCGTTGGTCTATTGGTAGCTCGCGCTGCGTAAGAACCGAGAGGTCCCCGGTTCGAGTCCGAAAATTTGGTGTGAGTTTTTCTGTAATGAAATTACTCAGCCCGGAGGTAGGAAGTTGGCGGTTGAACGCCCGTGCCTCGGAAAGCACGTTAAGCCGGTGGTCCTGCGCCCGATCAGTCATCGGCCATGTCGGATTGCCGTCTCACCGAATTATTAGAGTAAGGGAATAGAGTGCACTTGTGTTTGCGCGCACACTTGTGCACTATAAAATGTCCTGCGCACTTGGCCGATCTCAATCGAGTTCGGTCGCCATGGCTGAAATCAGTCGGACGCCTTATTTTACTGCCATTAGTTACTTTTTCCGATGACTGTACCAGCCAAGTATTACTGCGTAGCTTATACCTTAATCTCGATCTAGGGCTCCGATACCACTTATCTATTACACTAGTTCCCGCCCGCGGAAGCGTCCGAGCCGGACCGCGCCGGAAGTTTAATTTCCCGCCGTAAACACCGCCCGTGTATTGACTTGTTTAATTACTAGTTCACTAGTGAAGGGCGGATGTTCAAGTTGTTAGACTTATCTAACCTTGAAGAAGAATAATAGTAGTTATAGAAGATTTTCAGAGAAACAGACGAAATAGTTTACAGTATTCTATAATCGCAATCACTCTCTAGAAAAGTAGTATATACTAAGAAGATCGATACTTGTACCAAGCTTGACCGAAAACTGCTAATTAACAGCTCTTTGAAGAATATAAATTCCGATTCTGAAAAACACTAATAAAATAAAGTTAAAACGAATTTTTAAGTACACACAAGTTCGCTTTAAAAAATGTAAACAATAAACAGATCCAATAGGAATAAAATTATCAACTTTCAAACTTGTTTTTGTCCTATTTATTTTTTGTTACGATAGTTTCGTAGCACCCAACACTATCGGGCAATCGTGAGCCCTTGAAACTCCGCTGTATCATTGATTGGATCTTTAAGTGAATATGTAATCTTTGAATTATTATGTGATTTAACTAATAAAATAAATAGATAAATAAATGAAGACCTGTGAGCGAAGAAACTACACATCATCATCAGCCCAAATACTTGCCCATCGCTGGGGCACAGGCCTACCCTAAACTAGGGCGATCAAGCTTTAGTTATTACAAACATGATTCATAAAATATTAATTGATTGAAATAGAAAGATGTCTTTATATCTATGACCAGTAACTTACCCGAATCAACGACTCTATTACTTAACTATTTTTGACAGTTCAGGATTCCCCTGAAGCAAATAACTACTTTTTGTGAATATAAATCTACTCCAGGAGATTGCCAACATCATGATATTTTTTAATTTCACTTACGGGCATGAAGTAACCGATAGATTTACTAAGTGATTGTAATATAATGAAATTATGCTCATTGCCTTCTTTCAAAAAGGTACCAGACCCGACCAGAATTAAAATCCACGGGTTTTACTTCATACAGAGGAATGCTAATAGATACGACACATGTACGAGTAGGCATGAGTTATTTTAACAGTGTTAATGATAATGATGGTGGGCGGCGGGACGTAAGCATAATGCTAAACATTTCGGTTAAACTTATAGATATTCTAAACTTATTTACAAATGTAAATGCCTTTATCAAATTAATTCGCGAGGGAGGTTTAATTAGGGCGAACATGCATGGGGTTTCGCGAAATCATGTTACAAATGCATAATTAGCATACCCACGACACTCAGTTATTATGTAGCATTCACTGAAACTGACAAACAACTATGTATTATAGTAATATTATTATTACAATAAGACCGTTTTAGCCGAAATCAAATACAGCGTGAGCAATAATGCCATTCTTTTAACCAGTGGAATGCGTTGCGCACCTTCACCCTGAGAGGGGGTTCTCTCCGGGTGGTGTGTCGGCAGTGGCGTAGCTACCTAGGGGCTAGGCGGGGCAGTGCCCCGGGGCCCTCAAACTCAGGGGGCCCTCGAATCCTTACCAGAAATCTCGATCGAACTGAACATTTGAATTTTTTTAATAAATAACTCCACGCGAAGTCGCGGGCGGCCTTTACTGCGGAATTATACAGGGTGTAACAGGGGGGGGGTGGATCATCGTAAGTCAATCGATGCGGGACTTCAATACCTATCGATATAACACCCATGTATGTTCAGCGATTTTCAATGGTTCCAAAGTTACTGAGATTTGAAGTCCCGCATCGATTGACATACGATTGCCCCAGGGCCCTTGGTTACCTAGCTACGCCACTGTGTGTCGGACTCCCCAGCGACTGGCGAAGAGATGGTAAATGCCAGCCGCGACTCCCGGACGGACTGCAATGCCCAGAGGGTATACCGACTAAAACACCGGGGTGTACCTCATTACAAATTGGCGGTGCCATTGCACTAGTTTGTACTTTTGTTCCTACATTCTCATAGTGTTGTTATGGATATATTTTCTTTAACGGTAAGGAAAATATCCAAGTACTTTTTTCAAGGCTAATAGAACTAAGTTTTAGGACCCTTTAGATTTCCCACATTTTTTAAAAGACGAACCAATGAAAAACATTGTAGTTATAAAAATAAATGCCTATAAATAGCTTTTTGCCAAAAGGGACTCGTCTTGACCCTTTTCCAAAGCTTATAGTTTATTCATAAAGTTCACTCGTTCAGTTAAAGATACACACAAACGTAGATATAATACTGAATAGAAATAATACACTTAATGTAACTTATGTAGTTTGAAAGGAATATAGAATTAATATTCCTCTGATACATAAATTTATTTGTAAGTCTTAACTTCAAAACAAATCTTGATAAGACATCAGATTTTAGATTCTACTATCATTGTTTATTTTAGATATAAAATACTTTATTTATTGATTCCAAACGAATCGAAACATTAATAAAAATACGATCACATTTCCATCCACCACCGCATATTAACAAAACAGAAAAAAAAACTCCAACACAAAGCGAACTATAATATCCGAGTCGTAAACTGTTTTTCAATTAAAAACTATTTTAAAAGTTTATTTAAAGCTCGGGCTCCGAATAATTAAGGATGCTGAGAGACTCGCAAAAAACGAAGATAACTTTTAATTTTACATTAAACAAATAAATGAGATTTCCTTGGCTTAAGGGGAAGAGCTCTGGCTTTATGTTATGTTAAGAATACCTGCCGTGTCAGCATGTTGAAAAATATTATCTGTTCATTTCTAAAGAGTATTCGTAAAGTACAACAATATAACTCCCCCATTTAACATCTAGACAGAACGGTCTAACTTGTATGCCATCGTATGCAATACAGGAAAACAGGAAGCAATTGTGTTAATGTGGATCACGGTATCCTCATCATATCGCTATAGACACGACATTAATTAATTATTTTTATTTGAGGAAATAAAAAGGAAACTGGTGCACTTTTTATAATAAGATTCAGTGAAGTGTGATTCGTTTCACGTTTTGTGAGATGATGTTTATGTGAAGTCAGTAGTGTCTGAGTAAAAATCATCCGTTGGGCAATAATACAGTGACAAAAAGACATTTCATGACATTCAATATGTTCAACAATTTTCAACTATCTAACCCTTAACAAGACGAGTGCATCACTAATGAATTTGGTCCGGGCACCTGCAGCGGGCACTCCGGCCAGGGATGGCTGGGAACGGAGGGAACGGCTGGGAAATGGAGGGAACGGGAGGGAAACGGATCCTCCGAATCGTAAACACCGTCTGCTTGACGGTCGCCGGTAACCTCGCACTATGAAGGGTGATTCAATTAAGGTCGCCGGCTAAATGGGGCTTGCTCCACACGAGCCGCAACGTCCCTGATCCTCTCATTTAACTTTAAACATAAAAAGGCGTGTTTAGGGGAAATTATATTTCGTATGTGTATGTATTAGGTATGAGCGCAACTCAAATGGTCCAATTCTGAGTAATTCTGAGTCAAAGTCCTCAGTAATCTAGTTAAAGTGAAAAAATATTATTTATTTAAATGAATTCTCCGTTTTTTTTTTGCCAATTCTGTAGTGCGTATGTGTCTGATGTACTGGCAACTGTACCTATCAACGTATTTTTATTATTAAATCGTTTTCCACCGTTCACCTGTTCAAAAATAGTTTTCATATTTTCAGTTCAAAAAACATTTTAAATTTTTTTGTACCCATTCCGCCTATTCGTTTTAAACTGAATTTTTCATTGAACCGAACAACTGTTTCACCAATCAATTATTCTTTGTACAAGAATAATATATTGTAAATTGAGTTTCACTGTGCTTCATTTCATTTTCTGCTGAAATAAGAATAACGACGGAGTACTGACTTGAAAATTTAATTTGACTTTTAAAAGACAATTACTCTTACTTACTTAGATAAAAAAACAGCATTAACCGTAAAATCATAAATAACTCAAATAAATGTTCCTCAATAATGGGGAATGCTCTGATAAGTTATTTTAACTACTATTATATCCTAACATCCATCCTAAGGTGAAAATATTTAAACTATGTATTTTCCGGAAAAATAGAACTTCCAATTCAAGTCGATTTAAGTCATCAGACAAACCGCTGATAATATTTTACATTAATAATAAACCTTAAATTGCTGGTTTTCCTATAAGTAATTACCACCCGTATGATATTCAATCACTTTATCATTTTAAGTATCAAAATTACTAAATTTAGTAGTTTGAATGAGCCGTGGTATCTTTATGATTTGTAAAGCGAAATGGATAATTTGATAAATTTTTACGACTACTTTTAAGAGAGCATTAAGCGAATCAATTCATTACTCACAATTTATAGTTTTGTTTACTTTTCGTGGTGGATCCGGGACTCGACCGCATACGCAAGCATTTCAACTTTTAACAACGTGCAAAATGTTTTTGCGGCCCGCCGCCATTGCTATTTATTTTGAACATGCAAATCCTTCGTTATCTTTGTACACACGTTCATTTACAGAGAAATTTTAAAACTCGGCTAAACGTATCTCATTATGCAAATCAGGGTTTAAACACAAAACTCTGACGAGTCTGTTTCTGTTTCAAATGCATATGTGTTTAAACTTTTACCCTTTATCTGTTGGTACCATATCCGTCATCAGTAGCGGCCAACATTCATACCCTATCATACCTTCTATGGTTTCCGAAGGGATTTCTATTTGAATCCATCAGCACCTATATCTATAATTATACCTGATCATTCCCAATTACCTAAATGCGCAACCATGAGTCAAATTGGTCTGTCCTAAGATGGCAAAGATCGTAATCATCCTACTATAATTTCCTAATCTCAATGACAGGTTATAAATAGAAAAATATTTTACCTTTCTAAATCAAAGTCAAACAAAATCACAACTGAACCCTGTTATCAGTAAATTCGTCTTGAACCCGCTCACCACTCATTGTTATTCCTAGTCCACTGGCACCCGAAAAATCTCCATAGCCCGAACGAACCGTGGCTCTAAATCAGCAAGCCGACACCCGTGAAAAGGTTCAGATAAACGAAAACAATTCCTCGACGAAATTTATTTGGCCTTCTAATTACATTAAATGTAACCCCCCCCCCCCCCATACCAGCTCCCCCCACCTCTCGCCCTAGCTGCAATATCAATGGCTTCTAAAGAATTGAACCTCTAAACGGATTTGTACAAAGCAGGACTATTTCTACGTAAGGCATGCCTTTGTTGCGTTTTATTGTTTTCGTAACAGCTCGCTAGTATAGCCACAGGTATCTGTTTATCGATCATAAAACAGGAAGAAGAAAAAAAATTGCTTGTAAGACAATTTACTGGTCAAAAGTTCAAGTATTAATATTGTAAGTCTGTTTAATGTATTCAATAAATTACAAAATGATCGAAAAGACCCATAAAGGATTGCAGGTTCGGCACATCTAGTTAGTTAGAAACTTAATGCTAATCAAGAAGATTTGGCCTACTTTAAAGTAGAACTGTGCTATTATTGTAGTTATTGAAATTATCATTTAAATCTTAAGTGTGTCACGGATACAAATGTCGTATACAGACAGACAGGTGTTGTGATTTGGTTCGGCTCCGTACAAATTCCTATTGCGGGGAATTTAATCACAGTCGAGTTATCGTAAACGGCTCAGATACAATTATAATTACGAGGTAGGGGTGTCCTGCGATACAACGTAGGCTTCGTATCGAATATCAGTCGATTTCAATAGAAATAGAATAGAATAGAAATAGAAAATATTTATTTATCATAAAAACATACAAAACTAAAATCAAACATACACATAACATACAAATATATTTATGATCAAAAAGTTCTGCCTCAGCATGTGCCGTAGCAGCCGCAAGGACGCGACGGCGCTGATATTCTGGCAGAACCTTTGATGACGCGACAGGAGGCAAATAAAGATGGATGAATACAATTAAAAAGTAATACAATACAACGAAAAAATAATACGATATGTTATTCATTAAGATATTTATGATATAGTCAATTTATATCGTTATTAACTTGCCACTCTATTCGGCAAAGCAAATAATATGTGACTTTTCTTCAGAATGAATAGGATTTTGGACAGAGAACTTTTACTCATAAAACACCCGAAATGACAACATTTTTGAAAGTAAGTAACGTGGTTTTAAATATGATCTTTATATAAATTAACTAAATAAATATTAGGGATTTCTTGGAAGCCAAAATGAGTATGATATACCTTACTCGATCAAAATCGAATCGTATCCACGAAAGCTCAATATCGGCACCGCACAGGGATACCCTACACGCCCGATGGAATCAGATTTCATACACGAACAATTCACCAACTAAACTTAGATTACATTCCTCGAAGTAGAGCAATTGTACGTACAACCGGCACTTCGGTGCTATTGAAATTCATTACATCGCAACAAACACTACTACTACGTGAACCTTAGAAGATTAAAAAGCCCAAGCATCTCAATAAGCCAGATAGATTACAGTTTCCATCGGCAAGAATGCAGTTAATAAGTGCAATCTGTGGAAATATTGTGAAAAGTTACCCTGGACCCAATTTTAGAGTTAGCATTTTTAACGTAATATTCTACGAGTTCGCCCATTTGATTGTGTAGTGAATATAATGATAGTCTTCTTCTTATCGTATGATTGATGTCAGAGTTTTTAAACCGCCCGTAGGCCTCTGACATGGCCACACACGCCGTTGAAAAATTTCTCAGGTGTGCAGGTTTCCTCACGATGTTTTCCTTCACCGTTAAAACGTCGAATGATGGTACATATGAATTTCAAATTTGATAAACACATTGGTACCTGGCGGGGTTTGGACTGACGACCTCTCGCATGGCAAGCAACGACCTTAACCACTCGGCCATCGACGCTTTTAATAATAGTTTATTCGGTACACATGTATATGTTTACGTAAACACATTTCTAGGTTGCAAATGACATCCAACTGTAAAATACAGTCATAAAACGATCACTTCAACGAAGCATTTTTCAAATTTATATATTGTTCTCTTTTCCATTCTAAATATAAATTAATTTGCATCTAGATGATCCAGTGACACTATAACCTACATTCCACTCAATTAGCAATCTAACTCTCTAAACGCGCCGTACCTATGAATGAAAAAACGTGAAGCGAAAGCACTATTCCTAACAAAAGTCCGCTTTAAGTGTTCATTAAAATTGTATACGACCGCCACAATGTTATCTGAATGTAAAAATAAATCCAGGGAAGAATGGAACCGCTTCGGTTCGGCTGCGGTAAGCGTTCAAAGCGCTAAGAGTCGCGGAGGAGACCAACTTCATTATGTGGATCAACGTTTATTATTCAACCCCAGAAACCCATTTTGAATATATTTTAGAATGTATTTTGACTTAATTAATGTGAGGTAAGTGTAGGTAAGTATAATCATTGAAAGTCGAGTGTTTAATAAGTTAACGTCTATTGATTCCAATAAAAAAAGGCGTCCGACCGATTTCGGCTATGGCAGCCAAGATCAGCCAAGTGCGCAGGACATATTATATAGTGTACAAAAATGTACTCTCTTTCCCTTACTCTCATAGTTCGGTGAGACGGCAATCCGAAATGAGCGATGAGAGATCGGGCGCAGGACCACCGGCTTAACGTGCTTTTCGAGGCACGGGCGTGCAACCGCCAACTTCCTAACTCCGGGCTGGGTAATATCTTAACAGAGAAAATCACACAAAATTTAGGGACTCGAACCGAGATCTCTCAGTCCTTACGCTTGCTACCAATAGCGTTGGTAGCAAGCGTAATTCCATTACTCGTACTATGTTCATATTCGGTAAAGTCATAGCATGATTTTACATGGAAGCTACTATATGTTAAATCTACGTCAGAAACATCCACTAAGGTGCTCTAACTTCCAACTACTCGTTTAATTTACGATATTATGCTAAACTTACACGTACAGATTGAGTCAGACTATTAAATTATGAAGTAATTAGTTAATTAAAACTGTAGCAGAAATTAGAACATTTGTTATGAGAAGCGGCCGAGTGCCCCGCCGGGACGCTGGCTGCGTAACGTATTAACATTTTAATGTTTACTAACTACGACAAACACTGATATAACTTGTTCAGTCCTACAGGGCACATAAATCAGCTGTTAGTTAAAAACTGTTTAGATAATGGTTACAATCTGCTGTTAAACAAAGGAATGCTCTTGAAGTAATAAGAGTGGAATCTTCTTGCTTTCCTTTTAATTTTTTGATTGATCAAAAACAGTGAAAAACACTAAATTATATGTTATTGCAGTTTTAGAACTCAATTTAAACAAAACAACATGGTAAATATCCCGGACACATTTAGTTTTCTAATAAATGTATGTCATCAAATAGCGCAGAAGTGTTGTAAATTACAAATTTAATATCAGTATACATAGCTACTGATATTCTCTGCGGTTTATAAATAACATTGTTAGATACTTTGATATTTACACAGTTTGTGACCGATTAATTTCGTTCTGAACCATTTCGCAAGCTTAGTAAAGTTTCACCTAAAATGTAACTTTTTAAGCAAATCAGGCCGATATTTTAGTAAATATTTACTCGAATCAGAATCGGTTAGAATTAGATTTGTTTAAAACTTGGTCATTACAAAATTATTTGCATTTTCTGAAACACTTTGATACTTACTGAACTTCACCTTCTGAGAAAAGGTCTAATACAAATTTATACGAAAGTCTATATGTGTGAATTTCACAATTATGTCCCCGACTGAACGGGGGCGGTGGGTTTTTAGTTTTTTTTTTTACATTTATGCTTTTAATAGCACTAAAACATCAAATAGTCTATAATGTGGTAGGAACGAAATCGCGCCTAAATTAACGAATCGATTTAAATGAAATTTGGTGCGTACTATAAAGTCCATAGCCTACAAAAGATATTCACTATAGGATTGGGGGTTACTTTTAACCGATTGCGCTTTCGAGCAATGTTTCACGCGATAAACAGAACTACAAACAGACGGAGTCGCAGACAGAAGCTAGTTGTAATTAATACAAAGTGTCTGTCACTTGAACAATCAGACCCTAACTACTAATTAGATAAGTGGATTACAAACTTGCGTTATTTGAAAACTTCACAATTTGAATCACTCACTGCTCACCCATTTTGACGACAGGGGCTCTTTTGAAAGGTATAGGCCTCTTTTAAAAGAATCTAAAATTAAACTTATTTCGTTTCATCTTTGTTAGATATCCAGCTTGTTTCAGAATTGGCTGGTGGATCATTCTAGAAGTAGGGTGCCAAGACGCTCTATTGTAATTATGGATTTATTACTCCGCTCCCCAATCCGGAGATATATGGGACGCCCAGTGACCGATCTTATGTCGCTAAGCTTAAGAAAAAATGTCTGTGCTCAGGACCTAAGGCCCGATTCATATGCTAGTCTTGTTACTCTACAATCCATCTTCTGGTAAAGATGCTTCCGGCGAAAAAAAGGTGCTCGACAGGGGGGGACAGGCAGGATATAAGATAGATTCAGATCGCTGTAAAACCAGGCAAGTAGTAATCGTTGTGAAACCGGACGACTTTGAAATGGCTCAAGACCGGCCTAGGTAAAGAAGCTTATTATTATTTTCAGGAAACGAAAAACAATTGAAGATTTAACTTTTCTGGACTTTCCTGAAAGCTAAAATGACGCCAAAGCAATAATTATGACTGCCTTCCTTTAGACTCGACCACGGCCGAGTAAGCTCGCAGCCACTCGCGGCCAAAGGCCCGGTCAAAGGCTCTATCTAACGAGCCTAAGTAAGCAGCACTCTTTATCTTTTTTCGGCACCTCCACCCTACAGCTCCCTAATTCCATGTGTTCCCACCTCGGGAGCTTTCCAGGAAAAGGGGTAATTTGCATTTCACGTATGTGTGTTTGTACATTTTCGCGTTTCCACGATTCTGGTCCGAGAATCGCGATGCGTGAAATTAATTCATTCATACCGAGGGTATCCGGCTGCTTGTATTGTATTTACATCTTATTACATTAAATTGCGAACGGCCAGTCATGTTTTGCTGACTCGCTGTTCCTAATGTTCATTGAATTTGGGTGGAAGGTAAAAGGGTGTTAGTGTTTTTCGTGGTACTCGTATTTTCCACAGTCACTTGGAGCCAGTGGTGGTACAAAACCGTGACATGCAAATGGAGGTTGCTTTAGTATCTACGCATGTTTTGCTATTATACCTTAATATCTGCTGCTACTCAAGTCCTTTCTGATTCATAACTATTATAATAATAAAAGTTAACTTATAATACTTAAGCAAAGTACATATTTACGTACTTATTATTAGGAGCTTTATAATTTTACGAAAATCGTACACACTGAATCCTGAATAATACAACCAAAAGTAGATCGTTATCCATTCCAACGTTATATCTAATGTAATACAGTCTTAAAACCATTGCAGAGGAAAATATAGCCAGGATCAAGTTTTACGATAGAAAAAGCGTACAGAGACAGCCTTTGTTTATAACCCGTTATTATTTATGAGGCCCTGATTTTAATATCCGATGTGGACTATCGCCTTTTTTCAGATTGAGGGCTTGCGAAAGTTCACTCGACGGGATTTAAGAGTTTACCGAATAATATTAATACTAACACAACATGACGTCACAATTTGGTAGCCGTTTTCATTACAGGAATTGTTCGAGCCAACCGCATAAATGGCTGAATTGGCTAAATCTTCACAAAACTGACTAATCAAATAATACGATTCGGGCAAATCGATTTTGCCAGTGTTATGCTGAAACAGTGCTAATCTAATGATTAGACCGGTGGTAGAGGCATACTATTGCTACATTGATGATTTATAAGCACATATAAAAGCTCTATTTGAATTAAGTATCTTTAATTTCGATTAGGCAATTTTGGTTTTAAAATGTTCGTCGTATTCCAGGGAAGGTTTCAATGAGAAAATATAGAAAAAGAATCAGTATTGGCGGTGTGAAATTCGCCGGGACCACTAGTTTGAAATAAAACTGAGTTAACGGATTAAACTCGCATGTATTGGTATTTTAAACATATTATTTAGAGACCCGACGTTTCGAGCTCTTTACAGCGCTCGTGGTCACGGGCAATACTCCATCCATTCTATTGTTCCGCCATCCATCACCCAAGACCACATTAACAGTCAAATAAAACTACACTGATTTACTTAAGTTGTGAGTTCATTAAGAATCTTTTCAACTTGCTTTAAACAAAAGGGCAGGTTTTCACTCGGACAAATGACTTTTGATTTTAAAGGTCTCAACGCCCAGAAAAGTAGGTATTCCCTGAAGAGGTCTCGGTTACGAGGCGCCTCTTACTCGGCACTTTGCGGACCCCGGGATTACGAAATTTCGTATAGGTCGACAAAAAGCGGGCCGCGAGTTATCTCTCATTCCGGCCTAATTCCCATGAATTTATGGTGCTGTAGAAGCCGTAATTATTGGACGCCGCGGGTTTGTTTGTTTCAACGTTTTGTGTGACCGCGGAGATTAAATTGCGCATCATCATGGACTTCCATCTTTTTTATGGTGTTTTTTCCCCGGGGCCCCGGCGGGGATATCGCGTAGTGTTATGAAAGCACGTAATGTGGTGTGGACGGTTAATGATGATTTGGTTTTTAAGCAACGTTTTGACGACGAACACAATGTATTATACATTTTAATGAAGAGTAAATTAACTATAGATATTAGGGTTTGTATTTTGTACAGTAGGTATGTCAAAGCGATATGTTAAATGATAAACTTGCAAATAATACACAAAAATACAATAAAGTCGTAAAGTGTGAAACAGAAATTTGATAAAAAAACAATCACTACATTTTGGTATATTAGCAAACTGATTAAAAGATAAGCAAAGACAGATAATATTTCACACCAGCCGTAACAACGCAGATAATAGCTCTTCACACTAGATATAGTGATGCGAATTGAGTATTCAGTTTTTAACCGACTTCAAAAAAAGGAGGAGGTTCTCAATTCGTCTGTATGTATAATTTTTTTTTTTTTTTTATGTATGTTCACCGATATTTTCGTCAATTATAGACGGATTTCAAAATTTTTTTTTGGTTGGATAGAGTTCACTTCCGAGGTGGTCCCATTTTCACCAGTCTCGGATCTGATGATGGAATCCAGGAGAAATCGAGGGCAACCTTCAAATTTTATAGGGACATGTACCGCGTTTTGCATATTATCTGAAGTCATATTGGCATTTGCTTCTGGCTATCATAATCTTATGATGCTGAGCTGATGATGGAAGGTCAACTCCTTAATAGTTATGAGTAAAAGAATAATTATTTCAATACTGTATACATATTAAGACTACTAGTTATAATATCAGTAGCATTACAGGTGAGCTAAACTATTAGGTTGACCAGTCTAGGATCTGATGATGGGATCCAGGAGAAATCGAGGGCAACCCTCAAATTTTATAGGCACATGTACCGCGTTTTACATATTTTCTGAAGTTATATTGGCATTTGCTTCTGGCAATCATAATTTTATGATGCTGAGCTGATGATGGAAGGTCAACTCCTTAATAGTTGGGAGTAAAGGGATAATTCTTTCAAATCTGTGTACATATTAATACTACTAGTTATAGTACCACTAGAATTATAGGTGAGCTGAACTAATAGGGTCCAATCTAGGATCTGATTATGGGATCCAGGAGAAATCGAGGGCAACCCTTAAATTTTATAGGCACATGTACCACATTTCACATATTTTCTGAAGTTATATTGGTATTGCTTCTTGTAATCATAATGTTATAATGTTGAGCTGATGATGGAAGGTCAACTCCTTAATTGTTTGGAGTAAAAGGATAATTCTTTCAATACTGTATACATATTAAGACTACTAGTTATAATATCAGTAGAATTATAGGTGAGCTGAACTAATAGGGTGCTAAAAAATGTAACACTAAAAAGGATGAAAAAAAATTGTAAACAAAAAAACCGCCTTCAAAACCCGACTCACTAAAAATTACAAAATAATATAATACGAACATTAATCTGGGTATGAATTTGATATGTTGTTGAAGGCGGTGCCAATTAAATTTTTGAGGAAAACTGCATGAAATATAAACGGCACCGCCTTCAACAACATATCAAATTCATACCCAGATTAATGTTCGTATTATATTATTTTGTAATTTTTAGTGAGTCGGGTTTTTGAAGGCGGTTTTTTTTTTGTTTACAATTTTATAATAAACGAAATACCTACTCAAATAATATTATGAAACTTTATTAGACTACGCCCACCCTGTTAGTATTTTTTTAATTTGTACATCAAACGATACTCGTAGTTTCCAAATAAGTAGAGCATTATAACTTTTTTTCTTGAAAACTTTTTGCGGTAAATATAAGCATAGATCACCATTTCCAGTGATATAGTCACTTAATTGGTAGCGATATTCACTCAGCATACCGTGTTGGTAACTTGAATGCAAAAGAAATTCGATTCGATTAAATTTTTTTTTACTTGAATTAAGTTCAAATTTTAATTCCAGTCACTAGTATAAAAAACGCCTCAAGACGCATCACTACTCCGCAAACGGCGTCTAGACTCATTCACGGTGAAAAGTTTGTGAACACATTAACACACTCCTTAGGACTGTATTCCACCACAACTAAAAAGAAAGTGAAGATTTTTTCCAATACAATCACAAAAGTATCTACAATTATGCTATTACAAAGCGGCGGTCATGTCAATGTTTAAGTCCAATGAAAAATAGGCAATTTACAAGCACTAATATTAAACATTTGTTTTTCAACAACAACTAGACCATCCGAGGAGTCTCCGGCAAGAAACTCGGTAGTCTGGTTCACGTTAATGTTCAAAATGTGATATAAGTACTGATAGATTTAAACATAGTTACAATATCACCTTTATAATTAATACATATTTCTCGATACATCGATCTGATCCCGTGATAAGTAGTATGTATCAGTAGTAGTATCAGTATTATTATGCTTAAGCACTTTTTTACACATATCAGAAACGACAGCGGATACACAAATTGACTGAATATATAAACAACTCACCTAGACGACTCGGAAACGACGAGTGGGAATCGAACCCAAGACACTTAACTGCCAGTCAGGGTCACTAACCACTGTTCCATCGAGCCAGTCAGAATAAATGTGTCGCCTTATAACATCTTGTGATGGAATACCGGCCTTACGTATGTCACAGAAGTCTGCGAACGCAAGATAGACATATACTAAGATTTATCACTAAGGAGGATTTGAACTATTGGTGGTGTTTTGTTACCTAGCCCGGAGACATGATTAGGTCCTAGGGAGACCTAGACTTACCTAAAGGCTACTTTCAAGGTTAAAAGATTTTTTTACATATTGCCGCTATATCAGCAAAGAAAATAAAACGAATATTCACGTGGGGTTCCCATGCAACAAACGTGATTTTATTACAACATTGGCACGGAACCCTCGTGCGCGAGTTCGACTCGCATTTCGCAGTTAATTTTTTTTTTTTGTGTACTTATTGATAGCTTAACATAAAATGAAATTATTCGGTCCAAAAAAATCGCAGTAGCCAATTTCGGCAACTTGAATATCTGCCGAAATAGCTCAGTTGGGAGAGCGTTAGACTGAAGATCTAAAGGTCCCTGGTTCAATCCCGGGTTTCGGCAATCTTTTTTTAATTTAATGTTGCAATTCATATGCGAAATAAAATTAAACGAGTATGTATCTACGCCAATTTAAGGTATTTATGAATGATACAGGCAACGGACATGTTGTTTTATTTGTGCCGAAGTGTCGCCACCTAGCGGATATTTTATTAACGCCTAACTACAAGGATTTCATAATGCATGAGTTGTCGTAACTGTGTCTAACATTTGCTGTAACCTTCTAAACAAAATAAGCCCGCATAGTTTATTTTCTTAGCCCCCAGACCAGACAACTAACAGCAAACAGCAATATTAGACTTTTCCGACTTCCCGACACTAGCGCCTCTATCGGCGAATTAACGCAGTTTCTCCCATTCTCCAGGAAGCACCTTAATAATTTTTACTTGACGGCCATTTTAGAGTTCGAGAGTGAGCGGGGTTTATCTCGGAGATAAGGCAGAGAATTATTCATTGTTTCATTAGCGAATTGGCTTCTTCGCCACCGCACCTCGCTACTGACGGAAAACTTGATTAATTTAGAAGGGACGCTTATCTTGCCTCGTCCAATGAAGTATTTCGGTACATTTCGTCTCTCATGTGCTTACATATTAGGATTATTTTCATCTTTCTATCCAGCCTATGTCCCTGGTTTGACAGTTCAATTACTATAAAAGAAAAGCGAACATTTGCAAATTATGAAAATTATGTTGATAACTTAATAAAATATTTTTCTTCCTTCCTTTTTTTTCATTTGAAAGGTCAAACCTGTCGTTCAGACAGATACCTAGATTCGGTGGAATTACATCTAGGCAATAATAGACCGTTCTGAATATCGCCGCAGGGTCTTGTACAAACTAGGTATATCTAATGTAATTGTCTATTATTTGCGCGTACACTACACAATAATACACATCCTTACTGCTTACTAATATTATAAATGCGAGAGTAACTCTGTCTATTACGCAATCACGCATAGAGTCTGAACTGAACCGATTTGAATAAAATTTGGCACAGATATAGTCCAGAGTCTGAGGAAGGACACAGGGGCATACTTTTTAACCGACTTCGCTATAAAGAAGTAATGTTTTACTCGTTAAACTTCTCTACGCGGACAAGGTCGTTGGCGGAAAGCTAGTTTGTAATAAAAATAATTTTACGAATTAAGATTTATTTTATAATTTTACTGTCATCTTTAGTCTTGCCCGTGACCACGACCGCTGTAAATAGCTCGAAACGTCGGGACTCTAAATAATATGTTTATAATAACAATACACCCGAGTTTAAACCGTAAAATAAGTTTTATTTCTAATGTACCCAACTGAATTAATTTAGGTTATTTATAACTTAGCAAAAGCTAATTGTCGGAAGGCTTCTAATCTCAGTGAGGAGTTCCCGGAAACACGGCAGTCGGCCGTTCCTGGAAATCATTTCACTAATTACGTTACCTAGCGTCAAATTTAATTATTGTAACCTTCCCGTCGGGTCGCTACCATTCTGAACCAGATAAGTTATCTTTTAAAACACTCGCCAATGTTTTTTATAAACACTTGATAAATTTAAAAATCATGTTTAAACAAAATACCAAATAGTACGTATAAACTACGTATTCTCCTAATTTTGATGCTATATGATTTCTCATAGGTATCGTGAAATCTAAACAGGATTACGTAATATTTCAGCTTAAAGGTTTCAAAACTTACAAATAATAAAACTCCATGACATAAACTCGTAAAATATCATGTAATTATGTATGTATATATCGTGTACAAATAAATATATTATCACTAAAATATTTTATAGCTACCACAGCAAAATCATCACCTCATGTAATATTATAAACGTTTACATGCTGTTTAATTGGAAGTAAAAAACGATAATATTTAATCATAAAAAATCTTATCAACTGGTTTATATAAGGGCTATGATTATGAGAATGTACGTGTATAATAAAATTATTCCGAACTGACGATACTTTCAATCATCATCATCTCAGCCACATCGTCTACCGCTGGTCTAATCTCCAACAATCGGTCTTAAGTCGACTTCTTCATTCAACAATCCCACATTTTTTTTGACAAGCTCGTCGTCTATCTTGTATAGAGATTTCCCCCATTCTTTTTTCGATACATGGCAAAAATTATATACTCGGCCACCGAATAACATTATCGGAAGCACTCATTAGTCAATCAGTGTCGCCGGACATGTCGTAGCGCCTTCCGGTCTAATATCGCTACTCTGATGTAACAACTACCAAATATTCACCAACGTTATAAAGAATATTATTAGTGTAAATAAGTGTAAATTTCCTCGTAGGAATAGTAGCTAGTGTCTCGGGTAACCGGCACTGAGGTTCTGTTGTGTCCAGTGGTTCGCGACACCGTATCTCTTGTTTCGCCGTATCTCTAAAGTTGTCTCATCCACCTGCAATCATAAAGTTATTTTCAACATCAATAGCCCAATATCACATTAAAAACTTAGTACAATACGGTACAAAAACAGTGACATTTTTACAATTCAGATTAGTTTGAAGTTAGCACTCAGGCACTCTGTTTATTGTCATCATTCATATATCACATCATTGGCCTTCATTCAAAAGCTTAGCTAAATAGATTCACTATATTATGTAAAACAACAAAATGATCAAGGCAAAATACACACACATAAACTTGTTTGTAGTAACACACACTATATAAATCCACAAAAGACTACCTTATATGACATTAATTTTAGTGCATTTAGTTATTCTTGTTAGTATAACAGCGACAACGCAACGCAACACAATATTCACCTATGGAAGACAAACTCCTTTAATGCAATTTTGCTATTTGCTCTCTATTTGTCTAACTATGACGCAAAATTGTTTCCATTTTCCTTATTTTTATTCTAACCAATCCTGAAAACACCGGAGAAATTATAATTTATGATTAAACGAACTTACCTGTACGTGAAGTTCTATCATAATTATACGAAGGCTTCGTCCGAAGGGATTAGCAAATAACACTTGTAGTACCGCTCAGTGGTTCGCCTTTGTCACACTATATTTGAGGAAGAAAAAAAAAATAATATCTTTGACGTTTGGTCTGTCACTCACCCGCTTCATTAAGTTTAGAGTACGAGTATAGCTGAAAATATTTCATTTAAAGGGGGAAAGCTTTCGCAGGGAGGGAGGGTTGCTAATCCCTTCGGACGAAGCCTTCGTATAATTATGATAGAACTTCACGTACAGGTAAGTTCGTTTAATCATAAATTATACTTAGGCTTCGTCCTCGGCATTAGCAAATAACACTTGTAGACTTTGAGAGAAAAATAATGAAATATTTTGTTTATATCTAATTATATAAATCAGCATAATCTATTGGAACAATTCAAGCATCTGGTCTTAATCATTAGGTTCCATTAACAATTGTTCTTGCAAAAGAAGTGTCTTCATCAGCATTTAAATAACTTGTGGTTCTATTACAGAACCGACAGAATGTATACTAGGAGCCGCTCCAAACAGCGGTCCGCCTAATTTGTTCTAGACTGACGCCTAGGCGATGAGCCGCGAATGTGGCTGCGTGCCTCGTGCTGTGCGCAGTGAATACGTCTACATCGATACTACTATCGCGCAATATCTCCTTAATCGGTGGATTACCCAGACCCAGCTCCCAGACCTTAAGTCGGTGGACTTAAGGTCTGGGAGCCTACTGCTTTATATAGCTTTCTAAAAGCAATGAAGAGGGAGTTGGCCGCACATATTTCGGCCTGTCCTTGAAAAATATTAAAATAGGTTACAGGGAACCTTTACGTGTTGTTTTAAGAAAATCAGGAATCTTTATATTTATTTTGGTAGAGAAAATCTCAATATTATTTATACTATTTTTTGACAGTTTCAGCACACTGTGTGCAAGAGCTATGAGAAAACCTTTGAAAAAAACCTTTTGATTCTGTCATCTTCTAAATTATATTTCTTATCAAAAGAACTATTGCAGATCTACAGGAATTAAGAGCCCATATTGAGCTCCCTCTTCATGAAGATGATCTAGAAAATTTAATTATTTGTGCAATCGGGACGTTAAATGTATCGATGTTATAAACAACACAAAAATGAAGCCTGCGCCCAAAATAAACATCATATTGTTTAAAGGATTTTGTGGATATTGATGACAACATAACATCAATTGCTGACGGGGGTACACTCCTCCTTAACGCCGTCCGCATAAGAGCCCTGCCACCAGGGTAAGCTTGGTCTATATGTCGCAATCGCTAGAATTAGAATCGATAGATTAGATAAAATTGGATGTTAACTACATGCTTTGAAAATGATCTTGTCAGATAACAAGATAATGTTAAAAAATGGGTACCAGGGCTATGTATGGCCACAGAGGTATGGCGACTATGCCCCTGGCTTTACGGAAGTTACCTTTCTCAATGTTTTTAAGATAATCATCAATGAGGGAAAAGTATTAAAGGACATATCCGTCCATGAAAATGCATTGATTGTCATGGCATCTGGGTCTATATGCAGAGAGACATAATTTTAACATTTATTATGATACTTCTAGCGAATAAGTCAGCTTGGAGCTCCCCAAACTTCAAGATTATTTTCTGGTATGTCCAATCCGCCAATTCCCATTTTATTCGCGACATTAGCACTATTGCCATAATTGTTTTGTAATATTTATGGGGTGAAGGAACCGGATACCTCCAATTCGGTTTACGTAAGAGATAGCTGTCGTGTTTTCAATGCGTAGTAAAATTTGGCGGTTTGTAAAATTTTCGACAAACACTTTTAACCCGAAAAAAGCTTGAATATTTAGATATTTGATATGCTACATCTTTTCTTGAGCACTCCACAACCCGCCATCCTTCTCTCTCCCACAGGTAGCCCCCCACCCCGTATTTGAGACATCCGAGAAAATTTCCAAGTCATGTATATCGTCTTTTATCCTACAAAATGATTTTTCACCACATTAAATTAGGTTGCAAAACCGTAAGTAAGTTCATAATATATTTATCGTAGTTGTTATTTAATTTTTAATTATAAATATTTACTCCTTTCAAAAAGTTTTGAATATAGCCAGCTGCTGTATTCAACAGCAGGACAAACATAAACTAATAATCAATCATTTGTGCAAATTCACATATCTTACATCAAAAAAATTTACAATTTCCGGTTTAATGCGGTCTATTTTATGTATAGATATTGTGACATGGAAATTTTCTGAATCCAGAATAAAACCTAAAAAGGTACATGACTTGTTTGGTGTCATAAAATTCTTCTCTTTGTTTATTATAAAACCAAGAGAAGTGATTAGATTTATAGTTTGTTTGTATTAAAACAAACAATATTCGTATGATTGTCCTATTAGCCAAAAATCATCTAAGTAATTAGTTGATTAGTTCGGCAGAGCGTAAAAAACGGTCTATAGGTTTACCTCGTGAAAACATAGGGCGTTGCACTCAACCAAATGCTAATACATTAAATTCATGTATATATTGGTCAAATTGAAATCTGAAATACTTTCTGAAATCAGGATGAATTTTTATTAAATAGTAAGCGTCTTTTAAGTCGATCTTTGTCATGTAACAATTTCTTGTAATTAATTTTACAGCTGTACTGTAGACCTTCAATCTTGAAATAATCTGCCTTTATAAATTTATTTAAATTTTTAATTTCAAAATGAAAACGGTATTTACCATTTGGCTCGGGCACTAAAAATATGCTATACAAAACTGTCCTTCTGTTGGCTGACACCTGGATATGGCTGTAGTAGATAGTTATCTATTATAATTGCCTCTGTAAAATTTAGTTTTTCTGTATAGAAAGAATTTTACTTTTTGCGACAGATGTTTGTGTAACAGGACAAATAAACGGGATTGTATAACCTTGAATACAAGACAAATTTATTGCACGACTTAGACATGATATGGCAGTAGCAGTTTGATTCTACCTAATTTCGATACTTTTATCGCGTTAAGTATTTACTTCGGAGGTAGCCGCCTTTATTTCTGCGCTTAAAACAGGTGCATTGATAAGCCTGCAGTTACAAGGCTGTAATGATTTCTCATTGAACTCCTTACGGAGTTCTTTAGAAATCCCATGCGTAGAAGTATGCTCCAATCTGACCGCCAGGTCTTTATGAATTTTAGCACTATAGGTATTGGAAACATTTGGGTCGTCTCCTAATATTTCTAGGATGTTGTGATCCAGTATTGCATTGTTGGACTCTAAATCCTCCTCAGTAGGTAACGCGGTGGCGGGGAAGGCCAAGCAATTTTATAACGTTATTACGTTCTTGCTCTGCATATGATGTGTGTATGTTAGTTAAGAAACAGACCAGAGTACTGTTCGCAAAACGAACTTGCTGGGTAGTACAGCTCCAAAGAAAAGTACGCAAACCCTTATTTTACAAACACATCACACTGTAATGATTAAATACAGTGTACATAAATAGCAAAGAAGCAGCCCATAGTACTGTTCGTAATGCTAACTTGCTGGGTAGTACAGCTCCAAAGAGAAGTACGCAAACCCGTATTTTACAAACACATCACACTGTAATGATTAAATACAGAGTACATAATTAGCAAAGAAGCAGCCCATAGTACTGTTCGTAATGCTAACTTGCTGGGTAGTACAGCTCCAAAGAGAAGTACGCAAACCCGTATTTTACAAACACATCACACTGTAATGATTAAATACAGTGTATATAATTAGCAAAAAAAATAAAAAAAATAAAACTCATAGTACTGTTCACAATGCTAACTTGCTGGGTAGTACAGCTCCAAAGAGAAGTACGCAAACCCGTATTTTACAAACACACACTGTAATAATTTAGTACAGTGGACAAAATTTTCTAAGAAACAGCCCAAAGTGCTGTTCACAATGCTATATTGCTGGGTAGTACAGCTCCAAAGAGAAGTACGCAAACCCGCCTGTAGACTTAGAAAGAGGGTAGACCGTTATAGTAGCCCTTAGACCTATCGTCATTCTCGCAGTCCTACAGATCACCCGTGATCATGGCGCTTGCAACAGTGCCGAATTATCGGGAGCTCATTAAAATAGAACAACATGGTAGATATCTTGGACAGCCTCAGTTTTCTAAACCCCAAGAAATTGTTCGCAATACTAACTAGTAGAGTAGGTAGTACAGCTCCAAAAAGAAGTACGCAAACCCACATATTAGATAAGTATATATAACATGACTTAGTTAAGGAAATAACATTTCCCTGACAAAACGTCGTCAAACATTTTATAAGTGTGTAGTCACTTTGTAAACAACGAACTCTCGGCTTAAAATGTTTATGTAATAATTAAATACAGTGTATATAATTTGCTAAGAAACAGCCCAAAATACTGTTCGCAAAAAACTAACACGTTAGGTAGTACAGCTGCAAGGAGCAGCACGTAAACCCACATAGCAGGTAAGTATATTAACACGACTTACTTACCCGGAAATATCCTTAAAAACACATTACCTTCACAAAAAACGTCGTGAAACTTTTCATAAGTGTGTAGACACTTTTGTAAACAACGAGTTCTCAGATAAATAATAATTTATTGTGTACTGTAATGACTAAATACAGTGTACTTAATTTGCTAAAAAACAGCCAAAAGTATTGTTTGCAAAACTAACTCGTTAGGTAGTACCTACAGCTCCAAGGAGAATTATGCAAACCCACATAACAGGTAAGTATATATAACACGACTTACTTACTCGCAATTATCCATAAAAAACACATTTCCTTCAAAAATAATCTTCAAACTTTTCATAAGTTTGTAGTCAATTTTGTAAACAACGACCTCTCGGATTAATAATGCATTGTGTATTGTAATAATTAAATACAAAGTACATGATTAGCTAAGAGACAGACCAAAGTTCTGTTCGCAAAACTAACTCGTTGGGTAATACCCAAACCTGACACGACAGGTAAAAACCCATTATATAACACGACATTATCACATTTACTTATGACAATAATATGAATATGTGCTTAATATTCTTGATTACAATACGATTTGCTTACTAATTAGAGAAAGTCTTCCAATAATACTTTTTGTAAAATTGCTTTAGTGGGTAGGTCACATCTTCAGTGTGGCACGAAAAAACCAGCATATAATTGAAAATAAGGTTAAACATATAACGATAAAATAAACGTTTTAAGTTAATACGACTGACCTTGAGACTCCGAGCCGGACCGGTTATCCTATGATTTAGATCTACTCCTAATGTGAGATTCTCGCAGAACTTTCTTTTCTAATTTTCTAAACGTTTTAAACAGATTTTCGTATTTATCCTCACTTTTCCGTTTTTTAGCTAAGGCATTGTAAAAAATCACTTTTAATGAAGACACTACGTGTGATCGTTGGCGACACTAGAAAGCGAATGAAGCGGGTGAGTGACAGACCAAACGTCAAAGATATTATTTTTTTTTCTTCCTCAAATATAGTGTGACAAAGGCGAACCACTGAGCGGTACTACAAGTGTTATTTGCTAATCCCGAGGACGAAGCCTAAGTATAATGCATGAAATACAGGCGAAACCTAGATGTTTCAATATTAACCTATTATGTTTTAGACAAAGGGCTCTTGAAATGAAATAATATAACATAATGAACGTGAATTTCAGAACACTTGTAAAATACTTCAATACCCTTCTGCAAAATTTACCTAAAAAAATTCAGAATTCAAGAAATAAGCAGAGTAGCCCACGAGATGTTTAACATCGCATAGGAATAGGACATTCCTATGATTATATCGTTATCTATCAATACGAAGTATTATTTACCGGTAAGACAAATAGAGTCGCACAATTGACACTTGTTACAATACATTCGACCTAAATAGTCCGTCTTGCCGCCCCCTCTGGTGCCTTTTTTTAACTGACATACGAAGATGGCTTGGAGTAACCTCGTCATAATCACCGGAGTTGCGGGGGAGCGGATGGCTCTCAACTCTAACCTAACTGACTTACGATGATGGCTTGAAGTAGCCTCGTCATCATCACCGGACTTGCGGGGGAGCGGATGGCTCTTTCCTCTAACCTAATTGACATATGATGATGGCTTGGAGTAGCCTCGTCATCATCAGCGGACTTGCGGGGGAGCGGATGGCTCTCACGTCTTACCTAACTGACATACGATGTGATTGTTCTCACCCCTAATGCTGTGCCGTTTTGCCCCGTCCCCACTACGCTATCCCACTATCATCATCATCATCATCATCAGCCCATATACGTCCCCACTGCTGGGGCACGGGCCTACCCTAAACTAGGGCGATAAGGCCTTAGTCGACCACGCTTGCCCAGTGCGGGTTGGTCGACTACACAACCTTAGAATTTCTTCTTAGGTGTTCTTCTATCCCACTATGTGACTTACAATGAGGAAGTTGGTAGCGATGACAGCCGCCTTGTACCGCACATCCAGGTCCAGAGGGAACTCCAGGACCGTGTGGGAGCTCTCGTAGTCCTGCGAACTGGGCACTGGCCGCTTGTTCAGGCTGCCGATGCCGATCTTGTCAACTGTTTGTATCTGGAAAGCCAAAAAGTTTGGAGTTTGATACAGGCTCTAGTGTATATTGATACAGTAATGCGGAAAAGACTAGATTATTAGGAGCAAAAAGTTCGCCTACACGTTGGCTTTTCCGTGACTCCAATGCTAGTTCTCTGATAGACCTGATGAATTTAGGATTTCGTTTACGTTAATTACAATCCAGGAGTCAAGACTCGTTACATTTCAAATTCTATTTTGGACGTCCATTCATTTTGTACAATAGCAACAAGACTCTTATTACATTCTCTACTTTCGTGTGTTCCCACATTGGCATAAAGTACCACTAAACAATATCAGCATGCCGCTTCTAATGAGTTTGGAAGGCAGTTCAGTTCACAGTACTTACATGGAACAAGTGTTTATCCTCTGCCAAGCTCGGCCCCTTGACCTTCAGCACAGGGCGCCCGCAAGCGTCGTGGATCGTCAGCATCGGCTTGAAGTACGTGTGGGGTCTCTTCACAAAACAAGCCACCTGCCCGAAGACCGCCAGCTCCAGGCACCCGCTGCGACCATGCTGGAAGGTCATCACCTGGAAAAGGAATTTAGGAACCATGTAACATGACATGTAACTGTTGTATGTATAAAATGTTGCATGTTACCGTTCCATGTAGGTGTTGCGGAAATAGTAATGAAATAGATTTCAGTTATGACAGCCAATCTCAAATGAATTTCAGCAGCATTGGGCATAATACAGTGCGGGCACGAGTATGTTCAAAGAGTAAACAATTAGAAATAACCAATCAGTGTACTGTAGAAGGACGGCATCGGCTTAACGTTGATTCTGAGCACGGCGGTGTTTAAGCTCTAATAGCAATCTTTACAAAGCTTTTATAAAGTAAACTTTTCTTTTTTCCTTCTTTCCTTCGTACGTGTTTTAACGTAGCATTTTGTTGCCATGGCACATGCGGAGCACCATTTTATATTGTACTAGCCGACCCGACAGACTTCGACCTGTCAAAAAAATTTGAAAAAGAAAAGGGCTGTTTTTAGGGGTTTCCCGGCAATTATTCGATTTTTTGTGGCTGTAAGAACCATCCTTGGACTGCAACGAATATTAAAAAAAAAGAATTGGCCAAATTGATTCAGGCGTTGTTGAGTTATGCGCTTACCAACACATTTTGCGATTCATTTTTATATTATAGATTACAATTCTGACGTTGTGTGAGTCGACCAACTCATACTTAGCCAACGTGATTGAGTAAAGCTTGGTCATCCTATCTCTACCTCTCCCTCTCTATCTATCTCTCTTTCTCACTCTTTTTCTATCTCTCTTTCCCTGCCGCCTCTATCACAGTTATCCTTCTTACCTCCTTAACCTCGCTATCAATGAAGGTCATCCTCAGCGAGCGCGCGGTGCCGCACGCGCCGATGCTGAGGTTGACCCTGAACACGACCAGCCCTTCGCTAGGAGCCACCACCTCGTGCGTCTCGTCCCGGCTGCGCGCGCGCATCTGCCGCAGGGTCACGCAGTCCAGCACTCGGAGCTGTTCCAGCCCTGAGGGTAGCACGTCAAAATACTATCACGCGAGTCAAAGTCAAATTCAAAATTCCTTTATTTATACATGCACTTTTTAATCGTCGTAAATAAAAAAGTAATAGGTTCGGAACGCTGATTCTACTGAGAAGACTACAAGATACTCGATAGTTACTCTTTTTGACCGATAATCACATAACATAGTTAAAAAAAGAAAATACTTTATTCGTATAGGTATTAAGAAATGTTACTATCATTTCTTTACATACACAAAAAAATTAACCGCTCCACCGCGACTCGGAGATGCGAACCCACGCCCTTCTGGAAATCAATCCCAGTCCTGCATTCCAATAGCAGCTGTGTTGGTAGAATAGAAAAGGGCCGCGATGGAGCGGTTCAATATTTTCTCTGTGTTTCCAAATATTTTTTTAATCATCATTATTACAGCAGTAGTTTCTTTTACCAGCGATTCGGAAGAATACAAGAACAAAGCCAAGAAACTCGATAGTCACTCTTTCAAACCGAATTACCTACATATAAAAATGTTAATTAGCCAAGTCATAGTTTTATTTAGATGAAGTAAATAAACTTCCATCGTAGTTTCTATTACTAAATAAACTTTGATATACAGGCAAATCATTTAGTCAGAATCTAAATTGATGAAGAAAACCCCTTGCTGCAGTTTTAAAAACATTCATTTTCCCTGCCCAATATCAATTTGCGTGATTACTAAGTCAATCGCAATACTATGAGCTTAAAAGCCCTATAATACACTTGTCCATTTTAATCCATTAATGAAAATAGCTGGCACGTGCCGGGGTTTATCTTAATTATTTTATTGCTCCATACCAATTAGGGATTAATAAAAAAATCGTAAATGTACCTAATTTCTGCAGATTAATAATGTAAAATTTTAGAGAAAAAACGTGACCCTGTTTTTAAAAAGGTTTGGAATAGAATAACAGTAGGTAGATAACTCACCTATAGAATTTAAAAACGGTGGGACTACATTTCCAGGTATTCGCGGGGTATCAGGTACACCATAACCAGACATACTACTACTTGGTCCGTTCCCTGCATAACTAATTACTCTATTGTCTATCACTGTAGGTTCCAGAACAGGGCTTGAAGGGCAAACAAGTTTTCTACTATTTGAAACTACCTCGGGCTGATTAGGTACAGAATTGCTAACAACACTATTTGAGGGCGTTCCATCTATACTTTCATGCAAACTCTCTAGTTTTGTCATTGCCATTTCGATTTCGGCATCTACCAGCTGAATTCGGACATTGAAATCTTCGTTTATGAGGTCCCTTTCTTTTTCCAATTGCTCTTTCTTTAAACGTGCCTTCTTCAAATCCAGTTCAATCGCCATCATTTTCACGGAAACGGCCGATTCTGCAGACTCATCTATTGATGGGGTTTTACAAAGTAATTGTTCAGTCTTCTGCGGTCTAACATTGTCTTCAGGAATACTTTCTGTGGTGTAAATTGGTGCAGACGGTTCCATGTTTTCGCTCATCAAACTTCTTCTTAGGTCTGCAAAGTTGTCGATTGGGTCGGACATAGGAACAAAGCGTCTTCACTATAGCAGAAAAAGATTTAACACTTCACCAACACAGACTTTCGTAAGTATTAAACACTTACAACGTTTTTGAGTCACACACAATTTCGGACGTAAAAGTTCTACCAGAAATGCTGTTGTTTCGTAGCGACGTTCGTTAATAAAGGCGTTTTTATCTTAATTTGGAATATAATATTTGTGGGTAACATGAAGTTTCCGAATAAACACCGGGAATACCTGGGTTTGGTCCGTTTTTTACGCGATAGCTGTAAAACTGGCAGCAAGCGGCGCACGCGCAAGCGATATTAAAAATAACCACGTGACGTATGCGCAGGGCTGACAGCCACACGCAACTGTTTATTTTGTAGGTGTAAAAGAGTATATGTAGTACTTGCAATATGTTTTATAAACAAAAATAACATAGCTGACTGACAATTAACAGTCTTAACTGTTCGTATTTACTCTGATGCCGAAGAATAGCTAAAACTTAATACATACATACTACATAATCTACCCAGAACGTTAAACGTAGCAAAAAGCAAGCGAAAGTCTATTTACAAATATTTTTTAGTATTTATTCACAGGTGTTATCAAACCATGCCAAATTATACCGTGTAAAAAAATTGTATTTTCAAATTAATTTCTGTAAGACTATACCTTACGTTTAGATGACTTAATATCTAAAAGGTAAATTCCCAAGTCAGGCAAGAAATCGATTATTAATACCGCTTAATTTGTATTAGAATAATAGAGATAGTAATTCATCATTAAATGCTTTAAGCAATAATTATTACCCTTGCCATTTCTGAACCATAAAATCTATCTACTAATTCTAACGTTACCTACTCACTACGCTATTCTTAAAAACTATCTCATAATTCTTCTGTAATAAAAAATATTATGAAAGCGCCATACATAGTAAAATCTATTGCTTATCAAAGGTCGTCGAGTCAAAGATACCACAAGTACGGGACCAGTCCACCCAGAATATACATAGTTAATTTACTTGTGTCTCATATATATTGTACTTACCATATTTAGACAGCATGACACGATGTTTTAAATAATTTCTTCAACATTTCTAATTGATAATGTGTGGCGCTATAATGTCGTTATACCAGAGCCGCTCTAAGTTGGCCGATTTGACACATGTCAGACTGACTGCACTAGTGAGGGACAACGGTAAAATTGCCGAAGTATATAAGTAACAGTTATTTCCACTTTATAACCAAGCAGGGTCTAATAGGGTATTTGACTGTGGTTGTTATGCTTGCCATTTTTATGAAAATCAGTAAGATTTATGTAAATCAATATTATTCATGAAAACGAAACACACCTTTCATTATGAAAACATATCAATAAACGCAACTTTTGATGAACCTACCGAACAAACTTCTTAGGCGCTGCATACAACAAACTAGCGTGTGACGTCACACGCCAGTCTGTTTTTGAGCTCGCCCAAATAATGTGCAATTAAAATTGTAATATCTCGTAGAGTTATCCAGATATCAAAGTGATACTTTCAACAGTGTCTTTGTGTTCGAGTGGTCCATCCAACTTTATCAAAATAAAAAAATAGTCAAATACAGTAGTATAACAATTTATTATTAAAAACATTTATTCACATCCAGAAGATTGAATTGAAGTTTCTTATTTAAAAATATATTTATTTTTTAAATACAATACTTATTAAATCCTTCATCCTATTTCTAAAAAATACCTGGTGAGTATTACCCATTACGTCACTATGAAAACGTGTCAAACGGCGTAACCTTGTAAAAGCGTAATACAGAGTAGAAATTTTACGTTTTCTTTTCATAATTCAATTATTTTAAGTAATAAAAGACAAATAATTAGATAATTAGGTGCATTTGACATTTTGAAATAACGTCTTATTTTTAAAAGTTGTTCTTTATGATTTGCTAAATATGTTCCTCTTTACAAGGATAAATGCAAAATATAAAATAAAAAGTGTCAAATCGGCCAACTTAGAGCGGCTTTGGTATAGTACGGTCAGCAACTGAATTGAACTACCTACATAATATTGCCCGCCATTGGTTATAATAATAAACAAAAATATGTAACTAGGTATAAAAAAAAATTAAAAAGTAGTAACAATAATTTTGTTACTTCAACTTTTATTTTTGACCATATTGCCAATTAATTGGAGTTTGAAATTCAATAAGTATTCAATAAGGTTAAGTGTATTATGGTTAATTTATTGAATTATGGTCAATGGTCTTGATATAATTTTTGCATTTAATACATTTAATTTACTTATCTAACAAACTCATTATTAAACTCCATCTATATGAATGACTACGAACTTACACTCAATTATAACCTGTATCCTGTGCTTTGTATGATTGTAGGTACTAAGGAGTGAAATAACACAGAATCACTAGATGGCACTGTTAGAACTATACGTATACTGGTTTTAGATAAAGAAATAACATCTCAAAAAAGTCGTAGTTTTATACATTTAGCTGTAATTATGTATCCTTCATCACATAATATTTGACTTAATAACAAAATACAAACAAGTAAGATCAACAAGTTATACCACAGTGTTACAATAATACCATTTTAATAGATATCAAATTCAATGATAGATAACTTAAATTACCACTGCTTCTGATCGTCTTAATGAGATAAAGTAAGAGTCCCGCCCTTGGAGCCACTGCACCTTAGTTCTCGAAATAGAGGAAATCCTGAAACACAAAATACATCATGAAACGGTAGAAGTTCAATAAAATAAATTGAAATTTTCATAAGTTCAAAATATCGAACGAAGAGGTATATACCTCTCCTATTATAGAGTGCTAGTTACATGGCGCCTATATACATAGACGCCATGAAACGGACGATTTGTATGTGGGCAGTGCCGTAACTACGGCGGTGCCAGCGGTGCCCAGGCACAGGGCGCAGACCCTGGAGGGGCGCAGAAATGACCAGACCAGTATCTAGTTTTGTTTCATGCATGGTAGTTAGTAGGTACATTTTGTTTTCTGGCGAATATGGTGTAGACGCGCCCTCTGTACTATCTATATCTATATGGCATTTTTCAAGCGATCTTGAAACAACAACACTTGTAAAGGTGGTTAAAAAGGTATTTTACGCCTTATATTCAAAACGAGCTTGTAGATATTCTTGCCTCTGAGGTCAAAAAACAAATTTTAGACGACTGGACCAAGATCCCACGGCCGCCAGACCTACGTCATTTTAGCAAAGCTAGAATTTCCATGACTTATAGTCTAGTATGTACTTAGGAGAGTACGCGTACTCACTTGCTCGAAAGCGGGGCCGTTTCACAGGTAGCGCGAACTAAAGGTGTCCCAAAACAGAGGCAAACTACGTCATTTTAGCAAGCCTAAATTGGACGTATATAACTATAATTATACGTGGTACTATTTCCAGACTAATTGTAAGCTGCCAGACCAATCCAATGGGCCAATTATTCTGCCAGACACCTCAAAGGTTCCTTGTGAGTACAAGCTTGAGGGCGTATCGACGCACAGCCTAAACGGCTAAAGTTAGGCACTTGAAATTTGGAAGAGGCGTAGCTTAGATACCGTAGAGGTGCACTAAGAAAGGAATTCCCGAAATTCTCACGGGAACGGGAATAATCGGGAAAATCCTTTTGTATGAAAAATTCAAAACCCTTAAGTAAGACGCTTGAAATTTGGCATGCAGGTACCTTGGTAAGCTTAGTTGCAACAGGATATTGCAATTTTTTTACTGGGAAGGGAATTAGCGGGAAAAAACTTTTGTATGAGAAAATCGAAACTGCATAAGATAGATGATTGAAATTTGGCATGCAGGTACCCTAATGAACGTAAAGCTTACTTGCAACGCGATATTGCAAAATTCTTACGAGTACTTTGTGTCATTTCTGTATTTGAGCAAATATTTTTGAATAAACAATTTTTATCTTAAAGAAATCTACTAATAGTCCAGTCATTTAAGCTTAAATTAGGTAAGAATCTCGGAATTCGAGATACCCAGCTGTAAGTCTGTAAATACTTGGATATCGACACCCTAAAGGTGGTCTCAAAACCTACATATGGTAGGGTGTATATAACGCAACTATTAAATTTTCAAGGTCAAATGTCACAAATAGCAGTTTTAAGCACTTTTGAGCGAAACGGGAAGTTTTATCATAAAAGTGTGTAGGAGGAAATTACTTATCATCTATAAAAATTGTCTTTACGTTTTATTCCTAAGATTCACCATTTCAGAGATACAGCGATGCAAATAGTTGAAAAAGTTGTATTTTCAAAAGCTTCCATGCCCACGTGCGATTGTGCTAGACAGTTAAAATTTTCACGGACGATGTATTTTAGTAGCCTCTATAACATCTTATACTAGAAAAAGCTTAAACCCAATGTTTAAGTGGGTTCTCATACAAAAATTGTGTTTTTTTTTTCTTACACTTGGCCGGTTTTAACGTGGTTACCTCAGTAAACCTATTCCAGACGACACCTTTTATACATGAAGAACACATTGTTTATAAGGAAGCCTAGTTAAATATTTATTTTGAGTTGTTTTCAGTATTCAGAAGATTTAAGATTTCTGCGTTTCATTGAATTGAAATTTGGTTAATATGGACTTCACGTTCATAATAGTTAGATGGACAGTTAACATTTTTAAAATGTTTCTGTTTTTCAGTTATACTTCAATCAGAAGTTCTAATAATTGGTTATTTCGTACTTTTTGACCCATAATAAGTAGTTTTAATGTACTGAAACGCGAAAGACTTATAATACTAAAAACGACATAAAACGATTATTTAAGGGGCTCCCATAAGAAGAACGTGTACTTCATGTAGAAATGGTGTTGACTGGAATATATTTACTGAGATAACCACATTAAAAATCGGCCAAGTGTGAGAAAAAAATAAAAAAATCTTTAAAAACAAGCTTTTATTTAAATGCGCTAAAAAGAAAAAAATAAACTTTTACACTATAACTTTACTGTCAACTTATAACATTTCAAATTCAACATATTTGACACAATTTATATGTTTAAAAAGCTTGTCGCGAGATTTAAGTACTCGTATTTACTTTCTTAGTTTAAAATTTTTAATAGGCAGGTATTTTAAAACTTGCTTTTAAAATTACGAGTAGGTACTTAAATCTCGCGACAAGCTTTTAAAACATATAAATTGTGTCAAATATGTTGAATTTTAAATGTTATAAGTTGACAGTAAAGTTATAGTGTAAAAGTTTATTTTTTTCTTTTTAGCGCATTTAAATAAAAGCTTGTTTTTAAAGATTTTTTCCCTTTAATTTATTTTATACTTTTAGTTTTCACCTATGTAAGTTCCTAAGTCTGTTCATCTATGGGGTTGTGTCGTTTAAGTACTGAGTTCCTTTGGCTGTCTTCCGGCTCCATCATCAGACCCTGGTTACCATCTAGCATCTAAGTACTCATCTAGGCGAATCAAACGAGCCCAAACTCGATTTGGTTGTGTCGTTTAAGTACTGAGTTCCTTTGGCTGTCTTCCGGCTCCATCATCAGACCTTGGTTACTATCTAGCACCAAAGTACTCATCTAGTCGAATGAAATGAGCCCAAACTCGATGTGGTTATGTTATTTAATTACTGAGTTGCTATGGCTATCTTCCGACTTCATCATCAGATCAGCTCCATGTCATAATAATATTGCATTGTCATCGGATATACACGTGCATGCAAAATTTCAGCTCAATCGGTTGAGGGCAAGTGCCTTAAAATTGAGTTATAAAATTCCACCCGAACACACAAACATACATACATACATACATACATACATACATTGCAAGTTAAATAAAAGCTTGTAAAAACCATAATTTTTGTATGAGAACCCACTTAAACATTGGTTTTAAGCTTTTTCTAGTATTCGATATTATAGAAGCTATTGAAATACATCATTCGTAAAAATTTTAACTGTCTAGCACAATCGCACGTGGGCCTGGAAGCTTTTGAAAATACAACATTTTCAACTATTTGCATCGCTGTATCTCTGAAATGATGAATCTTAGGAATAAAACGTAAACACAATTTTTATAGATAAATAGAAGATAAGTATTTTTTTCCTACACACTTTTATGATAAAACTTCCCGTTTCGCTCAAAAGTTCATAAAACTGATATTTGTGACATTTGACCTTGAAAATGTAATAGTTGCGTACACCCTACAATATGTAAGTTTTGAGACAACTTTTAGAACGTCAATATACAAGTATTTACAGTCTTACAGCTGGGTATCTCTCCGAGATTTTTACCTAATTTGACTGGACTATAAGTACTTTCGTAAACAAAAAATAGATAGATTTATTGTTATGCACATTTGTCCACTTTATTGTCAGAGCCTGATTAGAGCATTTTTCAAGGGCGCAGTTTTGATAGCTCGCACCGGTCGCATAAAAGGCTAGTTACGGCACTGTATGTGGGCGCTGAAAGACTATCTTAAGAGCAAGATGTCCTGTTCTTTTAATGAATCAGAGCCTTAGGACTGAAGGCCTGTGTAATATTTTGTACAAAAGTCCGATTGTTTACTAATTTAACGGATGAAACTCGTGTATACGATTCTAAATATTATTTAGAGACCCAATTTTCCGAGCTCTTCGCAGGGTTCTTGGCCACACGGCCACTGGAAACAGCCAGGAAATCTCCGAATAAAATACAACATTATTTTTCTCTGCTACAATAAAACTGAATGCTGGAATAGCTTTGTCATCATCACCATACTTGCGGGGGAGCAGATGGCTCTCACCCGTAAGAAGACAACATTAGTTCTATATTCTAGAGTACTCACCACGAGGAAGCAAGTCCCGATGAGAGCAGCCTTGTAACGCACGTCCAGATCAGGAGGGAATTCGATGTGAAAGTGGTCGGTGTCTGCTAACGCCCCGCGCCAGCCCGCGCACACGCGACGGATCACACCCACCTGGCTCTTGTTGGGGGCTAGGATCTGAGGGAAGAGTACACGGCGATTGGTCATGGCGAATAAATGCTCCACGATGATTGGTTGAACCACGGAACAAGTTCGAGTGGTGACGCTAAGCCACTGTTCGTGTGAAGTGATTCTCAACCGCTACTGTAAGTACCCGAGTCTGGTCTGGGTTTTCAATTAGAATAATGTAGAGCTGCGAGTCTAAATGACGAGCTGCCTTTAGGTTTTTCTTAATTTTATTTTGAGTGTTTAAAAAAAGCAAATTCAAAATAGAGCCCACTCACGACAATTTATCTTAGTAATACAATAACCAATTCGTTGTGCAGGTTCTGGAAGTGTTTCATCTTTACAGCTGCATTGAGTCTGCTTTCCAAAGCCAGAAATCTTTTCTATCACCAAGACATTCAGGATAACCTCATTTCACCTGATGGTAAGCGGTCGTAAGATCCACATATGAGGTTGACAGGCACAACAGCACTGTCACCCTCACCCTGAAGGCCTGCATAGATGCAGCTTCACGTCCTAACTAAGAGGCCTGGAATTATAGGAGGGAAGGAAATCATGAGCTGGTCACATAAGACCAACTATTCTACTGCCCACTGACCTGGAACTCGCACTGGGGAGTAGTAACAGCTGGCCCTTTGACCCTCAGCACAGGCGCGTCGGCCGCATCGTTCACGTTCAGGATTGGCTTCACGAAGGTCACCTCCTGGCGCACCACGCTGGCCAGCTCGCCGCACACACACACCTGCATCTTGTCCGGACCGAACGTGTACGGGCGGCGGAGGGTTATCACCTGGAACAGGAGGAAGCTGTCCTGGTACTTCTGGTGTGAAATTTTTATATGTGCTAACCGAGGGCATAAGGACTTCCTTATGGATTCAGCCCTGGATAAACGGTCCAGCACCTTTAAGCCGCAACACAAATATTAATAGCTGGCTCAAAATACTACCACTATGACCTGTCCTATCATAGGAGGTAATTAAACTGGTGGAATATGGGAGAGCATAGGCCTTATTGGAAAAATGTACCGTTGTGCTAATAAGGTGGGGAGTGATGGTATAGTATAGAATGACGTTTTGTTATTCCTATTTAGACATTATGTTGTCAATTAAATCAATGAGCATTAAGTGATTTTTGGACCCATTCGTTTTTTTCCAACTAGTTAGTCCACAAGTTCCAGTTACATTTCGTGTTATTGTAGGATGCTGCTATTTCTAACATGCAATCCTAACAGCAGCATCCTATGCCAGATAGACTTTTCTAGATGGTTGATAAACGGGTAAGATAATGCAGTCGTATTTACAAATCATTGTTTAAGGAATAAGTCGGACCATTTCCGTGCTCCAAAAATAGTACAAAACAATGTACGTTTTGTACTACTCGTATATTGCGTGCAAGAATTGAGAAACTCCGTGAAATTCTAGTGTATATAGAGCAACTTCAGACAATTACAAAGATAGACATAAATTTAACTGGACCAAGAACATCTTGCCATTTTTTACGAATGTTATTAACTGTTCCTAGTTTCAATAATAGCTTAATACATTTTCGATTCAATTTAGTTTAGGTATAGGCTATAATATAACTTAATAAAGCTCATAAAAGTAGCACTTTAAGGGCACTAAGCATCCATTACAATGTTATACTTGCCCGCTCTTGTAAATTGTCCAACAGATTTATTAGTGGCTGGCCACTCCGCAATACGATCATATCGTGAGTTACGGATTCACTAGGACTCTTTTACTTTAATGTTTTACATAGTGTTGTCTTGGTTTAATTCAATTTAATCACTTTTTTTTCTTGGCTTATTACAATGTAATAAATTGAATCCTGCTCTCCTATTTCTCTCAAATTTATTTTAATTTAAAAAGTATAGCTTAGTTTTAACAGGATTTTGAACTATTGACATATTTATTGTTAATACTGACTGGCTCGGTGGAACAGTGATTAGTTGACCTGGCTCGCGGTTCCAAGTGTCGTCGACGTGGGTTCGATTCCTCCTCGAGACAAATATTTGTGTGATGAACATCGGTGTATTTTCTGTACATATACTAGTAGGATGAATGTTATGGAGGAAGACGAGTCCATACAATTAAAGCATGTTAGCTTTTCACATTTTACCACTTTACTAGTAGCATCCCGGTAAAGTAAACCCTATGGCTGATCTTCACACGCGATCTAAATATTAACCATTTGGCGTCCATGACCCTAGGGGACATTGGTAATACGTTACCGAACACGTTAACATACTTAATATTAAATTACTGCTTTTTAAAATCTAAGCTTGTTACCACATTCCATTGCGCTCATAAATCTCTGAGTATGACGAATGAAGCAAAGGCTAATAAAATGTCTTATTAAAGAAAAAGAAGCTGAGAATAACTTGATGGAGATTTGATTTTGCGATTCAAACTCAAAGTTTTTATTGCAAACTAAGTTTAGCAGGTCTTATATTTAAAATAGGATCTTACATACTTAATGACGCTTTTCGGGTATTCTGTAGTATCATCACAAACGTAATGTAATGAGTAGTTCAAAATTCAGGTAACAATTATTCAGGTAAGGTGGCCATTGTTATTAAATCAAATTTTAATATCTATCGTAAGTAACGAAACATAAGCTTGGCCCTAGTACCCACATTCTAAGAGGTCACCAAGAGCAGAAGTATTGAAACAGCCAAGACACTTTTGCTAAGATACCTGCATATGAAGTGTCAGAACGAAAGTATACAGACACATCTGTGGGGCTACCATGAGTTTAAAACTTACGCGCTCGATATCGCCTACGTAAATATGTCTATGAAAAACTTGTACAGCGCCGCCTGGTGGTTACGCGAAGAACTACAATCGGCCATATGAAAAAAACAACTCGATAGGTTTTTAACGTACGTAAGTTTACGATAGCCAACTCATGGTAGGCCCTCTGTTCTACCCTCGTCTCTTCTCCAGTTTGTTGTGTAGTAACCGATCTTTCAGACTGGATCTTTTAAATCATCCACTAAAACCGATTAGACGAAAATAGCAAAATGCAAAATAGAGATGTTGATTTAAATAACGCATAGAAATAACTTCGGATTAAGATTGCGGGTGGGCGCGGCCACTGCCTAAACACAGCGGAGCTATTTCTGCGAAGATGTGGTGTGAACTGATTGATTGGCTTGTATATGGGCCAGGTAATGAATATGGCGAGGCGAGATTTAAAAAAAAATTTATAGGTACAAATGTTTTTCGAAAATGCAGGTTAACTAGCAACTCATCGCATGTTCAAATAAACTATAGTTTATCCTCCTAAACCAGCAATAGATAATCCTGTCATTGACGTGTTTACGATAGTTTTGTGAGGAGCGCCAGGAAAACTTTCGTCTTAATTAATGTTCATGGGTTTATGTTTCGCTTGATACAGTTTATAGGAATTCTAAGGCAGTAACGTTTTACTGTAGACTAGACTACACTACGAAGCCTACTACAGCTAGCAAAAAGCAATTGTATTTTAATTGGCCTAGAGAATCAAAGGGACATCTGTAGGTTTTCACAACACATGTAGTGTAGGTATACCCTTAACTTATGAATGAGCTGTTTTTCTTGATTCCCTCTGTCTCTCTTTATTTTACCAGAAACTGTAAGTTTCACATTATTTTTTAAAGTCCAAATAAACGCCACCTGCGACTAATATCGCTTAAAGCCTAGCCTACACTTACATGCAAAGTGATCTCTGATGAGTGTTGTGATGTTTGCCTAAACCGATCAATATTATGGCAACTTAATTGAAGGTTGTCTGGGTGAATCGGCCTAAACAGGTCATTACCTCCCATTGTTCTCCATGATTCTAAAAAAAGCTGGCTATTTCGGGTCGACATCATAATCGCATTGGAATTTGTGGAGAATAATGATATTATGAACGAATTCAATAAAAATAAACAACAGAGAAGCAAGGCTAAAGGCGTGGTAACGATTCTTCGGCCACGCAGTCAGATAAATAGTATCATTTATTCCGAAATATAAGTAAGCTTTACTACAAAGTACGCCTAGGAGCCTGGCGACTACATTCGCGCCTAACCTGATTGTCCTGGGTGTTGTAGATGTTGATTAGAAGGCTTACAAGAGCAGCAGTGCCCTGCTCCCCACGGGCTCCCCGCTAGAGGGAAGATCACCCTCGCGAATAGCACCTGCAGGAGCAGTACCTGTTCGTGGACTAGACCAGGTGCTATTTGCTACGCTATTTCCCGCCGCACCGCCATAGGGCATTGTAGTTGCACCGCAGAGTTTTAGTGGGTATACCCCTGGGTCACCTTCCCAGGAGCAGCCGACGGAAGGCCCTGTCTCCGGCGGGCGGGAGTCCCACCCACCGCTCCGGGCAAACCCCTGCCCGGAGTGACGGTGCGTCAAACATGTATCCGCGTCAAAGTCCAGATGCTATTCGCATGAGTGCTCTTAGTAGAACCTCCCACACGCCAGACCCTGGCTGGTGTGTGCTAACTGACCTCGGTGTCCTGGGTGTCGTAGATGTTGATCTGGAAGGCGCGGCTCCGTGCGTCTAGCAGCATCACGCCGCCCTGTTCCCGCGCGCGTAGCAGGGTCGCCCCACCTGGCTCCGAGACCTCGTACTTGTTCCCGGAGAACACCGTGCTCTTCTGCTTTACCAGTACCCGGCTAAGCTCTTTGAGCTGGGAGAGCCCTGTAAATGTGAACAATAAGTGCTCCTGCATACGATGCCGCCACCGGGCCGTTTACTTTAGCCTTTTACTGTACATAGATAAGTTCAGGAAGAAAGCACGGCGGCGGCGCGGTAACGCGTCGTATGCTATCGTATAATAAGGTGTCCGACCGACTGAACCAAAGACCTATAGATCCTTGCAGGCAGCAGCTAGGAGCAGGTGGCGTAATTTTTCTTGAGCGTTTTGTATTGCCTGATCGTAAGATAATAGTTCTGCTATGAAATGCTTTATTAAACCCGGATGAAATGTCGGTACATTCCCCTTATAGTCCTCCGACCTATTGGGGATCCTTGTAAGAGTTTACCCGGGGTCACAGTAAGATTTTTTGATTGATTAATTAAACAAATATGTACGTGCAGATAGCACATTCCTTAGAGCAGATGAACCATAAATCGCAATTTTGAAAATTACGTCTTTAAAAAACTAAGGTTATGAGTTTTGACTATAACATATACACATATTACAGAAGAGATATATTACCTGCATATATTGTGTTTCGTACATCAAAGTTTTTCGGTGAAATAATTAATTATTTTACAGCTTGGTACGAGTTATGGCGATGAATTAAAGACCGTAGATTACATGAAGGAGATAAAATGCAGACCAAATGGTGTAAGCCCATATTTTTCTCAAAGTGAAAATAAATCAGGTTTCTAGTGTTTGTGCTCTACACACTTTACACACTTTAATTTATTTAAATCGTAAAAGCGAGATGTTTATTAGTGAGAAGAGCCGTTTATCCCACGCCGGCGAGGATGGATATGATCCTGCAGGTTAGTGGCGTTTCGAGCTAGATAGACATTCCATGACATAGGTACTCTTTATTACTTTATATGATGATATGTATATATATGATATGTATGTAATATATATGTTTAAATGAAATGAAATGAAATATAAAATTATTTTATTCTGCAAATAGATTTTCATGAAATATCTACTGTAAAAGTAAAGTTATAAATAAATTAATCACAAATAAAGTAAGAATTGTATATGCTACAGAATTCTTTGATATCCAAGCGAGCAGCTCATCATGTCCATGGCTTTTTTATCATTTAAGTAGTCTACTAGTCTACTATTTTCTACTATTTTGGCTGGCTCGGTGGAACAGTGGTTAGTGACCCAGGATCATTACCTACAGTTCCAAGAGTCGTGGGTTCGATTCCCACTCGGGACAAATATTTGTGTGACGAACATCGGTGTTTGTTCCGTGTCTGGGTGTGTATTAAGTATATTTAAGTATATTTGTGTATCCACTGTTGATTCTGATATCTGTAACACAACTGCTAAAGCTACACTCACAGGCACAATTAACCGCCCACCTTGTATTTGCTTAAATTTTCGGAAATGTCCAAACATAAACCACATTTTATGAATGATCCGTTATAAACTTAATTTAAGGCAAAAAATAAAACGAAGGTTTGATTTAAAAAAGTCGTTTAATAGGGCATTATTACAAAAATCGATATTTTCGAAGTATCGACGAAAAATGTAAATTTCGAATTTTGAGAAAAAAGAAGGTCAAAGTAAAACAATATTAAAATTTAATAATGGGCGTTGCTCCTCCTACCCCTTATGACTTCTAGGAGCCGGTATGATAGTCCATCCATGACATCTTGGATATCTGATTGGGGAATAATGTGCCACTCCTCTACCGCAGCCGTTTTGAGTTCTCCAATAGACGTTGGGGCTGGTACTCTCGCTCAAATACGTCTTTTGAAGTTGTCTCATATGTGTTCAATTGGGTTGAGGTCGGGACTGCGTGCTGGCCATGGCAAAACTTGAATTTCGGTCTCATTAAGGTACTCAGTAACCAATTTTGCGGTATAGCAACGTGCATGTCATGCATTAATCTAAAGTTGTCACCAATAAATGGTGCGAACGGTATGACATGTCCTTGGAGAACTTCTTCCACGTATTTTTAAGCATTTACACTGCCTCTGTCAAACAATACAAGGTCGGTACGAGCCTCGTAAGTGATGCCTCCCCAAACCATAATAGAGCCTTCTTTGTAACCCACTGTTTCCGATATAGCGCAAGGAGCAAACCTTTAATTTGGGTGTCTGTAGACAGGCTGGCATCCGTCTGGACCTTTTAAGGCTATCTGCTCTTATCTGAGAACAGTATGACCTTCCATTCTTGTACAGTCCACTCAGCATATTCTCGCGCAAAAGCAAGTTTAGCTCTACGGTGTTGTGCCAGCAGTTCTGGGGCGCGAGCTGGACGAAACGCCCTCAGATATCCTTCTGCCAGTCTTCTTCTTATCGTACGTCCACTAACACTGAGGTTTCGTACTTCAAAAAGACGAATTTGGGCTTCAGTAGCGGTGGAAAAGTGATTTCTTAACACGTTGTCGACAGCGAAGCGGTCTTCTCGAGCCGAAATGCATCGCTGTCGACCTTGAACTGGCCTGAGGGTGTATGAACCTGTCTCCCGAAATCGTCTGATGGCATCCCGTATGGCAGTTCGTGGTACACCGAGTGCACGAGGGGTGCGACGTTGGCTGTACTCAGTGTCAGTAAAGGCAACTGCCCTGGCTACACCAGTTGCATCGGGTGGCATTTTTTGCAGTCACAAACAACAAACTAACACTACAAACCCAAATTAAACAATAAAAACACACTACGGCAGAAAAAAACAGGAAATGAACACACAGTAACACAACTGCAATAATGTCAAACAACGACTATGTTCCAAAAACCCGTCATTGTCACAAATTAACGAAACCAAATGAGGGTATAGGTGTTTAATTTATTGCAAGACTACCCACTTAACAAAAAACAAAACACTTGATAAGCCATAGTAAACCAAAACTATCAGGGAGGCGAATTTTTAAGGTGGGCGGTTAATTGTGCCTGTGAGTGTACTTACCACGGGATCAGATCAATGTATGTGATGTTGTGTAATATTTATTTATTATTTATTATTATTTATTACTACTTTTTTCACAAGATACGACTTAATAAAACGTTTGAAATTGTAAAATACATGGCCTTATCGCGTTGTACGTAAAAGGTAAAAAAAACATTTTGTAAATTGACTGCTATGAGTAGTGCTAAGGTTTACCAAAAAGCTTCCCAAAAAACAAACATGATTTCTTGCCAAACAAATACATTATGTATTCTAAGAAATAGTCTTTCTACACGTTTCGTTGTAAATTGAATCAATACATAGGATTGTTATAGCGGCTGTTTCTGCGATTTTCGCCAAATTCGTCTGATTATCACAGGAATGGGTGCGTAGGGAAGATCTGTCGACAGAATCTCACAAATAACAAATTTCTGCACGCTTTTAATAGTGATAAGAAGTATTCTATTTTGTAGAAATATTTTGTTAAATCAATTGTGGCACGGTAAACGTATGATGATTAATTAAATAAAGTAAATATTATAATATGATATTTATTAAAAAATCAATTTAAGTTTGTATCCGTTTGCTTGCTGTTCGCTTCTGGCGAGCCCAACAGTGGACTGCGATAGGCTGATGATGATGATGAAGTTTGTATCTGACCAACGATATCTTATTTGATGATGTCAATAACCACAATTATGCCACAGTTACGATATAAAAATAAAAACAAGGCCAACTATCAAATTATATTAATACGTACCAAGTGGATATGGTTTTCCTGCACCATCCATTTTTAAAATCAACAAATACTAAAAGTTTAAATTGAATATTGTAGAATTCGTAATTACTAGCACTTTTACCACTTTACAATCAAAATGCAATCAGTTATGATTTCCATGAAGTCACTAATACACTTTCGGCAAATGACGCTACAGACAAACACACAAGTTGATTACTTATTTTTAATATTCTTCAGCCGCAAAATCAACACCAAATTACCCCGTTACCAAAAAGTTATCTCTACATATCAAAACAAAGTTGTTTATGAATCGTAAACCGGTCCTAAAATATTAGTAATCGGTTTTGAAACGCGTTTGTTGATGTAGAGTTTATGGTGTTCGATGGGATTTAGATGTAGAGCGAAGTAGAGGCGTCCAACCCGCGGCGCGGCGACCCTGGCTCTAACTAAAGTAGGTAAGTAGGGTCAGAATGACCGGTTGAGCTATATAGAATTGTTGTTATTTTGTTTTGTTTATGTTGGTATGTGCATAATATTGGTATCCAATCAAAAACATAAATGTGAAATGAGAGCCAAGTTCAATATTGCCTTGGTTGTTGACTTCAGCGACAAAAGAAGTGAGATCTAAATGGGTGCCAAGTTCAATGGTCAACCCAGAAATTTATTTATAAGTAACACTATAACATACCTATCATATCTTCTTATAACATAAGATAATGTATGGTGGTAGCCTATGAAGGTCTGTCTTGGCTAGTTTCTATAAACCTACCAACGTATTTATTATTATGTTCGCTTGCTAGTTTCTACCAACAATCCAAATTTTCGGAATTATAAAATAAAAACCGACAAATACTTGTAGACTTAGAACTTGCGACGGCTATAAATTCATTTATGAAAACTAGCCAAGACAGACCTTCATAGGCTACCACCATACATTATCTTATGTTATAAGAAGATATGATAGGTATGTTATAGTGTTACTTATAAATAAATTTCTGGGTTGACCATTGAACTTGGCACCCATTTAGATCTCACTTCTTTTGTCGCTGAAGTCAACAACCAAGGCAATATTGAACTTGGCTCTCATTTCACATTTATGTTTTTGATTGGATATCATTACTTTTTGTAGAAAAGTATATATCATCGTAACGCCATGGGTCCTTTGAAAAGGACAACAAAAACTAAAACTAGACTTTATGTAGGTACCTACCCTAAGTAATAAATATGAAAACCGACTATAAGTACCTACTCTTAATTGTAAATAAGTAAGTATACCTAAATATATACTTAGTGCTCTGCCTTCCCCGGTATATAGGCGTTATTAGGCACTAATTAGGTATTTATGTTAAGCGTTCATAATAGAACCTAACCTAATTATTAAAAAATTGCCAGTTTTTTATTTTTTCCTTTGTATTCATGTAATTACCTATCTGCATACCAAATTTTAACTCTCTAGGTCATTTGGAACTGGGTTAGAATTTTGATCTGTCAGTCAGTCAATGATAAAAATGAGGATTTTTGGACATTAATATCTAAATAACTGTTTAAGATAAGCTTATGAAATTTAGAACACATATTTATCTCGCAAGTCACAATATATGGGCCAAATTTGATACGTTTATGTGAAATAGTTTTTGATTTATGAGGGGTTCAAAAGTGGTTCCAAATGGTTCGTGTAATATTACACACGGTGCGGCTCGCCAGTTCTGTTTCTTGAACCTTGGCTTGACACGCTACCGCGTGTCTAGATCTTAAGGAAGTCGAATTGAGATCCTACTCTTTTTATTGCAGTCGGTTTAATACAAGCACATTATAAAAGGAGGCTTCGTCTACTAGTTGTAAGTAAACTTTTTGTAAAGAAATAAATAAATTTTTGCTTTTTATTGATTTGTTGATCAATTTAAATTCCGATCTTGTATTGTTGACGCGTCGTTCCTGCTACATTAAGAAAGGCAGTGGAACATGTCAAACACTCTTAGATAAGCAGGCGGCAAATAGGTATTATGACTGGGACATTCTGGGAATTTCCACACACAGTCATCTGACCCCAAACTGAGCAGAGCTTGTACTATGGGCCTCAGAGACTGATATACATACATAGATATTTATAAATACATATACACCCATACATGTTTGTCACGTACACGTATGCTTCAAGCTGGAATCCTCACTAGTCTCAATGAAAATGAATTTTGACAACGCTAAAATATAGTCCTGAACTAGTCATAAATGTAAACGCATTTCAGTTTCGGCGCTTTAACCATAGGTTGGTGAGGATTTTGGCTTGAACCTCAAGCTGTAATCCTCACTTCTGGTGCTAGCGAACAGTAAATCCTACAGAGTTGGTTCAGGTTCCAAGAAATAGTCGCAACGACATGCCAAATCTCAGAAATAGTCCAATATACTTAAGATTCCAGACATTATAAAGGTAACACCCTGGTGAGGATTATGGATTGAACATAAAAACCATTTGTTTTTAAATTAAATCAGCTACGGCTTCGTGGAACATTAGTTAGTCAACCAGGCTCACGGTTCCTAGAGTCGTGGGTTCGATTCCCACCCGGGACATACATTTGTGTGGCGAACATCGGTGTTTGTTCCGTGTCTAGATGTGTTATTAAGTATAAATGTGTATCCTCTGTTGATTTTACTAAGTACTACTACTTACCACGGGATCAGATCAATGTATGTAATATTGTGTAATATATATTTATTTACTAGCTGTGCCCGCAACTTCGTCTGCGTGGAATCGTAACTTTCGCCAGCATTTTGATTTTAGGAAGCATTTTTTAAAGTAATTACAGGTGAAATAAATAAAGCCACATAAATTATAAAAACTATTAGAAAATAAAATATAATTAAACTTAGTTATCGATTAGATTAAAACCCAGGAAATAACCTAAAATTGTTTACTGATTAATAGGTGATAAACAACATACAAAATTTTTCATTACAAATCGGCCAACTAAAAGAGGATTCACTCGCCCAATTTTTTTTTGTCTAGGCAATGCTCTAGCCAAATGAGGAGAGTGGTAGCTAGGACTCACAAAATTATTTTTCACATTTTAGAACTATAAAACCACGTTAAAATGTATTTGATTTGACAGAAACAGGTTTCAATAGTTGCAAACAGCGTACTGTACCTATGTAGATAGTACACAAAACTGATATCAGGATGACTTCAATAGGTATAAAATACAAACTACCGATCCACTGCCTTAAGGCATCTATAAAGGACTTGTGTCGCCATGTGACGAATTACATTATTATTTGCTTTGCTAGTTTGTTATGTGCCACTTTTGTAGATTGTATTGTATTCGTAATATTCGTAATGAAACAATGAGATAATAACTTTTATCGTTTTTATCTCATTGTTTCATCATAGTAAGTTTAATGAAATGGAAACTTTTAATTACTTTTAGTACCTATTTGAAGCAATATTGCGAAGTAATAGAGCACAGTGACATCTCTTGAACTAACGAAGAACTAAACACTCATTTCAAATCTGACAATATTTGACATGACTTGCCAGCTAAAAACGTGATAGTTGGGGAGCCCAACGGGGGTTTTGCAGTCTTGATCAGACACAGACTCTGTCTTGTAAGATTTTTAAATGGAATTTTATAATATCCAACAATTTTACGTGAATGTTTATAAATTCCCCTTTATATGCTTAGAATAGCGATATCCCTCTATTTGAACATTCAGATAATACCAAACAGCCTACCAATTAAAAAAAAATCAAACCAACAATGCAAGCAAGTTAGCAAATATTGGACAACTGACCACCTCCATACCGAAAACCAGATAAAAGAGAAATGTAGCGAATTTCATAAACTTTTCTACCTGGTCTCCCACAACAACCCAATTAGCTTTCTCTTCTTCAGCAAAACGTCGAAACCACATACGTAAAACTTCTCCAAATCATTTACCAAAAAAGCACAGCTGATATCAAACTGCACACTGAACGCCTGACATTCAAAATACAAAAAAAAAAAATAGTTAAACAGGGTGACTCCCTATCACCAAAGCTTTTCAGTAGCACGCTTCAAGAAGTCTTCAGGTCACTATGATATTATAGGCAACAAAAGAAATTGGTGTATGGGATAGATGACTCACAAACTTTCGCCTAGCAGATGACATTTTCCTCATCGCAAATAAGTATACCTCGACAGAACTTGAGTTGATTCTCGAACAACTAAGCGCAGAAAGCTTTGAGGTTAGACTGACCATGAATAGACCCAAAACCAAGGTCGCGACCAACAGCACCAATGATAGGATAGCAGTCAACAGGCAGGTAAAGCAATATGTAGAGGAGTATAAACTTGGGCTAGACAGTCTCCTTTGAATACAGGCAGGACAAAGAAATACTCCGTAGAGCAGACAACGCCTGGAAAAGCTTCTGGTCTATGAATGGGTATATCAAGGGTGACCTTCTTATATCACTGAACCGCAAACTCATCGACATTTTCATACTGCCTATCCTAACATATGGGGCAGAATCTTGGTCCTTCACCGAAAATCAGAAATCCAAACTCAAGGTTTTTCAAAGCGCTATAGAGCGGAGTATCATAGATATTAGGTAAAAAGATAAAATAAAATATACCACCATCTACTCCCGTACTGCTGTTGTTTTTGGTCAAAACTGATGTGGCAATGGGCGCGGAATGTCTGCAGGATAAAGAACAATAGATGGACCAGAATTCGCGTGCCTGAAGACGATTTTCGCCGAAGAGGAAGACCCAATAAAAGGTGGTATGAAGATCTGGTCCATGTATCAAAGAACTGGCAAGTCCTAGGCTTGGATGAGAGCAATGGATGGGTTTGAAGGAGACCTTTGCCCAGCAGTGAGATGATACATGTTAAGAAACAAAAATTACAGATTATTGTACAGGAGGACTTTGACTTTATGCCATATCCAAATCGTTACAATTTTTTTAGGGATTATTTAACATGCACTTTGAATGACTGACACGATCAAATATTTTTTTTCTTTCTACCGCTTGTTACCAGGCAGCCCCCTTGTATTATTCGCTGACCCCCCACTTATAAAGAAAGTGTAATAAACTTTTTTCTGATTTAGCGTAATCTTTCAATTCAAATTCCATGTCGTTTAAGTAAGTGCAAATCCAGCTATTTACCTCCCCTACTATGACGTTTTTCTTAATAAAGTAGTCCGTATAGTCCTAGTCAGAAGGTTGATTTTGGTCGATATACTTTTACTATTTTTGTACGTGATCTAATAAAGGTTGATTTTTAACGATCCTACAGGAATTTCTGTGACCAAAAGTATTTAAGATCTTGACCGGGGATGTAAGGTACCACCATGCAAAATTTCATTTAAATCGGTGTAACAGTTTCAGAGATCAGTCAAATATTTAGGTTTTTTTAATATCCCACGGGAACCAGTTAACTGTCAGTGATTTCAAGTATCCTATGTATTTTTCCGGAATTTAAGTTACCTTCGTGCAAACTTTCATTCAAATTGGTTCAGCCGTTTAGGCGGTCAGTCGAAACAAACAAACAAACAGACAGAGAAAAAATTTTTTTTTGAGTATGGGGATGTGTTCTACTACTCTCAAAACATATCCCTGACTCGTTTTTTTTGCGTTTTTCAAAAAAGTACAAGAATTTTTACCTCTACGTTTTTATTATAGTATAGATTTATTGGCATAAACTTAAAATCGAAAATGATCATAATATCCTTCGTCAGCTTATATGTATTGATTATTGGTCTAAAATATTTTAATCTCTATCTATGTACGTAGCTTTTTGAAAAAGTCGCTGTAAAATTTGCTAAATGATAACAGATGTTTAAATTAAAAATTGTTTTATTTCACGAAAAATACTTTGTTATGTAATATTAAGGGAAACCTGCTATTGGCGTTACTTAACGCTAACCACAAATTGTTAAAAAATTATATGTTTAAGCTGTAGGTTTTCTAATAAATAAATAAATCTCTACCTATGTAGCGTACGTAGCTTTTTGAAAAAGTCGCTCTATAATTTGCTAAATGAAAACACAGAAATTTATTTTAAAAAAATGTTTTACTTCACAAAAAGAAAATCACAGAGCTCGGGCCTACTAGTATAGGCCAATCAAAATTAAAAAGAGAAATAACTCGATACCAGCCGTAGATTCCTTGTCGCCTTCTTTCTCCTGGGCTGCATTCGATTTATCCTGTATCGGGATCGCTCTCTCCTGCACGGGCTCCGACCTGAAGGCTATCAGCTTCAGCTTCCCTTTATCCAGATGACACTCCACCCTCTCAGGAGGAAAGCTCTCCGGCAACAAAAACCTCCTCTCGAAGTGACTCCTCGTCCACCCGTCTTCCCGCTTGATCTCCTTCTTCCCCTCTATCATAATCTCGTTCCCGACGGTCTTCACTTGTATCTGCTCAGGACTGAAGTTTTGCAAGTCCAAGTGAACTTCCACCTTCTTCCCATCGACTTTGACTTCAGATTCGGAGTAGATGCCTTTGATCCCGTGATCCTTCTCCAAAGGCGCGGTGACTTGCTTGAAAAACTTCATTGGATCACGGAAGAAGGGATCTTCCAAGGTCCGCCTGACAGGACCCTGATACGCCACATTCCTCAGGTGACGCAACCAATACGCCATCTGAGACATTCACGTTGTATTTTCTCTTCTTTCGCTTCGATTACACGTCGCTAAGACAAATATCAACTGTTTATGTTGCTCGCGAACGATCCTTTTTGTACTCGTGGAGGTGGCGCTATCTGCCATCGAGAAGTCACCAGTAGCGCTACCATGAGTTAGCTATCGAAAAATTATGTACGATAAAAACCTATCGAATTGTTTTTTTTTTTCATACTACTGATTTTAGTTCAGCATTACCGCTAGGTACTGCCAAAGAGAATATAATCACTACGTTTTAAGAGTCGGGACTCACGTACTAGCCAATAGAATCAGTTTAGATGGCATTTCAATACCAACATAAAACATTTAAATGTCAAATGGCAGTAGTGCCAATATGACGGACCAAATAGTGCTACAGTTTACCAAAGAGAATATCAGTACGTTTTCATTTAAAAAAAAAACTTTTGACGCTTTAAAAAAAAAGAGGATGTAATGTAATATTAATGTATTAATAATACAAGGTTGAAAATAATGTGGACACAAAATAAAACACTATGCACACTTTTTTTTTATAATCAGGATTTATTAAACGGTTTATTTAGCTCGCCCCGTACTATCGGAAATGTTGGCGGTAGTACACTTTTCAAACAGATTTCTTTAAACGCCATTAGCCCCGCCCACTGGCCAATAGAAGAGCACTTAAAGAAAATCTGTCAAAATCCAAGCAAAAACGTTCCAATAGTAGGAGAGCTAGCAAGAATTTTTTGGTAGGTATTTGAGGCAAGCTGAAAACTTATCCTGTACCTCTCCTATTACATCCCAGCACGAAACTGCAGACCTGGCTGGTGAGTAGCGGGGCTAAAGCAAACCCCCAAAAATATTTTTCATCTTTTTATTTATAACTAAAAAATAAGACTCACTAAGACAAATTATTTCGATGGAACTTCTACCTGTCAGGTGAACTGACAAATTATATTTTTTTGGATTATAAAATATATTTTTAAATAATAAAAATTGGGGGTTTGGTTTAGCCCCGGTACTCAGCCATTTCTTTCGTTTGTGTTGGGATATAATAGGAGAGGTACAGGACAAGTTTTCAGTATGCCTCAAATATCTACCAAAAAATTATTGCCAGCTCCTTGACCACAATTTACGTTTTGGCAATTTCGCGTCTGTCAGAGTAAGCCCCGCCCCGCTCTGACAGACGCGTAAGCGCCAAGCGATTTTCACCTTATAGGTGGTCGACCGCCAGCGTTGCGGATAGTACGATCTGATCTGAAATTTGGTACACACTTGATTCTGGTCTGGTGACTGATTTTCTATGGGCACATATATTAAGTCTTCCTTTCCCACTAACTCACCCACCGTCGGCATCTGAATATAAGTTAAAAGATTTATTAATGTACTTACTAAACTTTTTTTCCCCTGGGTTGTCACACATTTTTAATTATTTCTTATTAATATAGTTTTTATTTTTCTATGCCCCTAGGCCAGTGTGGTCGGGCCTCATGCAACAAAGTGCTCCCTTAGATTAAATGTGATCTTTACTTATTCTTACAAGTTATCAGTAACAGTACAACACTAGTACACAATACGAATGAAAATCTATTTTAGCATAATATGTTTGTATTTGGCTTGCTTATCGAGAAATTAATTATCAGAAGGTAAAATGTATTTCATTCTATGCTTACCGGGACTCATCCAAAGGAAATTTTGCCATGAACTTCCTTTTTTCGCAGTCTATACGTTGAGCACGATCTCCACAAATTTCACAAGTTAGAGACCGCTTCTTTGGTGCCATTTTATGCAATTAATGCAACAATACCGGAATCTGCTTATAAAAACACGATTTACTGTAAAAAAATTATATTGAAATCTAAGCAAACAAAATGTCGTTCAACATTCATAATAAAATGACAGATCCGACCCAAAGAGAAAATAATCACTCTCCGACCAAAGAGAATATAATCACTATGGATCTGAAAATGAATGAAAGAGAAATCGTACTGAGAGAGCAGGACAGATATATCCGCCATTATTTGCCGCTCAAACTCCATAGTAAACTTTTTTTGTTCGAGCTTTCGCTAGACTGGGTACTGCTACCGCTACAGAAATGTCACGTATTATTCTAATAAGCTGTACGTACGACATCTAGCGGCACAGTTAGCTATCTAGCGGTCGGTCAAATAGCGACATCTAGCGGTACCTGATTAGACTTCTTCGTATGAACAAATTATAATTTAAATTCAACTTTATTGGTAAAATAACGCATACACATGCTACCTATCTTTAAACATATTTAGAGTTAATAAATTGTTTCTCATATTATTTTTATGATAATATAATTTACAGCTGATAAAAATAAATTTCAATAGGAGCTCGTTTAGCGACATCTAGTGAGGAAATGCTAAACAAACGAAGTCAAACTCCTAACACAAGATGGCGGAAATATCCAGAAAGAGAACTTGCCAGAGAGATGTTGAATGTTCGTTGACACAGTGACACTCTCTAGACTATAATAGATATCTAAAATTCTAGTAAGTATCTTCAGTTCATGTTTTCAGGTCTATTTTTAGATGTTAGGCACTATTCGTTTGATTCTTATAACTAATAGCGTATGAAATACTACCAAGATTACCTTAACATTGTGCAATCGACAGACTAAAATTCGAGCAAATCCAAATGATGCAATTCCACGAAAACTACCATGTAATATGTTGTAATTTTTTATTCCGTTTTAATTATAAGCGAATAAACAATTTTGATTTTGATTTTGATTTCAATTTCATTTAGCTAGTTATACTACACTAGTTAGTATAGTCTGGCCATCAGTGTGGCTACCATGAGTTTAAAACTTACGCTCTCGATATCGCCTACGTAAATATGTCTATGAAAAACTTGTACAGCGCCGCTGGTGGTTACGCGAAGAGCTAAAATCGGCCGCATGAAAAAAACAACTCGATAGGTTTTTAACGTACGTAAGTTTTCAATAGCCAACTCATGGTACAGCTACAGGTATCGTTATTAGTCGGTGGGTACTTTCCGTCCGTCCTCCTCCGAAATCCAATAATGTTCGCTTTTCGACTCTCTTAGACTAATATTTCGTCGATTTAATTTTTAACCACCATAATAAGTAGTTAGCGTCCATGCGTTAAGAAAAACCTATCAAGGTTAACTAATACCTACCTAAATCTTGTAAGTTTGCCAGATTCTTGCGAAAAACATCGGATATATGACCTACAAATAAAAACCTACAAAAAAAATACACATAAACGTTAACTTAATTCGAACGGAAATATAATAATACATCAAGCACGATTATCGTTCAGGATTCCGAATAAAATTTGTAAAACTGATTAGAGGGCATTAGGACGATTCCACTTATCCCCATTGGACATTCCCATCAATGGGGAAAAGTGAAGTTTTTGAATTTTATAAATTCAATTTTATATTTTAAAACATTATTCCCCATTGATGGGGATTTCCAATGGGGATTAGTGGAATAACCCCTTAGTAAACAAGTACAAATAATTCGCGCATCATTTGTGCGTGAATGATGGATAATCGTCAATGTTTTATGATTGTTTATACAAACAGCTCGTTAGAATTAAGTAAATAAATATATTTTGCAACAAGTAGTAACTCACCCAGTTTTCTGTGTCACTCATGAGCCTGCTCCTACATTGCGTCTGATGTCTGTAGCCAAAAAAATAAAGAAATTAGTCTATCATTATATTTTTTGTACAGGTACCACACTAGCTAGGCAGAATTGCGTGACTTAGTTGATACTTTAATCAAATAAAGCAGAGTAATATTTTGAAAACAGTAGGTACCTATCTATTTATAGACTGCTAAATCATACTTCCCCATCGTTTACACTGTTCTTTCGAATATTAAACTTTTATTCATCATCATCATCATCATCAGCCCATATAGCGTCCCCACTGCTGGGGCACGGGCCTACCCTAAACTAGGGCGATAAGGCCTTAGTCGACCACGCTGGCCAAGTGCGGGTTGGTCGACTACACAACCTTAGAATTAGAAAAAAGCGTCGATGGCCGAGTGGTTAAGGTCGTTGCTTGCCATGCGAGAGGTCGCCAGTTCAAACCCCGCCAGGTACCAATGAGTTTTTCCAATTTGAAATTCATATGTACCATCATTCGACGCTTTAACGGTGAAGGAAAACATCGTGAGGAAACCTGCACACCTAAGAAGAAACTTTTATTGATTATGCTTAATTTCAAAATGTTATTTTTTAAGAGGCACCTCATGTCAAATTTCTAACATGAGCCAATCCTTACTAATCCTTACTAATATTATAAATGCGAAAGTAACTCTGTCTGTCTGTCTGTCTGTCTGTCTGTCTGTTACGCTTTCACACATAAAGTACTGAACCGATTTAAACGAAATTTGGTACAGACATAGTCCAGAGCCTAGAAACGGTTATAGGCTACTTTTTAACCGACTGCGCTATAAAGAAGTAATGTTTTAGCCGTTAAACTACGCGGACGAAGTCGTCACAGCCACTGGACGGATCGAGATGAAATTTAGCATGCAGGTAGATGTTATGACGTAGGCATCCGTTAGGACAGGATTTCCCGAAATTCCCACGGGAACGGGAAATAACGGGAAAATCCTTTTGTATGAAAAATACTAACCGCATAAGTTAGACGCTTGAAATTTGACATGCAGGTACCTTAATAAATGAAAAGCTTAGTTGCATCAGGATATTGTAAAATTCCCACGGGAACGGGAGTAATAGGAAAAAAACTTTTGTATGAAAAAATCTAAACCGCGATATAGATAGACGATTGAGATTTGGCATGCCTAATGAACGTTAAGCTTACTTCCAACGCGATATTACAAAATTCCCATGGGAACGGGAGTTATTGGGAAATAACTTCTGTATGTAAAATCCCTTTCGGGGTTGAAATATATTATATAGAGATAGAGATATACCCGAAGCGAAGCGAGGGCGGGTCGCTAGTAAATACATAAAACAGGCAATCTTCGGAAGTCCTCAAGAACAGCTTCTATTTTTATGTGTTTTTTTTACCATTTTGTTTTTTTTATATTATTCAAAATCAGAAACCTCTTAGAGCGGGGACGCAACTATTTTTTATTTTTCATCATCATCATCATCATCATCAGCCCATATATGTCCCCACTGCTGGGGCACGGGCCTGCCCTAAACTAGGGTGATAAGGCCTTAGTCGACCACGCTGGCCAAGTGTGGGTTGGTTGATAGGCTAACAAGATGACCTCACTTTACCTGATGGTAAGCGGTAATGAGATTCAAATATGAGGTTTGTCATTTGTATCTTAAGCCACATTTCCTCATGCAAAAATCAAAAGTGTTTATAAGCAAAAAAAAACTACTCTAAATAACGTATTTGACGTTTAACCTTGAAACTAAGGATTTACTTGAAATGCCAGTAACTGCTCCATTTCTATCTGATTTAATAACTGTTTAATTTTTACCAATATCTTAATAAATGACGGAAATTTTAAACATTGAACGGCTCTCCTGAACATTTCATCTTTTGTCGCTTATGCTCTATTTTATTTTCACCGTCGATACGTACCAAGTGAATGGTTTTCCTGCACCATCCATTTCCAAAATTGAACAAATACTAAAACTTTAAATCGAATATTGAGGAATTTGTTATTACTGACACAGTTATGATTTTCATCAAATGATGGTACATATGAATTTCAAATTTTTGAAAAACACATTGGTACCTGGCGGGGTTTGAACTGGCGACCTCTCGCATGGCAAGCAACGACCTTAACCACTCGGCCATCGACGCTTTAAACCATCATTTGACGCTTTAACGGTGAAGGAAAAACATCGTGAGGAAACCTGCACACCTACGAAGAAATTCTAAGGTTGTGTAGTCGACCAACCCGCACTTGGCCAGCGTGGTCGACTAAGGCCTTATCGCCCTAGTTTAGGGTAGGCCCGTGCCCCAGCAGTGGGGACTTATATGGGCTGATGATGATGATTTTCATGAAGTCACTAATACACTTTCGACAAACGACTCTGCAGACAAACACACAAGTAAATTAAATATTTTCAATATTCTTCAGCCGATATTGTATTGTTGACACGTCGTTCCTGCTACATTAAGAAAGGCAGTGGAACATGTCAACACTCTTAGATAAGCAGGCGGCAAATAGGTATGCTTCAAGCTGTAAATCTCACTTTGGAAATCTCAATGAAAATGAATTTTGACAACGCTAAAAAAATTGTCCTGAATGTAGTCATAAATAGTCATAAATGTAAACACATTTTAGTTTCGGCGCTTTAGCCATAGGTTGGTGAGGTTTATGGTTTCTGGAGCAAACAGTAAAACCTATAGAATTCTTTTAGGTTCTAAGAAATAGTCGCAACGACATGCCAAATCTCAGAAATAGTCCATATACTTAAGATTTCAGACATGATAAATGATAATGGTACCACACTGGTGGGGATTATGGCTTGAACATAAAAACCATTTGTTTTTAAATGAAATCAGCTTAAATGTTAATATTTTTGACTAGCTCGGTGGAACAGTAGTTAGTCAACCAAGCCCCACCCGGGACATACTCGTATGTTTGTGTGACGAACATCGGTGCTTGTTCCGTGTCTGGGAGTGTCATTTAGTATATTTAAGTATTATATGTGTATCCACAGTTGGTTCTGATATCCGTTACACATGATCGGCAGATAGAAATATAATAATAATGTGTTATTGTGTAATATTTATATTTATTTAATTATATTGGCATAAACTTAACATCGAAAATTATCATGTATTTAATATTGGTCTAAAATATTTAAATAAAATGCTTCAAAAAGTTGCTTGATTAAACATGAGTTACCTAGGTACAAAGTGATATTTTTATGTTTTTTTCCTTTTTATGTTTTTTCTTTTCTCCTACCTTACATACTTTGTATTGTTAAGTAATATTAAGGGAAACCTGTTGGCTGTTATTGGCTATACTTAACGCTTACCACAATTTTTTAAAAATCATATATGTAAATGCTGTTGGTTTTCTAATAAATAAATAAATCTCTACCTATGTATGTAGCTTTTTGAAAAAGTCGCTCTATAATTTGCTAAATGAAAACACAGATATTTAAATTAAAAATTGTTTTATTTCACGAAAAGAAAATCACAGAGCTCGGGCCTAAACTAGTCAGTCAAAGATTTAAAACTAAAGAACTGGGGACACACAGATTCAAGACTTCTCCTTTTCGCCTTCTTTCTCCTGGGCTACATTCGATTTATCCTGTATCGGGATCGCTCTCTCCTGCACCGGCTCCGACCTGAAGGCTATCAGCTTCAGCTTCCCTTTATCCAGATGACACTCCACCCTCTCAGGAGGAAAGCCCTCCGGCAACAAAAACCTCCTCTCGAAGTGACTCCTCGTCCACCCGTCTTCCCGCTTGATCTCCTTCTTCCCCTCTATCATAATCTCGTTCCCGACGGTCTTCACTTGTATCTGCTCAGGACTGAAGTTCTGCACGTCCAAGTGAACTTCCACCTTCTTCCCATCGACTTTGACTTCAGACTCGGAGTAGATGCCTTCGATTCCATGATCCTTCTCCAAAGGCGCGGTGACTTGCTTGATAAACTTCATTGGATCACGGAAGAAAGGGTCCCGTGCTAGCAGGGCGAAGGGATCTTCCAAGGCCCGCCTCACAGGATCCTGATACGCCACATTCCTCAGGTGACGCAACCAATACGGCATCAGAGACATTTTTGATGTATTTTCACTTCTTTCGCTTCTATTTCGCGTCGCTTTGACAAATATCAACTGTTTATTTTTGCGCGCGCACGAGCCCTTTTATACTCGCCGAGGTGGCGCTATCTGTCAGCGAGAAGTCACCAGAAATGTCACGAATTTTCCAGTAAGCTGTACGTACATTCTATGGAAAATGTTCAAACAGCGACATCTAGCGGTACCTGGTGAGACTACTTCGTACGGACACAGTACGAATTAAAATTCAACTTAATTGGTAAAAAACACATACCTAGAAATCTTATCTTAAAATTATACTTAGGGTTAATAATTGTTTTTCTCATATTATTATTACAATAATGTAATTTAATAGCTGATGAAAATAAATTTTAATAGGAACTATTATAGCGTCATCTAGTGAGGAAAAGCTAAACAAACGAAGTAAAACTCCTAACACAAGATGGCGGAAATTTCCAGAAAAAGAACTTGCCAGAGGGATGTTGAATTAATGTGAATGTTGAATGAGCCTGAATGTTGAATGTGTGTGTGGGTGCGTGTGTGCGTACTAGTAGAAATTCATTAAACTGAAGATTTTACTGTTTTATCAAAGCCGTTAAACCTATATATTTACTATTAAGGATGTTGAATGTTCATTGACACTCGCTTGATTAAAATAGATAAAATAAATTTTAGTTCAAGTTCATGTTTTCAGGTCTAATTTTAGATATTAGGTAGGTACTATATTCATTTGATTCTTATGACTAATGGCGTATACAATAGTACTAAGTAAGATTAAGTAAATTGTGAAATCGACAGACTAAAATACGAGCGAATCTGTATGATGCAATTCAGTAAAAACGTTCATGTAATAGGTATGTTGTAGGTAATGTTTCAATACCGTTATTCGTTTAATTTAGCTAGTTATACTACACTGTTAGTTATGAACTGGACTAAAGTAAAGTATTTTTAAAGTTTTCGGTACGGCAAAAGTAGTTCTCTTGAACTTTTCTCGAAGTATTTCGTTGCCTAATATATTTTCATTGAGTTAATTTTAAACCAACGTATCAAAGTATTACTTAACAGTATGGACGTTAAATAATATCTACCTACCTACCTAATCTTGTAAATTTGCCGGTTTCTTGAGAAAAACATCGGATATAGGACCGACTCATAAACGTTGACTTAATTCAAACGGAAATATATAATACATCAAGCACGATCATCGTTCAGGATTTCGAATAAAATTTGTAAGACTCATTAGAGGGAGTTAGGACGATCATAGCCACTTAGTAAGTACATTTTGCGCATTATTTGTGCGTCAATGATACTGGATATTTTTTTATGATTGTTTATACAAATAGCTGGTTAGGATTATTAGGTTAATAAATAGATATCACAACAGGTAGTGTTTTACCATTCGTCTGATGTCTGTAGCAAAAAGTAAATTGGTCTTTTTAAGGTTGCGTGCCAAGAGGGTTAAAACGGGACCCTATTACTAATAAGACTTTACTGTCCATCCGTCTATCACCAGGCTGTAACTCAAGAAAAAATCCGTACCATATTGTCTCGAGGCAAGGCGATTACTGAGAGATTCATACAAAACATAGGTAGGTACCTACTGAAATTCAGAGTCGATACGTTTACTAGTTGGTATGTGGGCTGCAACCTCTAATTGGAATCTAAGGTAGATGTACAAAGGTAGTTCAAAGCCTAAAAATATCATATTATTTTATGTATGGGTACCAAACTAGCTAGGCAGAATTCCGTGGCTTAGTTGATACATTTTAGCAGTCTATAAATAAACAATGTCTATTTAAAGACTGCTAAAACATCGTTCCACATCATTTACACTGTTCTTACGAAAACACACTTTACATAAGTTATTTTTTAAATCTGACTTGAGGCAAGTCAGATTTCTAACATTTGAGTCCATTTGGTTTTTACGGTTTATCACCACGCTCAAAGTTTTCTCTGAGTGCAGAAAAAAATTGTGGCAGAGCTCCGGCACATTAAAATTTAATTTAATATTACTTACCTTCCTAAGATATCCTTACACGCACGTGTCTCAAAAACTTTCTGGCTCTCAACAGATCCGTAAATTATTGAATCAATAAAATATAATGTTGCTTTCCATGCAAGCGGTTAGCCAGTTCAAAACACGCCACGTACCTACCTACCAATTTCTCAAATTTAAAATTCATGTACGTTTATTCGACGCTTCGACGATGAGGCAATCTGCTCATCTGCCATAAAAATCTAGGAGCTGATGATGAAATATAATGCAATATGAAGTAATTTGTCGTTAGAACATCTAATTATGAGCCTACCAACAATCAATGTAGGTACTGACTTATAATAAACCGAGTAATATATGTACTTCCGTTTCCTGCCGGCTCACAACAAACTGGGAGACACAGTTGTGGATTTCCGCCACTGAAACAGAATCTAACCGCTTACGAACAAAGTTATTTATCCTATATATTAGCTTTCGTTAACAAAGAATAACTACAAAGCACATGTATTTATGTTACCCATTAATACTTGCGAAATGCGTCAGTACGTACTAAGTGTGCAAGAGTGGGGTATTTATTGAAGGGATATAAAAAGATACGTTGAAAAAAAATCGACACAGTGCAGAAAAAAATTCAGAGCATAGTAAAGAAATATCTTTGAAAATGACTGGGTTAAATGTGGTTGTATTATTGTTAGCTGTCACGTGTCTTGTGTCTTCCAAGCCAACGAATAAAAAGGAAACAGGTCAGTTACTTAAATTTCGAAAATTTATTTGTCAACGATGGTTTAAGATAAATCTGGAATCATTCACCGAACAGAAAAATGGAATCATTGTGAAATAAATTCATCTATCAAATTGACAATATAAATCTTTTGGAGGGTAGTTTTATAGGAACAATGGTAGCAAAGCAATCAAAGCAAATCTGGGGCGTATTACGATCTCTTCATTCTAGTCAGTTTAAATACGCATCGGCCAACTTCATATCAACATAATAGCTAACGATGCCCATTTTTAAACATACTAGAAGTAAGAGGTCGTAATACGCCTTCTGTACATTTATATTGATTTTCAACCAAAAACAATAATCGTAAATACCTATTTACGAGTATGGTACCTACCTAGGTATGTAGGAAATAATCATGTTTAACTTACCATACCTAATAAAGTGTAGTGTAATGTCGTGTGTGCTCCAAACATTTGAAGCGGTAACAAATAACTCATATTTAGGTACCTACATTAACATTTTCAGACACAGACAAGAATATCCACAGCGTTGAGAAGAGGTTCATCCACCCATCCCTCACTTCTGGCGATTTCAATGTTGCAGGCTTCAACAAGATAAGGACTAAAAGAAGGTAAACAATAATAACTATTACTAAATGCATAATAAGCAAATAAACATAATTTGAAAGACATAAGACACGAAAGAAGTGGAGTGAGGAGAGTGGCTAAGTTCGATCTCCATTTAATTTAAAATACTTAATAGTCATGTAACATAGAGTTGGGCTGTTAGATCTGTCAGAAAGGGCATAGCAAAGCAAAATTCTGATAAATTCAATGAAAGCCAAAGTTTTTGTTCTATTACGTAAGATAATTATTCGCCCTAGTCAAGAGTAGGCCTGCACCCCAGCAGTGGGGACGTACTCGTATGGGCTGATGATGATGAAGAGAACGTACAATATCACTTTCTATAACTGAATAGGTACCGCGCCCTATCTACCATATCAATAGGGATTCACAAGCTATATGGTCCCCTAACGTGTACACGTATATGATGTTAAATAAATAAATAAATAATAAATAAATCTTTATTCAGTACCATATTGTTGATGTTGCATGTTGCATGCATGAAGAGGTTGATGGATGTGGAAGAAGCGAAAGTGGTGTGCCAGGACCGTAGCACATGGCAGGAAGTGATCTCTGCCTACCCCTCTGGGAAAAAGGCGTGATTTTATGTTTGTTTTTTTTTCCTAACTGACTAACGATGATGGCTTGGAGGAGCCTTGTCATCATCACCGGGCTTGCGGGGGAGCGGATGGCTCTCACCCCTAAATTTTATGTTTGTATGTTAATTAACCGACTGTCAAAGAAAATAAAGGCAATATTTCTGTATAAACCAGCTTGTTTATTGAACCTTTTCCCCTCAGCGAGGACGAGTGCGAGAAGCTGCGGCTGTGTCGTCTGCACGCTCGCGCCAACCGGAGTTTCTTCGCCGCTTTCGAGTTGTACTTTGTCAAGTAAGTTAACAGCTAAACCAATGATTGTTAACGCGTATGAGAAATTAACTAGATAGAAACAGGTACTACTACTTAAGTCAGGGGATACCAGTCACAACTATCTGTCCGGTGGTTGGTGAACGGTATACGGGTAAGCGACCCCGGCTCCTCGAGCTACTATCGATTCAGTTCAAATCATCCGAGGCGATAGTATCCTTCCTCTCCTTTTCCTTCCCCCGTCATATATCCTTGCTACTCGTGGGAACGCAATGACTTTGTTAAAACAATGCACACGGCAGAATGGCGGCGACGTGGTCCACAACCCGTCACGTCACGTTTCCCACGAAGTTAAAAGTGGATCGCTGGAAGTGATCTCTGCCTACTCCTCTGGGAAAAAGGCGTGATTTTATGTATGTATGTATGTAAATAGGTACTAAGTGCCTGTTCACACCTAGCGATTTCGCGATTATTTAATCGCGGCGATATCGCGGCGTGCACGCTGCGAGCTCGCTGCGAAATCGCCCAAAAATCGCTTGGTGTGAACACGCTGTTAGGCGTGAGCTTAGGGGTGAAAGCCATCCGCTCCCCCGCAAGTTGAGATGATGACAAGGCTACTTCAAACTACCATCGTAAGTCAGTTATTTGACATATCTGTCAATGGCACGTCAAAAATAACCAAGTCATGCTGCAGTTAGACCTCACGCCTATGCTATCTAGTGAATTTCTCATAGGTACGCGTTAACCCTCATTCCAAGTCTTCATCAACAACATAATGATTCTATTTTTTTAATTTTACTACATAAACGCTATAGGGATGAAATGCTAATAAAAATTATTCCAAAAAAGTATTGCATATGATGCATAAATAATTTCATTTCAAAATTTCTGGCCATTGACAACATAAGTAAAATCATTTTATCAATAGTAAAGTAATTACATACATTATGAATTACTTACTTTTCTATGTTCTTACCCTTAAAATAAAGGATTTCCCGTAAGGGCTTCAGACACTATTACCACCACCTTACAAACTTACTTGTATTATCATTGTAAATGGAAAAATAACCTTTGCTTATTTTTTTCAGTCGGGAACACGCGAGGCTATGGGACCACCAAGCACACTCTCTAGCCGACTGCAACCAACGCTATAACTGCTACGACAGATAGTCACAATTCACTTCACACTCTCTGGCTAGTCTCATTAGTAGTAAATACATTGGATATTTTGGTTCATTCCCACTAGTTCCATGTAGTTCGACTCCAGCACATTTAGCTACACTAAACATATTGCTGAGGAACAGGGTAGTAGAACTCGTGGGAATGTACCGATATTTTTATACAGGGTTCACAAATCAATCATGCAGCTGAAATCATGTTATTCTGGACTTGTGACACATAGTCAAATGTGCTACATAATATTTTAAAATAATGAAATGTAATGTTAGATAAGGCAATCATAGTTATGTATATTTACCAAAAATAGGGTAACTTGTAGATATTATTGTTCAATGTAAGGCTTATTAGCATTTAGTAATTTATAAAAATAAAAAAACATGTTATTTAACAATCCGTTTTATTTCTCACTCTGTATAGGAAATGAAACATCACCACAATATAAATGCATAAATCATAATTCAAAATAATTAACAATCAATCGTTTTAAATAAATTATACACCATACACACCACTTAATACTATTTAACCTTAACCCATATTATCCCAAGATATTAAAAACACAAAAAGTAAAAAAATAATTTTCAAATTTAGATTAAGGGGGTTCAAAAACAGACCAAAAAATTTTTTTTATTTTTTTATATACTATACATAATGTATTTCAGGACCGCACCTTAAATGGGGCGTTGGGATAATATGCCAACGGGATTTGTATGGAGAAATAAGAAACGAGTGTTAAGTTTTAAACTGTTTTAACAGTAAATTAACTTTAAAAAATACTGAAGTGGACGACAATTACATAATATACTTAAATGTATCTGTAAAAATATATCGAAAAAAAGAATAATTTAGTCGTATTAATAGTTTGGGAACAATGTTGACGTATATAAACCAACTCCATATTGACTGCATCTAAACTAAGTAATACTAAGTAAGTATATTTGTGATACTGGCATCGATTTGAGTTTCGTTGTTGACATATGATGTCCTTTTTCCAATCTGACTGAATCCGGTAGTTTTCTTGAGGGTCATTGGTAATTTGAATTCGATTCGTTTTGGAACGGAAGATGATGTCTCACCAAGAATAAGATGTGTTTGATCGTCATAAGCTTCTTTATTTTCTCCTGCAGCTAGTGAATGTCGATACAGTTGAAATGTGTTGTTGACGCATTTCAACATGCATTCATAGGAAACATTATCATTTGCAAGTACCACCTCTTCAACCATAACCCAATCCTATACTAGGCGGTCGACGCCATCACTGAACTTTTTATATAGTTGATAGCAATTGGGTTGGATTCAAGTCTACTCTTTTATTCTTGCACCAACGTTTCACCTTGCCGATTGGCTGACATCATTTTCCGTAGAGGCTATATTCACTCTAGTATTATCATTCCAATATCCTATTCACAACCATTTTAGCTTTCTTAGCAGGTGGTTCTTGAGAAGAAGTCCATAGTTAGTTTGATCATTCTGGCTCATGAATGTTATTCCTTCAACGGTTTCAAGTGACCTCTGTACTGATGAAATCTGACACCACACCTCGACTATCGCTATGAATTGTCTACCAGTAATATTGCCAATATTTCCTGAATTTTCATCTCCACTATCTTCTTCACTCAATTACCTGTTTTTAGGTGAAATAATAAATATAGTCGCTATTATGACAGGGCTATCCTCGACTAGGACTGATATAATCTTGTTAACATTCAACTTGAAAAGAAAAAAAAGCGATTAAAACATAAAATAGTATGTGTTAACTAATTCTTCAAAGAAAATTTCCATGGGGCCTATTGTTCCCAGTGCACCTCAAATGGGGCATCATGTAAAACGTGCAAAAAATATGTAAAAATAATAAAATTTCTTTTTTTTCACTTTACTCATTGAAAGATAGAAGCACAACAATATAAATAATAGTTTTCATATAATTGTAAAATTACATACATTTATAAAATAACTTACCTTTTTTTAAAGAACACGTTTAGCGAAATTCACTTACTTCCACTGATTATTCTAAAAAAAACTAACGCGCATTTGTAATATCAAAAAATATCATGTGATAGACAAATCCATGTAGATAACAATTTTTTCAAAATTTACCTATATATGTTAAAATATTAGATGTATGACGTTAAAATGTTAGTGCACCTTAAATGGGGCGCTGGGATAATATGGGTTAAATATGATCTTCACTTATTTTTGTTTGGTAACGATATAAAAAACATATTATACCTACTGTTAAATGACGACGGAATGTCAATACTATTCATACTCACGCAATATTGAGTTTCATTTTTGCGACTATCTAAATCAATATTTTAATTTTATTATTGCTTTTCACATCTTGTAAATTGATTTATTTACAGATTAAATTTAGCTAAAAATTCATGTAGGTAACGGATATCTGAACGTGTAATTGGTAGATGAGTAGTTTTTAAATTTAAAACATATAACTTTGAAGCCAAAGGTAAATAAGGCTACCCTTATGAAAAACCACGTGTGGTACACTTTGCCTATTTTTTCAGGCCAAATACACTGAAAAAGGAAGAAGTCCTTCAATTATACCAGTTAACACGTTAAAAAGGCCACGTTGAAGTCCAAACGGGGAGATCAGGCGAAACGCCGCGGGCCTACTCCGATCAAACTAACACGAATAAATTCGTACCATGCCTACCGTATCTGTAAAAGTGGTCAACTCGCCTCACATGGCTAGCAGACGCTTCTTGGCCGGGCGTCGTCCGGCGGCGTTGACAGCCGACACGATGTGGTCAATGCTAGCTTTGTCTAAGACATCGGGGCGCGGGGCGCGGGCGGCGCGCGCCTGCGGACGGACCAGGCCTGCGGCGGCGGCCGCGGCCTTCGCCCCTAGGGCTTCGCGCTGCCAGTACAGGACCGCGAGGACACCCAGTAGGGGAACGACTAGAAGGGAGGTTTGACGGAGCTCCTGCTCCGATGATTTTACCTGCAACGGAAATGAATTATTGATATTTTGTCTAACTTCGAAAGACCCTAAACGGATCGCCGAATATGAATTGGCGGCAATAGGCGAGTGGACTAAAAAAATATAATTAGTCCGTTATTTAGATTATTTAAAAATATTGTACTCGTATTTTTTATATTGTTTCACAAACAAGAAATTATGAAGATATAGTGCTTAGAAGTTTCGTATGACGTCACGTTATGGTACAATTTTTACCTAGCCGTGACGTCACAAGCCCCCACTCCAGAAGTTTGATAAGCTATAATTTTGTAATTTTTCAATCAATTGTAAAACAAAAAAATATGTTGTTGTGGCCTGAGCTTTGGGGTTTGTTGTTTTAATGATAGAGTTTGTTAAGTTATATGAAATGTATTAAAAGTACAGCAAATGTTATTAAATGTTAAGTGTTAAAATTAATGTTAATGTTGGATGAATGTTGATGAGTGCGCTTAACTGTACCGACGGCGAAATATGCACTAACTATTAGTTTAAAGTGTCGTACGACGCAAAGGTTGCTGACCTCATTAGCGTGCGTACCTAACATCGTAATCGGTTCGTAAACCAAAAGAGTGTTCGTTCCGAACATATTCCCGGGCCAGGAAATTACTCCTTAAAAATGATACAACGATGATGGTTAGTAATGTTGATGAGACAAGATGATGAACAATTTGGTCTTATAATCTAGGTACTAAAAGTGTTAGTTGCAATGTTTCTAAATGAGATGAATCTAATAAAATTAAATGATGCGTGTCCGTTTCACTAATCACTCACTAAACACTAATTTTCTAGCGACCGACACTGGCTTTAACACTTTTAATTCGGTTTCACTGTGAACTTTACGCACTCCCGCACTCTCACTATCACATTCACTAACTTGGTATAGTTGAGACATGCTGGTGGAGGTGGCGGACGCGTGGCGGCGTCGCCTGCGCGCCCGGCGCCGGCGCTGCTCCCTGGGCAGGCGACGCCGCCGCGCCCGGCCTGCGCGCGCGCCGCCTCCTCCGGCAGACATACAGACCCGCCGACACTGCACCCACTACGATGATCCCGTACAATACAGTGTACTGGTGTATGTCATGATGAGATAAGGAGGACAGATCTATTGCTTCAGCATCCTTTAGTCCTTGAATCCTTTTCTCTATTTCCTTATGAGCGGGTCATTGCTTAGGCCTTCATTTTCATTTCGGTAGGGTAATCTGTTCCATATTTAGATTTATAATCTGATTGATTGGCGCTATCACATTGATATCCAAATTTTCTTTAATGTTTATTGTGTTTCTTTGGTCCTTGTGTGCAAAAACAGTAAAGTTATCTGTTTTTATTAAGCACTGCCCGTTTATGTTTATAACACTAGGATTCGTCAGCTGGTGCGCTGTAACACGATCCTTACATATTGTGCGAATTTGACACTGCCCGCAGCACGTGTATAAGTATGTGTTTACTTTCGTCAAGCTATGCCACTCGCTTTGGCACGCGACCGTCTCTGTTTTGCAGTGATAAAGGTCAGGTTCATTTTTAATACATAAATCTTGATCCTTTTTTAACTTATATACGGGACTATTTAAGGCACAGATCCAGGTTGAACTGTCCTTGGCCATACAATTTTGGATATCTTCTTGGTTTATAGGAATGTAAGAGTCCTTCCGTAAATTTATTGCAATCTGCTTGGCTATAGGTATTATGTTTCTCATATAATTACCAACACGTTGTGGAATCGGTATTAATCTGTATAGATCATATGTATCTCTACTAATCAATGGGATTTTGATCTCAAATATAAAGTACTCCTTGGTAATTCTGGCTTTTATTTTGAGTAGTTTGTAAATCTCGCGGACGTCCAATTCTATATTATTAATAGGAAGCGTCACTTCAGATGATAGCAATGCAGATATAGTATTCAGCTCTTCCTGTAGTTGTTTCGGTGTCAGCAAATGAATGTTGAAATGACCATGGTATATATCGGTCACCGTGTCCAGAAGTGTTTGTTGGATTTCTTTTAAAGTTTGTAGCAGTTGTTGAGCTGCTAAAGCAGATAAGGAGAAGTCTTCTTCTAGCGATACTTTATTAACTTGTTTTTCTAAAGTGCTTAGAGCGCTGTCTATTTTTACTAAATGTTTATTAATAATTTTGTGCTGTTTTGACATTATTGTTTCGGTCCTCTTTAGTAGGTTGTATTCCGATTCTATAAGCGATGTTTGATTTTTCCAAAGATTGTTTAGATGTGATTGACTTGCCCGTAACAACTGTATATCTTTGGTATATTGTTCTGCGAACTGGTCGTCCAATACTCCGAATAGCGCGTTCGCTATGTACCCGACACCATTGATAAGACCTCTACGCTGTCTGGAGTGAAACTTGAAATGCTGATTAAGCAACAGCTGGTTGTAGTATTGTAGCTCTAAGTAGTGGTGATTCAACTGCGAGGTTATCATGTTACATTGATTGTCTTGATGTAATTCAGCACATGTTGTTGTTAAATAGTTACTTATTTTTTCTAATGCAGTGTTCCCTTCCCAAAAGGGGTTCATGTCATAATATACCACCATGGTCCAAGAGTCTCTATTTAGCTGCATTTTGGTTATGGAGTCAAAGTATAATGTTTTGTTTTGGTCTAACTCTGTGATAACACTCGTTCCGACCACGTTGGATAATAAACTAATAAAATAAATCAATGTTAGGATAATCGTTGAAAAGGTGTTCCGCTTAATTTTGGGTTCTCTTTTTACTTGTTCATCCGGACTATGTAATTCTGATGTTTTATTTACTTCTTGGCTTGATCGAACCGGCAAAATTGATAATTTTGTGACTGGCCTTTTAATGTAACCGTTTTTAGTTCTTAGTGTGACGACCCTAACGTAGCCGTCACTGCCCGGGTGCGTCTCCGTTACTCTTCCTAGGGCCCATTTTCCTGCAGGTAAGTTATCCTCGTGAATAGTTACCATATCTCCTATTTCAATATTTTGTTGCGGTTTCAGCCACTTCCTGCGCGCTGTTAATTGACTTAGGTATTCAAATTTCCATTTCTTCCAGATTTCTTGAAAAATCTTAGTTGTTAAATGCCACCTAGTTCGAGCGTCTTCTGCTGTTTCGATCACAGTCACGTCGGCTCTGCCGCTTAAGAAATGAGCTGGTGTTAAAATGTTAAGGTCTTCGATATCTTCTGTTAACGCGCACAACGGCCTCGAATTCAGACAAGCTTCTAGTTGGGTTAGGATAGTGGAAAACTCTTCAAACGTGAGTTTTTGTTCCCCCACTACGCGTCTCAAATGATGTTTTAAGCTCCGCACGGCCCTTTCCCATAATCCACCTGAGCTAGGCCAGGATGGGGCGGTAAAATGCCACTGAATCTGCATTTCTGTGATTTCTTTAAAAAAGCTGTCCTTAAAGATACTTCTCAGATTGAAATATTCCGCTTGTAACATGTTGTTTGCACCATGAAAGTTTGTCCCGTTATCACTATAAATATGTGCCGGGGCTCCACGACGCGCCGCCATCCTTCGCAAGGCTGCGATAAAGGCTGAACTTGTTAATTCCGACACCATCTCTAAGTGTACGGCCTTCGTCACCATACACACAAAGACAGCTACATAAGCTTTTAGAGTCCGTGCTCCACGGCCCTTGTTCATCTTAACGTCCATGTAACCAGTGTAGTCTACTCCCGTGTGGTAAAAGGGAGGGGCGGGGTTGACCCTTGCTTCCGGCAAGTCTCCCATGAGTTGATTCAGCTTGGTTGAGTTTTGCTTTTGACAGGTAACACACTCTCGTATCACTTTCTTGACAATATTGACACCACCGGTAATCCAATACTGCTGCCTTAATTTAGCTAGGGTTAGGCGAGGTCCGCCATGAAAGGTTTCCAGATGAGCTTGGTTTATAAGAAGCATAGCTAAGCGGCTGCTTGGCGGAATAATTGCGGGATGCTTCATCTCTAGGCTAATGCTGCTACTATGGTTCAGTCGTCCACCGACTCGTAAGATATTATCTTTGTGTATGATAGGATTTAGACTCAATATTTTGCTGTTCGATTTCACATTGCCAGTTTTGTTTAGCTGTTGCATTTCCGATCCAAATTCATTTTTCTGTACATATTTTATTATTGTCAATTTAGCTTTATTCAACTCATGCAATGTGAGTTGAGCTGGTAACTGCTTACGCTGCGGGTTCAACGTCCGCTGTAACCACGCGATGATTCTAATGATTTTAGTAATAGAATTATATTTTTGCATGATTTTATAAATTACATTGTCTTCTTCGCTTTCCGTTTGAATTATGTTTGTTTGTTTTATGTTTTTTGTTCTTGTTTCCAAGTCCGTACTGTATTTTTTGATGGCCTTTAACGCATCAAGATTCCTTTCAGAGAGCCATGATGGTCCTTTCCACCACAAGACATTGTCCTTTAATTGGGAAGCGTATATTCCTCTACTTGCTATATCCGCAGGGTTGTCACTCGACTTTACGTAACCCCAACACCTGATCGGGATTACGCTTGCTATTTTTTCTACTCTATTTGCTACAAATGTCTTCCATCGGCTTGGTTCTCCTTGTATCCAACCTAAAGCTGCTGTAGAGTCTGTCCAACAATAAAGTGCTATTTGACGTTCATGTAATGATGATTTTATTTTATGTATTAACTTAGATAATAACAAGGCGCCACTGAGTTCCAATTTAGGCAAAGATAATACTTTCTTATGAGGGACAAGTTTACTTTTTGCGGCAACTAATATGACCTTTGTGGCATCCTTGATTTGTGCATAAACTACACAAGCATAAGCTTTCTCCGAGGCGTCACAAAAGCCGTGTAAAATGATAGTATCGTTTGCTTTACATAATAACCATCTTGGTATTTTAATTTCTCTGATTACCGGAATACTTTGTTTTATTTTTAACCACTCTTTGTGTATGTCATCGGGAACTAGGTCATCCCATGTAAGGTCTAGTTTCCACAGCTTTTGGAAAAGAAGTTTTAACTTTGTTGACAGTGGAGCTAGCCAACCAAGGGGGTCAAATAGTCTAGATATTTCAGACAACAAGTTTCGTTTTGTAGGTTTGATGTTTTGTTTTGATTCTTTATAATTAAAGGTAAACATATCTGTCGATGAATTCCAGGATAATCCCAAAGTTTTGGATGTTTCTTCTGTGTTAAAATCAAACATTTTATTTTCGTTGCTATTTTCTTCTTGCTTTATGTGTTGTAATAATTCCTTGTCGTTCGCCGACCACTTTCTCAAGTTCATTCCTCCGCGCTTGAGTAGTGAAATTAAGTCTAAAATTTGTTGTTTGCCTTCCTCTATAGAATAAGAGCCATGAACAAGGTCATCCATGTAGAATGATGTCTCAACTGTTTTCGCAGCTTCCGCAAAATTCTCCCTTTCATCTGCAGCTAGTCGTCGTAGGGTCATCAAGGCCAGAAATGGGGCAGCCTTAGTACCATACGTAACTGTTAATAATTTATAGGTTTTTAAGGGCTCTTGAGGTGAATCTCTCCAGATGATCTTTTGTAAATCTTGATCTTGAGGATTAACTCGTATCTGCCGATACATTTTTTCTATATCGGCAGTAAATGCAAACTCGTACTGTCTCCATTTTATTAATAAAGCTTGTAAGTCTTGTTGTAAGTTAGGGCCAGAATACATTACGTCATTAAGGCTCAATCCTGATGTGGTTTTAGATGACGCATGGAAGACAACTCGATATTTTGTGGTACTGGATTCCTCCCTTTGAACTCCGTGATGTGGAAGGTAACACTCAAGGGAGGTACTTGAATTGTTGTCCAAAGCCATGTGTTTTAATGTTTTATATTCTTTCATGAATGTCCTGTAATCCCTTGCTAATTGTTCTTGTTTTTCAATTTTTTTCTCTAAATTACGGAATTGGGCTATACTCCTTTCCTTAGACGATCCTAGTTTCTGTTGAATGTTTGGTTTAAGTGGCAAACGTACCTCGTACCGACCATCTTCTCTCCTAAGAGTTGTGGAGGAATAGTAAGCGATACAGTCCTGGTCTTCTACAGACAGATTTGATGCTTCAGTTATTTCCTCAATGTTCCAAAATCTCTCTATTTCAGTAATGTTGTTCAATGCTACATTGCAATGGTAAGTTATTGTTTTCGCGTGACCGCATAGTAACCATCCTAGCTGTGTCTGTTGCGCAATCGGTAATGTTGGATCTGGCATTTTAATAATTCCACTTAAAATTATGTTTGAGTAAATATCTGCTCCGAATAATATATCAACAGGACGGCTTTTATAGAATTCGGGGTCTGCCAAATTCAAGTCACATAAGAAATTCCAAGATGGTTTGTTAAATGTATTATTTGGTAGATTTTTGATTAAATTGTTCATAATAAGAACTTCGGCGGTAAAGGTAAATCCATTATATTGAGAAGTACATTCAATGTTTATCATACCCTTGCATGCATTCTCCTTTTGACCTACTCCAAATATTGTACCTTTACATCCTTGTCTTTTTAATCCTAATAATTGAGCAGCGTTTTCCGTTATCAAGGATATCTGTGATCCTTGATCGATTAAGGCTCGCAGCTGCAAGTAAGTGCCATCGACTGCTCTGACCTGCAACATCGCGGTGGCCAGCAGAATCTCTGATTCCCCATTTTGAGATACATGGGAGTTGCTGTTTGTGCTATCATTTTGTTTTTTGGTAATCATAACCTTTGGCTGGGCTGTCTCTGTCGGGCGGATTGCGTCATGCAGTATAGTACTGTGTTGACCGTTGCATTTACGACATGACCTAGTTGAAATGCATGCGTTTCCGTTGTGACTAAAGAGACAGTTTATACATATTTTTAATTTATTCACGGTTCTTAGTTTTTGTTCATTTGGCATCTCCAAAAAGCTTTTACAGTTGTAAATACCATGATCCTGATTACACAAGGGACATTTGAAGTTAGATGATATATGGAATGATTTAACAGGCGGTTGATGTCTTTGTATGTTGTTGTTATGCGAGCTATTCCCGAAGGACTCCTTGAAGTATCCTCGATTATAATTTTGATTAAATACAGGCTTATATTGCGAATCTCTGTTGACATTTGCGGATCTGGGTGGTATTATCCTTTCCTGTTTACGTCGAGATGACTCTAATGCAATAAACTTTGCTTCCAGAAAATCTAAAAACTCTTTTAACGACGGCAATTCACGTGGATGTTTTCGAGACCCAAGGTAGTTTCCATGAGTTTCCGAGTCCACCTTTTGTGACAGTAAATGAATTAATAGTGGAGCCCATGTTGATATATCGATCCCCAAATTTTTGATCGCATTAAGAGTTTCCAGTATGATGTCATGTATTTTCTTTATTTGTCCTCCAGATTGTTGTTGCATGTTTGGAAATCCTAAAAAGAGTGTTTATTTGGGTTGTAAAAATCATCTTCCTATTGTTATAACGATTTTGTAGAATACTCCAGCAAGTACTATAGTTTTCGGAACTAATCTGCAGATGTTGTATCAGTTTCTCAGCCTCTCCACGCACCTTACTTTTAAGAGACTGCATTTTTGTGCGTTCGACAGAGAGTTATTTTTATCTATTGCTTCAGTGAATAAATCCTTGAAAGGCACCCATTGATTATAATTTCCACTAAAGCTCGGAACATCTAATTTCGGAGTAGCATTTTCGCGATGTGCCACCGACCACATCTTCGAGTTGATTGTTTTCTTCATGTCATTGAACTGTTTTTCATATAAATTGAATTTAGTTTCATATGAAACGCTTCTCTCTTCTGATTCAGCTATTATTTCCCAATGTAAATTATCCACAACCGACCAACGCGATTGTAATGACTTCAGTGCATCCTCAAATTCCCATTTTTCAGTGATAGATTCGACGTCAATAAGGCCAATCGTTCTTCTAAATGCCATAAAGTTAGCTTCCTGTTTTCTTAACAGCCGTTTCATCTCACTTGGATTAGAGTTTGCTAGAGGCATCAGTTCTTCCTCTACCTGATTTACCGTAAACTTGGCTGCTTTTTGTTTATTTTCTCCGGTTCCCTTACTTGTACTGGGCTCGTGCACTATTTTCTCCATATCAGATTGAGTTTCCAAATATGTTTCTATGTACTTTTTTGTTTCAGAATAAAATTTAATTGTTTGTTGATAATAATTTTCGTTAAAATATTGATACGCCAATTTGTCTTCCAATTGTTCCAGTTGCCTATGATTCATTTGAAACTCTGTCCAATATCCTTCTAAAGTTTCCAGTCGCCTCTTTGTGTTAGAAGGTGTTCTAACGGCTCCTTTTTAAAGTTGGTTAATAATTTCTCCATCGCTTGCATGATATCACTTTGTGTTTCCATGATATCTCCGTATTCTGCCATAGCGAGTAGTAAAAAAAAACGATCTTACTTGTTAGTTGTTGTTGGTGGTTAACCTGCTCTCAAAGCAAGTTTCCTGTTGCTGATATTACTGTTGCAACTCCTGTAGACGCAGTCACCCTGACTGCCTCCTGTGTTGAATGTTGACTCCCAAAGTACACACACCACTGTTCACTGTTTCTTTCACCTCCTATCACGATTTATCGCGCGCGAGGTTATAGCTCGAAGGACCATATGTTGTGGCCTGAGCTTTGGGGTTTGTTGTTTTAATGATAGAGTTTGTTAAGTTATATGAAATGTATTAAAAGTACAGCAAATGTTATTAAATGTTAAGTGTTAAAATTAATGTTAATGTTGGATGAATGTTGATGAGTGCGCTTAACTGTACCGACGGCGAAATATGCACTAACTATTAGTTTAAAGTGTCGTACGACGCAAAGGTTGCTGACCTCATTAGCGTGCGTACCTAACATCGTAATCGGTTCGTAAACCAAAAGAGTGTTCGTTCCGAACATATGTGTTCCATATTTTTGTATAAGCTAACTTACGGACTAAATAGAATAATAAGATTTTGACCCAGTCATCACGCCTATTGAAGACTTCGTTTATTTCGAGTAAAAGCTTGTAGTATAACTAAAATGGATTGCAGGTACAAAAGGAAGGGAGATTTTAAGCTTTTCCCCCTTTTCAGAAAAATTACCCTCGTTAAGACCCGAAAATCCAAATAAAACTCAATTTGTCATGGATATTTGCCATGTTGTTTCGGCACCGCTGCAAGCGCCATGAGCATGGTTGTATTGTTCTCAGGTAAGCAGGGGAACTGAAGACTAACACCCCTTGTCTCCTAATTTTGACACCTACATGGATTTAATAAATTTTCCATGAAAATTCCCTTCTAAAAAGTTCCACCGGACTAACCTTAGGCAGCAGTTTCAGTTCGAAATGCTTGTAATGCCCGTCGGATACGAAGTAGACCACAGCGTCTTCGTAGTTGTGCGTCGCCTTCGACAGCGAGGACTCGAGCTGGAGCACGTAGGACGCGTTGTCGGCCGGCAGCCGCGGGAGCACGTACATAAGGCCCGGGTTCGAGGTCGCGCTGTACCTGTAAAGGATGTTGTATGTCAATGAATTATATTTTCCACAGCAGCAGGAGGCAGAGAAACGAAGGGTTTCTATCTTAAACACTATATTAAAAAAATTACAATTAAAATAGTAACTAAAATCTAATTAACCTAGGTGTGAATGGGTTCGATGTTGGTCTAACAAATGTTAAGTGGATAAAGGAAAAGTTGAAATGGGGTTATTCGTGACGATCGGATGATGAAGTGTGCGTAGCCGAGGTGCTGGCGCTGCATTTCGGAGCCTCGTGATTCTCTGCAGGTCACGTTGTTCGCTGTACGAAGTCCATCCGCTGATTGCGACACCTTGCTCGCTCGGTGGTGGCGTGGATACGTAACAAATGTGAGGGTCCTTATTTTGGTTAGACGTTTGTTTTTAAGGTCAAAAGTACACAATGACTTAAGCCGATGAGTTTCTCGCATATGAGAAATTCACTAGATGGCAATAAGTAGGCGTGAGGTCCAAGTGTAGCATGATTGGTTGAAGTGACATTGACAGACAAGTCAATTTTCACCAATCACGTAGCAGATTTCTCATACGCTGAAACCCTCATTGCCAATTAGAATAGAATAGAATAGAAAACGTTTATTGTCCACATAACATAAACAAATAGGTATACAACAGTACAATTCTGTGTGTACTGTTTGTAATCAGGCCTGATACTTGTACTATCGACCCATTATGAGATATCTAACAGCGACATCTATCGGTTGCGGTTAGAACTAATCAAATGTTGCTCGCAAGACCCACGCTACGCCACTGTTGCTTACACTTGCTTATCTAAAGTGTGTCAGGCCGTCTCACCCTACTCTTCGTCCTCATTATACCGGAGCCGCTCTAAGTTGACTGATTTGACAGTAAAATTGCCGAAGCATAATTATAACTAACAGTTATATTTTCCACTTTATAACCAAGCAAGGTCTAATTATAATTTTTTTAATTAAAAACATCCAGAAGATTGAATTGAAGTTTCTTATTTAAAAATATATTAAATGTCTATACTAAGTACATAATTAACTATAGTTATAATTATAAGATAAAATACTGTGGTAGTTAATAAATCAACTTTAGGTGATAAAAAACAAATGAATTAGATAATTAGGTGCATTTGACATTTTGAATAACGTAACATAATTTTTAAAAAAGTTTCCAAAATCCGGGACAATAAGCGCTAATTACTGGACACGGGCACAGTCGGGACAAGAGGCAAAATTCCGGGACAATCCCGGATTTCCCGGCGGTCTGGCAACCCTAATCTCAACACGCCACTCACCCGGCCGGCTCCGGCTTGACGGAGTAGACGGGCGCGCCGGGGCTGGCCTCCCGCGCCAGCGTCAGCCGCAGCGTGCGGTAGTGCTCCACGCTGGGCGTGTACACCGACACGCTCGCGTCCGTCACCTGCCGCGGCTGGACGGCGATTATCAGTCATCTAAGAGCGGCCCCGGTATAGTCTCAGTATCTCGACACGCCACTCACCCGGCCGGCTCCGGCTTGACGGAGTAGACGGGCGCGCCGGGGCTGGCCTCCCGCGCCAGCGTCAGCCGCAGCGTGCGGTAGTGCTCCACGCTGGGCGTGTACACCGACACGCTCGCGTCCGTCACCTGCCGCGGCTGGACGGCGATTATCAGTCATCTAAGAGCGGCCCCGGTATAGTCTCAGTATCTCGACACGCCACTCACCCGGCCGGCTCCGGCTTGACGGAGTAGACGGGCGCGCCGGGGCTGGCCTCCCGCGCCAGCGTCAGCCGCAGCGTGCGGTAGTGCTCCACGCTGGGCGTGTACACCGACACGCTCGCGTCCGTCACCTGCCGCGGCTGGACGGCGATTATCAGTCATCTAAGAGCGGCCCCGGTATAGTCTCGGTATCTCGACACGCCACTCACCCGGCCGGCTCCGGCTTGACGGAGTAGACGGGCGCGCCGGGGCTGGCCTCCCGCGCCAGCGTCAGCCGCAGCGTGCGGTAGTGCTCCACGCTGGGCGTGTACACCGACACGCTCGCGTCCGTCACCTGCCGCGGCTGGACGGCGATTAAGCGCACCGCTGTGATGTCCTTGTTGTCTTTCACCTGGATACATACAAAAATATGATTTGATAGAGCGAGAAATAAATCGGGAAAACATTGGGAGAGTTTTCTTGGTAGAATCGGCAGTTGACTCTTCCATCGTTTTAGAATGGCCGGTAAAGTTTAGTTTGAATAGAAGTTTAAAATTTAAGATGTCCTAAAAGTGAAATAGTTTGGATATTCACTAAAGCGCCATCTGCAGGTTGCGACTGGAATTTAATGAATGTATGAACCTTATTTAACCTTTAGGACTAGAGTTCTTGATTTCGAACGAACATACCTCCAAAGTAGCAGGTGCCTTGACCAGCTTGAGTCCCGCCAGCTCGGGCGTCGACGATTCCTTCAGCTGAATGGTGTACACGCAATCGGGGAGCAGACCGCGGATCCTGTAATTTCAGAACGTGAATCGAATCAACCTTATAAATAACCAATTTTTTTTCTTATTGATTTTGATGAATTACAAAGTTTTAAATTAGTGTTGAGGAAAACAAAAAGAAAGATAGGGAGAGAGAGAGAGCGAGAAAAAAGAGAGAAAGATGGAGGAAAAGCGAAAAGATAATATTAAGAGTTTTTAGGCGACATTTCTTGGCCAGCGTAGTTGACAAAGGCCACATGAAACTAGGGCGAGTTTAGACCCGTGCAGTCGGGACGTATATGGACTGATGATGAAGATGAGTGGACGTTTCTAGTGCGTTAGTCATAGAAATGAAATGTAAGTCTCAAAATTGTGAGCTAAGTTTTCTAATATTTTTTTATTTATTTGATTACCTGAACGCGCCACTAGGTTCAGTAGTGGCCTCCTCGACAGCGCAGTGCGGATGCCCAGCAGTGGGCACGGCCAGCAGCGCCGCGCCGGGCCAGCCCGCGCCGCCCAGCGACTCCAGCGAGCCCATGCACGACCACGCCACGCGGACACCCCTGGCAACAACATAGCATTTGTCTTAGTATTAAGGATATAGTATATAGTAAGTCATTTATTAGTAATTAATAAGAAATGTATGTATGACAGACAGAAAGACAAGAATGTTGTAAATTGTGTTTTTATAATTAGTACCCGATAGAGACCCATTTAGTAAAAAGGTATAAATTTAATATTACAAATAGCATTACGCTGTCGCAGCGTCAACGCAACGATGGTGGAGCATACAATGCGTTGATAAGTAGCGACGACGCCCCGTAACGCAGCGCAACGCACTAATGGAGCCTTTCCCTTAACTCTGTTACATAAAGTAACTTTATGAATGACCTGATAAATAAATTGAAAAAACTTAACTTATTAAGAACGAGAAACTTACTACGACTACTTTTTTACTGTTGTTTTTGAATTCGAAACACCAGTACACTAATGTCTGTGTCACTTAGCCAATTGGTCATATTGCGTTTTAAATTCATATATTCACTTTTACTTTCGTCTTATCGTCAGCTAGCCTTCTAAAAGTCCCTCACCTGAGCTGCAGATGGTGCGTGTGTCCATCGGGCAAGGCCACGATGGTGTGCGGCGGGCTGAATCGGTACTCCTTCATGTTAGGTTTCACGTAGTACTGGTTGGGGGACAGCGCCGGGAACACCAGCCGCCCGCCCGCGCCCGCCAGCGAGTTGCGGCGGTACGTGCCCCCGCTTACGGACACTAGGGCGCCCTGCGACGGACATAAAAAGGATAACTATATTGCCACCGTAATTTAAACCTTATACCCTCAATATAAGGTCCAGAAGCAGTGAAATGTTCAAAATAGTATAGTGGTTAAAGATTTAAGATCATGTTCACACAGTCTACTAAGAAATGTGTCATCATCATCATCATCATCAGCCCATATACGTCCCCACTGCTGGGGCACGGGCCTACTCTAAATTAGGGCGATAAGGCGTTAGTCGACCACGCTAGCCAAGAGCGGGTTGGTCGACTACACAACCTTAGAAATTCTTCTTAGGTGTGCAGGTTTCCTCACGATGTTTTCCTTCACCGTTAAAGCGACGAATGATGGAATGTGTGACAAATGCAAACTTTTCGCAATGGAAACCATCCCCTAAAAATGTGGTGTTATATGCTTTTATTTCTAGAAGTTTAAATGAACTAGTCGATCAACTGTTAGAATCTTATTTAAGGTAGTTAATTTTTTTTAATTATGTAAAATTGGTGACCGAAGTATATACGAGGTGTACTCGCCTGTAACGGTGGTGTGCAAGCGCACGTTATCACTACATAGTACAAAGCAAAGTCGCTTCCCGCGTCTGTCTGTCCATATGTACATATGCTTAAATTTTTAAAACTACACAACGGATTTTGATGCTGTTTTTTAAAAGATAGATTGATTTAAGAGGAAGGTCTTTAATATACCCAAAGCAAAGCGTGGCGGCTGACTGCTCAATGCCAGGGCGCAGCAATTAAATTTACTATGTGAAAAAGACCAAGTAAGGTCTTAAGATTGGTTATTAGTGGTAAAAATATAAAGAAATCACCTGCAACGGTTTCCCATCAGCGTCATCCACCACCTCCACAGTGATCTCGGCCAGCTTCCTCGCCACGAAGTTCCCGTTGTCATCAGGGCCGGTGAACACGTAGGACTCCTTCTCCACGGTGATATCGTAGGACTTGGACGCGTCGAGCGGCCCGAAGGAGTAGCGACCGTCTTCACCCGTTACTTGGGTCAGCTTCACGCCCTCTAGGGAACGACACAGTGTCTTAATTATTATGATGATGCTTGTTAGTTTGTCCGGCGAAAGTCATTTTCATTTTCAAAATTTTATATTCTTACACTTCTCCTGATATGTATCAGACTACAGTTTTTAGTCCGGGAATATATTCCAACTTATCTTTTCGTTCTTTGAATGCTACTTAAAACTCTCATTTACATTATTAAAGAAAAAAAATTAAAAAAATCGTATTTATGACCCCGCCTGAACGGGGACTTGAACCACCGGTCTTCAGATATCGCGTCTACTGCTCTAACCACTGAGCTACTCAAGTGTTGAGTCACCAAAGCGAATTTTTCTTCACGTTTATCCGTTAGCCACGGGTGGCACCCCCACTGGTAGTGATCAAACACAAACAGTAGTTTTTACATTGGCACCTGCGCCCTGCCAGCATCATACACTCACCCGCAGTCAAGGTGACGGTAGCGCCCGTCACGGCGGGCTGCAGCGCGCCGCCGGGCGTGAGCGCGCGCACGCCGCGCAGCAGCAGCGCGTGCGGCACCTGCGCCCTGCCAGCATCATACACTCACCCGCAGTCAAGGTGACGGTAGCGCCCGTCACGGCGGGCTGCAGCGCGCCGCCGGGCGTGAGCGCGCGCACGCCGCGCAGCAGCAGCGCGTGCGGCACCTGCGCCCTGCCAGCATCATACACTCACCCGCAGTCAAGGTGACGGTAGCGCCCGCCACGGCGGGCTGCAGCGCGCCGCCGGGCGTGAGCGCGCGCACGCCGCGCAGCAGCAGCGCGTGCGGCACCTGCGCCCTGCCAGCATCATACACTCACCCGCAGTCAAGGTGACGGTAGCGCCCGCCACGGCGGGCTGCAGCGCGCCGCCGGGCGTGAGCGCGCGCACGCCGCGCAGCAGCAGCGCTTGCGGCTGGCAGCGCGCCGCGCCGCGGACCTGGGCGCGCGCTGGGGTGAAGAGTAGCTTTCCGGAACGCGCCGTTACAACTGCCACTTCGCCCTGGATGCATAATTTCGATCAATCAATTAACAAAAAATATCATAGACAATACAGTCCTAACTAAAGGACTTAAATGAAAGGTGGTCTGTATTTCTAAGGTTTATTGATGCTGGTAAGGGCACTACAGAACGCGGCCGATGCCGCTGGAGATAGAACGCAGAGTGGCGCACTGGGCGCGCACGCAGATAACCCGACGACCGCCGACGACTCCCGAGGAAGCCCGAAGCTCGCGCTCCAACAGGCACTTCTAATTTATTTCGTACACAAAATGATGACAATCATAATCACAAAAAAAAATTATAAACAGAATCAAAATTCATTGAAATATGGTTGAGATCCGTTTCAAGGTAATATCTGTCTTGCTCATGTTAAACCGACATGTCTAAGATAACTGGCGACACCAACTAAAAGAAAATCGAGCACTAAAAATCATATACTCACATCAGCCATAAACATGGTATGTTCGTAGGCGAAGCCCCCGTTCGGGTCGGGGGTGGACTTGAGCGGGCCGACGTCGGCCGCGCCGCGCCCGTCCCCGCTCACAGAGAGTACCAGATCTTGGACCGCGAGCGGGGCGATCACCTTCACCGTCACCTCGTGGGCTACCGCTACGAAGTATACCGTCTGGGGATGAGACATTTATCGTAACGGTGTTATATTTCCATGTTATAGTGCAATATCGTGAGATGTCCTGGACCATTTCACAGGTAATGTGTGGAGCTTTTCGCAATACAATTATTATTTACCTTGAATTTGAAATTTCTATATTTTCCTTAAAAAATTATGCTGGAAGAAATTGCTGTCTTGTATGTTTTTTTGACAATATTTTTTTTTCTTTAATATTTTTTTGGTATTTTTTTACTCACTTTCACATAATATATAAATAGTGTAGAGTACCTATAATTTATAATGCATCTCCATCACATACTTTGCAAAATTTCAAAACAAATTACGCAAGTAAAAAAACAACAGAGACGCGCAAAACATTAGTAGAATCGTCATAGACATTAGTCGCTATGTAATAGACATTGATCGCTATGCCATAGAAATTAATCGCTATCAGACTCACCGGCGGGGGCTTCTCATCGCTATCTCCAGTCTGTGCAGTCAGTGTGGCGGGCGAAAACTTGTGGCATCCGCGCGGAGTCAGGGCGTAGCGGCCCGCCGTCGGCACGCACACCGACCCGGAGCCCTCAGGGACTGAGAATGTGCCCTTGGCGCCTGAGGCTTCACTGACGTAGTCCACCTGGGGGAAGAACAAATTAAGACTTTTAGGGAATTGTGAAATGTCATATGACACTCTTACTTTCTGTCCCTGATAAGATAAGAACTTTCAGAAAGACCTCACTCCTTCTAATGATAAGCGGTCGTAAAGTCCATAAATGAGCTCGATAGGCAAATTTTGAGCCCGTCGCACTCATCCTGAAGGTCCTACGTAAGTACATTGGTTTATTTTTTCTGACTTCCATCCTCTCATTGTCATACTCCCGTTTCTCATTCTCATACTTACTTTTACTTCGTTCGGTTAATCGTAGCAAGGAAAACAGGCTCAGACGGTGACTCACTGACGCATTAGATCTGGCCTGTTTTTGCGGTTTCTTGTCTCAGTGCATTTGTCATTTAAGGTCATGTACCGTTTGCCCGGAAACCTGCTCGCTGAGAGATTTCTGGTGCTTCAGATAGCGCGATTCGTGTGGTCGATTACGTTTGATTATGCCACGACTATATAAGAAGACTCACCTCGATAGCGTGCGTGGAGCGCACGCGCAGCACGTAGCCCTCTTGCACGAAGTCGGCGGCGGCGACGTGTTCGCGGGCCACGGCCACGTTGTGCCGGGAGTCGCGCCAGCACAGCCGCGTGTCGCTCACCGACACCGCCGCGCTGCCCGCCGTCACGTCCGAGAACGAGTACTCGCCGTCTGGGGTAGGAAATCGTCTTATAAATAGGCGGTTAAGATGAGCCAGTCAGCTGGACATAGCATCGCAACACTAAATGTAACAGAAATATATTGCTCGCGGAATGAGGATTCTAGCTGATTAGCTGACACATTTACTCTATTGGACAGCCAGAGAAAATTACAATAAAAAATCCTTACTAATATTATAAAGGTGAAAGTTTGTATGTATGGATGTATGTTTGTTACTCTTTCACGCTCAAACGACTAAACCGATTTCCATGAAATTTGGTATGATGTAGCTGGCAGTATGGAATAACATATAGGCTACTTTTTTTTTTAAATTCAACCCCCATGTGGTTCATTGGGGGGGTGAAAATTAGTATGGGAGAACTTTTACGTGTTTATAGATTTTCATAAAACTTGGTATGGAGATAGCTGGTACACTGGAAAGACACCAGCGCTACTTTTTTTTTCAAAATTCGACCGGGGGGAACGTACTATGGGAGAACGTTGACGGAACTTTCACTAATAAATAACAAATTGTACAAGGCATGTAGGCTATTTTAATACATCATTGCTACTAAAACCCATCAATACGCGGACAAAGTCGCGGGCGGCCGCTAGTAGTAAATAAATATTTGAGGACATCTCCTCCACACACGGCCACCTGACAACAAACTAAACTGAGTTTGTACTATGGTATACAAAGATTTCTACCGAGTGGGAACCAAACACACAACTCTTGGATCCGTAGCCAGGGTCACTAAACATTTTTCTACCGAGCCAGTCAATTATCTTACTAAAATTAACTGTGAAGCGTCGTTGCAGCGTTGTTTTCCAAATTTCTTTCATTTTATGACGTCATTAGACTGTTACGAGGTCTTCCAATAGATCGACGGACAATAAAAGAAGCGGGGGGAGAGTGCTACGTGCGACGACGTATCTATTCATTGCGATGCGTTGTACCGACGCACAAGCGGGGCCTCGCTCTTAGTGAGACATTCGAGTTGGGCGCGTCGCCGACCGAGACCAGTGGCGCTACCATGAGTTTAAAAGTGACAGACTTTATATCGCCTATGTAAATATGTCTATGAAAAATTTGTCCAGCGTAACCGGTAGGGGACCGGTTACGCTAATAACTTAAATCGGTAGTATGAAAAAAACAAAACCTTAGGTTTTTAACGTACGTAAGTTTTCGATAGCTAACTCATGGTATCGCTACAGTACTCACTGGTAGCCACAGCAGAGACCGGCTGGCCGATGTACGCGCCGGAGGGCGACAGCGGGCGCAGCGTGACCCGCAGCGCGGCGCAGTCAGCGGGCCGCAGGCAGCGCACGGCGCCCGACACGCGCCCCTTGAGCTGCGAGAACGACACGCCCGTGACGGGGGCGGTGCCTACCGTGATCTTTTGGGAGAGCGGGAAGAACCTGCAAGTAGATGTGGACTAAGTATTCTGGTCTACGAGAAAGAAGAAACATACAGTAAGCGAGGACGAAATAGAGCATTTACGAAGCAGAGAAAGGGGGTTGAAAAAAGCTAATGATATAGAGAACTTACTGTAATCCTTCCTGTTGTTCTTGTTCAGATAAGTCCACCTTAGCCAAATATACTCCAGGCGGTAAGAAAGTGCACCATTGACCTGAAACAAGACAATATTGTCATCGATGCAGCTCTAAAAAAACATTTATATTTTGAAATTCAGAATTGGAAATAGATTTTCCATATTGCATGTAAATACTGTTTATAATATCAAAAATCATATTAAAATTTCCAGCAGCATGGCGCGCGCCGGGGTCACTGACCCGCACACGCGCCGCGAGCGACCACCTGCAGCGAGCAGGCTCCGTCCGGCATCGCTCGGGACACACACAGGTCCAGTGCCTCACCGTCACTCTCCGGCGCGGCGTGCACGGCGGCGCGCAGCGGGCCGCGCTCGGGCTCCAGCAGCACGGCGCGCGCCGGGGTCACTGACCCGCACACGCGCCAGCGCGCCGCCACGCCCACGGGCGCGCGCGATACTCCACGAGCGGCCACCTGCAGCTCGATTGGCTCCGTCTGGCATTGTTCTGCGGACAAAAGGTCAAGTCAAATTCAAATACACCTGGATATTTTGATGATGACGATCAATACCACTACCAACTACTTAACCCTCACCATGCAAGAAGCTGATCGTGTACGTCGCCGGCGTAAGCGCCGGTAGAGTGAACCGTCCCGCCGCGTCGGTGACGCCGGCGGCGCGCCCGTCGATCTCCACGCGGGCGCCGCTCACGCCCGCGCCGCCCGCCGCCGCCTGCATCGCGCCCACTACCGTGAACCCGGTCACCTGGAAGACAAGACCAATATCAGGCATCACTGGTTCAAATGGCTAGACATATTTCTACAGTCAGCCAAAAATTTGGTCGATCGATTGCAATCAATAAGATCCCCCTGTGATATTATTATGTGAAACGTTCACATCCTAAACATCCTTTCTAATTACTAATATTATAAATGTGAAAGTTTGTAAGTATGGATGTATGAATGGATGTATGTATAGATGTTTGTTACTCTTTCACGCTCAAACTTCTGTACCGATTTTCATGTTTGGTATGATGGTAGCTGGCACTCTGGAATAACCTATAGGCTACTTTTTTTTTTAAATTCAACCCCTTGTGGTTCATTGGGGGGGTGAAAATTTGTATGGGAGAACTTTTACGTCAATAGATTTTTATAAAATGTGGTATGGAGGTAGCTGGCTATTAATACATCATTGCTACTAAACCCATTAATATGCGGACAAAGTCGCGGGCGGCTGCTAGTGTGTAATATAAGTTCTAAACTGCAAATTTTAGCTGTATACTAACCAATTCAAAACTTGAATGACACCAATAACAGTATAAGGAAATAAAATTCCTACAGTCAATAACGAATATAGATGAAACATTTAATACAATCTGATGCTTACCTCAAATGCATTCTTGATAAACAGACTGTCATGCTGCACACTGAACGGCACAGTGTCCGGCTTCACATTATATGTGACGGTGGCCTGTCCTGGGGGTGTGGCCAGCGCCAGCAGTTTGTACTGGCCGGCAGGCACCAGACCAAAACTGAACTCTCCATTGTTGTCTGTGATAGAGTAGCAGATAGGCGAGTCTGGGATGCCTTGGAGTAGGGCTGTCTTGCAACCTTCCACCCTTTGAGCTTGATTTTCCTATAACATTGTAAATTTGGGAAAAACTTGTTACTTATTTTTACATAATATTGTACATGTAAAGTAATTTAAATCTTAGTATATTTAAGTCTCATCATGAAGCCATAAATCAGCATTTTGATGTAATAGTGGTTAAATACTGGTTGGCATTGTATTTACATAAATAAAATTATGCCTGCATGACTGTTTAATAGGTAATATAAAGTAAAAAATATCAAAAATTATCTTACATCTTTTGAATACAGAAGCACATAGAGTCCGCTGATCGGTGAACCAAATGATGTCACAGACCCCTTCACATCATAGCCCCTTACGGCAAGCACGCCAGCTGGGAGCGCTGTATTGCCTTCTGTTACTTGCACTATGGCCTGAGATGGCTCCAACTTCCACCTACAAGTGATGCAAAAATTGTTACTTGAACAATATTTTCAACCAATTAATAGCAATAAGTATTACACCTAAAATTAGATATTCTGATCATAAAAGTAATTAATAATGTCAATCTGGGGTTTGCTATAAGAAAAATCTGATGTTTAAGCAATAAAACCATATTTTGAAACCCATTTTTACATTATAGTTTAAGAACAGTATTAACATCATCACATTGATAGATGAACCTGATGATCAATCATTCACAAACAGGAGTCCTAATCATAAAATCCATTACCTTGGATGGGAAGCCTTCACAGTGTATTTCCCAGGAATAACCGGGGTGAAGTGGAAGTCACCACCCACAGCAGTGACGGTATTCCTCGTCTCCCCTTTCTCATTCACCAGCTGCACTGAAATCCCACTAGGACCAGTTTTCTGACCTGCGGTGATTACTCTACCAGTTATACCAAACCCATTGAACGCAAAGTTCACATCCTGGCCCGTGGAACACTGGTCTGTCACACCATCAATACTTAAGTCAACTTGGGAAGGCTCGAAGCTCCATCCCGCTGGAGGATGGACTTTCAACACATATTCTCCTTTCTCATACAATGGTAAGAAATAGTACCCATTTGTTGGGGCACATTCAGTCTTTTCCTTCAAACTTCCTTCTTTTGTGTATCTGTAACCATAAACCAATTCACGGCGTTAAGACAACGTTATAAATATAATTAGCACGTTAAGTAAATTAATTCTATTTAATCTAATTAGAATAATTTGGAGGTTAACTTACAGTCCAATCTCAATTTTAGAGAAATCCAAGCTGACATGACTTTTAACAAATCCTCCACATCCTAAAATATCGTCGGCATAAGTACTTTCAAATAATATTAGTGAACATATTAGCGAAAAAACTAAATTCATCTTGACCCCGATTAGAGCCATTTTCCCGATCCGACCGACGAATGGTGATAAGAATTAGTGTTGTCAGTTAACAATAATAATACCACGTCATCGGATAATATATCGATTAGTCGATAGAAGGTCGTAATTTTAAATGTGGATTTTAAATTAGAAATGGACATACATAATTTTTTTAATATTGAGCTATGTTTTTCACTACAAAAGACTCAATTCTCAGAAATAATCACATATGTTTAACATCTTGATTGATTTGATTGGAGCTAAGCTGTTGACTAGGAATGGATTCATAGGTGGCGGTAATGCACGGTCTTCAGATATGGTTATTAGCTGTGAAATATCAATTATTTATTCGATTACTATCTCCAACCAAACAGCGACAGAATAGTATATAGTGTTCAAAAGTTTATTGATAAAGTTCTGTACCAAGATTAGACAATTAATATCGCTATTCAATAAGCATTAGCCTTGTCTTCGGCAACAGCCTTACTGGTAATGGTCGAAAACCAAAGCACAGATTTCTGTAATGAAGGATTAAATGTTTGATATAGATAGAAAGCATATATAGCAATGTGATTGTGTGATTTGATGTAAATGGAAGCAAAAGAAATTAAACCCCCTTGACTTTAAGTTTATAATTTATCAACCTTTTGACGATCCCTGAGTACTGTACTGTACCTTTCATACATAATGTGTAAAGGTTCTATCATCAGGTTAGGTATCATTAAGTCAGGGGATACCAGTCACGACTATCTGTCCGGTGGTAGGTGAACGGTATACGGGTAAGCGACCCCGGTTCCTCGAGCTATGTACTATCGACTCTGTCCAAATCATCCGAGGCGGTAGTATCCTTCCTCCCCTTTTCCTTCCCCTTTCATATATCCTTGCTACTCGTAGGACCGCAATGATCTTGTAAAAACAATGCACAAGGCAGAATGGCGGCGACGTGGTCCACAACCCGTCACGTCACGTTTCCCACAGAGGTGAAAAGTGGATCGCTGGAAGTGATCTCTGCCTACCCCTCTGGGAAAAAGGCGTGATTTTATGTATGTATGTGGTTCTGTCATCATCACGTTTGAGATCATCACACGACCCCGGAATTACACAGATACATATTTGTCGATATATTTCACATCACTAAGTATGTTTAGTACAACTGTACAACACTAGTTGTGTTTGTTTTTTTGACAGTTCCAGTACTTCCAGCAGTTCCAGAATAGTCTCTAATACTCTGGAGTAGATAGAGATTCGAAATTGATGATATAGATTTTTTTAAATTATACTGGGACTTCCAGTTCAATGTAAATTATCAATCCGTTAGTCGTTACATTGATTTTATACAATACCGGCACCCATACCGTGTCATTTTAATCCCCAAACCTATGTATGTAATAAAGGGCAGCCTCGGACAAACGTGGCATACCTATGTACTTTTATTAATGAGTGAGAAAGCCGTCCCCTATTAGCCTCTCTGGTGATGATACCTAGGCTACTCCAAGCCACCATCATAATCAGGCAATTAGGAAAATAGCATGTTATTGGGACTTTATATGTATAGAAAAGTAGATCGACAGTTAGCCATAACTAACAATTTAACCATACCTATCCCAATGTTTTTTTAAGATCTGTTACTTTTTGTAACCATACAAAAATCTAAGAATCTTGTCATCTTTTATCTTATACCGCACCAACTCTTGTATCCTTACCATGTTGTAATTCTCTAGCTTTTAAGGTGTATGATCTTGTTGGTTGTCCAAATAAATAAATAAATAAATTTCTACTAAGAATGTTTGGAAGCTTATCAAAAACACATCAATCATTGTGCACATTTATTTGTACAGCAAAATACAATAGAATTATGAAAGTAGGGGTGTATAGAAAAGTAAATTACATAAAAAACGAAGAATAGACTTAGATATACATTTACTAAATTAACGACACAATTATTTTATTACTCCATCAATTTTCAAGTAGCTACAGCGGTCTTAGCTTTGTTCTGGATTGGCAGGAACAGTTTAAACTCTGCTGGTAGCTCATCTTCTGAATACAATCTGTCTGAGAAGTACACTCTTCTTATTCGACAATTTGCATGTATTTGCACCCTCAAAGTTTCAACATAGTTGGTTCCATAGGCCCGCCTTGTGAAGTCTGCTAAGTTAAACTGTATTTGGTTCCAACCCTCATCCAAACGCATTGGCATAGTACAAATAAATGGCTTCACTCTAGTAGTCGATTGGTAGTTACTTGCCCTAAACCTTCTTCGCACATTCTTGTCATCCAGAACCTGAAAAAAGGAGGTTATATTTAAAAAAACAATGCTGGATTTCATTCAAAGTGAAGCATATACATTGGCAATGATTAGTTGCATACATGAAATCTTACCTGGACTTCGAACGTGAAGTACTTTTTAAGGTTTTTAATGATCATAACCAAAAAAGGCAGTTTAATTCCGAGAGTCTTCTTCGGGTCTGCAGGGCACGTAATGTACGTGGTGCTGACATTAGTCCCGACTATTTCGAGCACCAAGCTTTGAATATCATTGTCCGTAATCCTCTTTATGTGCCCATTTCGCACCTTTTTATCCCAAATTTGTAATGGTTTGCTGCCTATGCTGTAAAGAATCGACAAGAAGCCGGACTGGAAAGTGTTCTTGAACATTTTTCTATATCACCCCTAGTGTACTATGTAACTCTTACATTTAACACATGAATAATAATAAAAGTTTAATCAATAAAGAAATTATTTCGCGGTTGCATTGCAACTTGACAGAATGACAGTCTAAACAAGAATTTTGAGCGCGGCCATTGGCCATGCGTTTGTTATCAATACAGGGTTACCATGACAACACAAAAAAAGATGACATGCACACGTTTCGGTTCAAGTGTTTATCGTACGATACGTCTTCATGATTTTAGTAGTAACCAAAACTAAGTCTATCAAAACATTATTTAGTATTATTTTGATGATGCCATAATATTTTAAACAAAATAATTAAACACACCTTCTGCTTCGGCTTGAAATTGTAAAGATCGGATCATGAATACCGTCACGAAATGTTGCATATGCAAAGGCCCAAAATAAGTTGCGATATGTTACAGGTTTTTTGCAATGTTCCATCGATTGTTGTATTGTAATTCTCGAGTTCTCTAAAACCGAACCCAAATTATCAACAAAACCTTGGAGTATAAAGCCACTTTATACTCAAAGAACAAAACTTATGGGTCGTCTTCTTTTATCTGTATCAAACTGTCAAATTGTATGACATTTGACGTATTGTATCGTGAGATTTTTTTTATCTGTGATTGACGGTGATCGGCGATGCATGTGCAGTGCTAGTGCATTTTCCATTCTTTAATATTTTGTGATTTTCCATATTATTTACTGCAAAATGTACCGTGAATTTAATATATAATTGATACACAATAGATAATGAACCTTAGTTTTTTAATTTCTTTAGTGTAACCGAAGAAGTGATAGAGCGAAAATGACGGAAACGTCATCGAAGAGGTAAGAATTTATCCAATTTACTTGATCTATTCAACTTCATTTTCTACTATTTACCTGATAATACCTATAAACTGCTGATGTCTGTAGATGTTCGTGTAGATATCTAATCAAATTTCCAATCCTTTAAATATATTTGTTTATATTTAGTGGTTTCGGCGAATTCAAACCGTTGGATATTTTACTGCAAACAATACACAAAGAGTATACAAAAAAATATAAAACCTAAAACTTTTATAAATTACATTATATCGAAACAAAACTAGAAAATGATATGACTCTGTGTCATTTGTTTTAAATTTGGAATCAAAACTTTTTAATTTAAAAAATTGAGTACTTTTTACTCACTGATTGTCGAATGCTCCACCTTTCATTTAATGCTATCAAATGTGTGCAGTAAACTGTATTTGGTCATCTATGTTAGGTTCATCATCAACTGTGTTTGTTAGGCTTATGTACAATAAACACTCTGGATTTGTCACTAAATATCTGGGACATCTGGGACATTTCCACACACGGTCATCTGACCCCAAACTAAGCAGAGCTTGTACTATGGGCGTCAGAGACTGATATACATACATATAGATATTTTTAAATACATACTTAATTACATAATCACACCCAGACACGGAACAAACACCAATGTTCATCACACAAATATTTGTCCTGAGTGGGAATCGAACCCATGACTCTTGGAACCGCCAGCCAATGTCACTAACCACTGTTCCAGTCTTAATGATTAATAATTCATCCTTGCCTTTTAAGTGACCGTTTAAATACATTTATTTCTGAAATTGAATTTATGAATGAATTTTGATTATGAATTGAATATATTGAACTACATACAATGTGATCAAATCATAAGTATTTCTGTGAAATAATATATATTTGATTACAGTGACAATGAGTATTCTTTTCAGTGACGGTTTAGAGATTCACAACCATATCCAAAATCGGCACCATTATTATTAACAGCAATTTTTTTTATTAACAAATTGGTTAAAACATTACCATGCTCAAATTCTAACTTCTGACTACAAAATGTCTATAAAGTTGCTTTATAGTTAATAAATCATCCATGTATATTTACTATGGATAACAGGTGCCAAAAATAAATAAATCAATATTTACATATATTTACCTAGAAACCTTAAAGAAAAAAAAATCCAGAAAATGTGATACTTTGAGTAAGATAATTCAAAAATATAAAAAAAGAGACTCTTAGGTGCCAAGTTAAAATACTTGTATTATTATTGATTTATGATGTCAAGTATTGTATGAAATAAAAAATTATGGTTAGGGATTATTTACTTTAATGCCAGATTTAGTACATTTGTGTTGATTTGATCAGATCAAAGCATTTTAAAGCTTTTGTTTAGAAGTTAATTGTGACATTTTACTGTTAAAAGTATAGTAAGTAAACTTTTATTGTGAAATATCCTATATTTAATCACTAACCACTAAACTTTTCTTTATGCTTTTGAAATTGTGTTCATTCATATCTCTGTTACCGGCCAAACCCGATTTCAGGACAAACTAGTTTAGCCTAGGCCAAACTAGTTTGTCCTAAGCCCGTTAGGATAAACCGGTATAGCCTAGTCCAAACTAGTTTGTCCTAAGCCCGTTAGGATAAACCAGTTTAGACTAGGCCAAACTAGGTGATCTTGATATAGATACGCATTATCTAGGATAAACTGGTATGGCCTTTTCCAGACATTGTAATATGTCAAGAAAGTCAAAATAAATAGATTATCCAAATAAAATCCTTCGTAATTGGAAAAATTTTAATTTTTATTATACTATAATCTTATTTCTTACTTCTTATAATGATTCGTCGTTAAGTTTTCATTCGTGCAATCATACCATATTTGGCAAGAAATAAATGTTTTTTGTTATGTAAGCAATAATGTCTTAATTATTACAATTATTATGTCGTTAAAAATTATCCTTACTTACTAATATTATAAACGTGAAAGTTTGTAAGTATGGATGTATGGATGTGTGGATGTATGGATGTATGTGTGGATGTTTGTTACTCTTTCACGCTCAAACTTCTGAACCGATTTTCATTAAATGTGGTATGCTGGTGGCTGGCACTCTGGATTAACATATAGGCTACTTTTTTTAAATTCAATCCCCATGTGGTTCATATCAATTGTATGGTAGAAATTTTACGTGTTTGTCTATTTCTATAAAACTTGGTAGAGAGGTAGCTGGCACTCCGGAGAGACACCAGCGCTATTTTTTTATTTTTTTTAATTTCATTCATTGGGGGGGGGGGGGGGGGTGAAAATTAGTATGGGAAAACTTTTACGTTTATAGATTTTTATAAAACGTGGTATGGAGGTAGCTGGCTATTTTAATACATCATTGCTACTTAAACCCATTAATACGCGGGCAAAGTCGCGGGCGGCCGCTAGTGGATAATATAATAAATGATAATACCAACAATCATACTTTACAAATAATAATAAAAAGAAATAATCATATGAATATTTTGTACTCCATAACTTCAAAAGTGAAAATGATCTGAACTGCGCCTACTATTTTTAAAGGGTGTAAACAAAACCTTAATCGAAAAACATTAATCGATAAAAAACATGTCTAATAGTGAGTGATGAAGTCGTGAAGTGTTTTCTAACACAATGACCTCATATTAAAATAATTTCAACCCTTGAAAATAACCCCTAAATTGAAAAAACACAAACAAATACATTAGTGTGTAAATATACAGTAAGTAATATTTTATATTTTCTATAATAATTTTCAAGTTTCAACGCGATATTGCAAAATTCGCACGGGAACGGGAGTTATTGGGCAAAAACTTTTGGATGTAAAATCTCATAGTCCACGCGAACGAAGTCGCGGGCACAGATAGTTATGTATATTTATACACAATACAATAGTTTTGGGTCTCTGTATTATACTGCGTACTCTCACATTGCTCCAAATAATCACATGCCGAAATTTTCAGTTACGGAGTAGAGAAAAATAAAATATGTTTTTGACTATAACTCCTTTAATTTTCATGCTATCACAATTTTTAAATTTAATTTTTGTAAACAGAAGGCCATTCCGGTTTATCCTATCTTTATAAGAAACAAGAAATAAGATTATAGTATAATAAAAATTATTATTTTTCCTATTGCGGAGGATTTTATTTGGATAATCTATTTATTTTGACTTTCTTGACATATTACAATCTATGGAAAAGGCCATGCCATTATATCCTAGATAATGAGTATCTATATCAAGATCACCTAGTTTGGCCTAGTCTAAACTGGTTTATCCTAACGGGCTTAGGACAAACTAGTTTGGACTAGGCTATACTGGTTTATCCTGACAGGCTTAGGACAAACTAGTTTGGCCTAGGCTAAACTAGTTTGTCCTGAAATCGGGTTTGGCCGGTAACATCTCCATGAGGTAGGTTGGAATGATGTACAAAATAGAGATATGAAAATATTTGGAAATAATGAAGATTAGAAGCAAGACTATTATTGAAATTGAGATTGTTGCTTATTTAAATGATATGTGTTAACAAGTAAAATGTTACATTATGCTGTGCAGATAATGTAAATTACACATACATACACCATAAATAGACAACACACAGTAAAATGTATTGCTATAGAAATAAATCTTTTTCTTTACAAGACAAGCAAAGGAGTACTTCCCCCCTTAAAATCCTAATGTTTGCCTGTGGCGCCCCCCTAACAAGGACATGTGTGAGGAATGGGAGTGGTTAGTGTAGAAATTGAATCTTGTTGTAACCAACAATTTGAACATTTGTTTGAGAGATTTCAAATTTTTGGATACTACAGTACCACTACATTATGCAAGTGTGTTCATCTTGTGCTTAACTAAACTATTCTAAAACCTTAGGTGGTTGTGTATACCACAAATAAGGCTGGTTACAAAGTTGGCTATCTGCCCCACTAAAACACAAGGGAGTGATTAAAATTGTATAAATGTCACAAGTTTTTTTCCTCGAAAGGTTTAAAGCATAGCTATCAATATCGATTTATCTATCTGCAAAGCTTTGTCGACGATTAAAATAAAGGAACAAAGTTAGACGTTTTTAAAATCATATCGGCCATTGCCAAATATCTGAATTTAATTACGTATTATGAGGGTGCATTTCGCGTCCTAGCACTGACGTTGCAGCCGGCGTGTTTATGAAGAGATCGCTTCTATATTATTATTATAACATATAAACCTATATTGTCAAACCAGCTAATACTTTAATCCAAGTATAATGTAAACAATAGTAACAGAGCCCACGACCAAAACCATGTCTCATAGCAATACGGCAAAAACCCTATAAAATCTTTAGATTGTATGATTCTGAACCCGACTAGGTATATAGTAACGGTCGAAAGTGTAGCAACTGCGTGGGAGGCCATTTCTGCTGTGTCAAAAAAAAAGGCAGTCGGTATTATAGCAATACGTCTGATAGTGATAATGTACATAGATTTTATAATTGTATTACGAAAAAGTTTGTTTTCAGACATTTTGTGCGTAGCACATAGCCTGAGCGCATTTTTGAAAATGTCAACAAATTTAGCCGACCTGTATCATAGCAATACGGATAATCTTTTTTTTTATCTTTTCCTTTTGGTGGCTTGATTACCAAAAACCTGTTTTCAGACACTTTAAGTGTAGCATATGGAGTTTATGCTAAAACGAAAATAACAAGTGTGCTTTAAATAAAACCAAAACTATCAAATCAATCAGTATTTAATTTCAACAGCCTCATCGCTTGTTACGCCCCTGCCCCTTTCTTACTATTATTCATTGGTTTCATTCAAGATACCTCAATACGATTCTTAAATGATATCTGAGTATCGAAAAGTTGTCTGATAGAAAAGATGCTACACTTCATTTGTCTGATATAAATTTTTTGCACATGTGGACAACTTATTCTATCATGTCTAGCAATTTTCAGACATATTGCTATGATACCGATCGGTAAAATTTGTTAACATTTTCAAAACGGTCTCAAAATTTTATGCGTCCACATTTCCGTCTGAAAATTGTTTTGTTCTCATCAAATAACCAAAATTTACTAATAAAAAAGATTTTCAGACGTATTGCTATGAGACATTTTTTTTGTCTCATTTTTAATCTTTTTAAGTGATTTTAAGGGTTTGCGCTACACCACTAACGTCTGAAAAATATGTTTCCGGTATCTCAGAATCATCATTTAACTACAGTCTGCAAATCAGACATATTGCTATGATGCAGTTCGGTAAAATTCTTTGACAATTTTGAAAATTCGGTCAGATCAAACGCTACGCGGAAAATGTCTGATATTGGTATTTTCGAGTTCAGAATAATCTTGTCTATCGATTTGATGCGGTTTTGGCCGTATTGCTATGAGACAAAAATTTTGGTCGTGGGCTCTGTTACTACAAGGAAACAGTCCCGCGCTCCGCTTACCAGACTCGTTTCGTGTGTACTTTCCCCGCGGACTGCAGAACCAGTTCTGCAAATAAATTCCTCGGTTTATAGGTGGGCTGATCTTTTTTTTTCCAATGAGTGAGTCAAAGGCTTTGCAGATTACGGGAGGGCGGTCAACTGCCCGTCGCGGTTCAGTTTTCCGATGCATGTAATTAAGGAGGTTTAAGTGGTTTGGTTTTTTTGGTGCTCGCGTGTTAGCTCCATTGTTCTGTTTTGGTCCATTTTGCGGAGCTTTTACACTGAACTATACTATGACGAAACCAAATAATATTGCAGTGGTGGTTATCGAGGTCATGTTTGATCATTTGATAGTTTTTGAAGCAGATTCTATCTACTTTTAAAGCTTTAGTGTAAACTTCCTCTAAGTCAACAGTATACGTTTGTAAAATTTTGCTTTAATAGAGGAGCTAATATTATCAATCATTGAGACAATAAACCAAAGTGGTTATCATATCAGTCAATAAAGCTCGGTGAATGTATATGGTCCGTAAAGTTAGCAGCCGAAGAGGTCGAAGGCTTTGTTCTTCCAATTCAAATGCCCAGGCACGTTTATTTATAACTTCGCTTTTTTATGGTGACGTCATGGTGCAAATATTTTAAACGGCAAAGTTTTTGCGTTGTCGCGATGAGCCATTACTCAATCATATATTTTTTATTTGGAATTAGCTAATCTCAAGGCGGCAATAATTTAGTACATCAGTTTATTTATCCGAAACTGTCAACTAAATAATGGTCAACGGATTATTCGCAGTTTTCATTCGGATTTTTGTATGTGCAATTTACCTAGGTACACGTGCTCGTTATTATCTTTAGCCTCCACACTATTCCCAGAACATAAAACATCCACTCATAATCTACCACAGATTAGAAGTGAGAGTGTATGTAATTCCCGCTGATAAACATACGTACAACTCGTTGAAGCTATCAAGCACACATTGCAGTTAGAACATACTCCAATAGTTCAAAGCAGTAAGACCCTGTCCAGTTGGCGCGTTTTTACTCGCGCTATTGTGAGATACTATACTCTTTTTCAGCTAAGATGATCTACCTATGCAGTTCGTATACGTAGAATGGAATGTAGTAAGTTCCATTCTACGTATATGAACTGCATAGGTACTTTTTTTAAATTTTCTATGACATTAAATAATCGATACTGTTTCCCTTTTAAAAGTTTAAAATGATAAATTTTAATATTTTTCCTAATGACGCCGCATTAAAATGAAAAAAGTGTGCAATAAAATTATTTTCGTTTGTCGAACGTAAAATGCGTGATTCAGAACACAATGAAGTGTCACAGCACAGGGATCATCTTAAGTGAAAAATACTATAGCAAGTCGCGCGACTGTATGTGGATAGAATATATGAACCTCTAGTACTTCACCATCGCGCGATTCCGATACGCGCGAGTAAAAACGCGTCATCTGAACAGGGTCTTAGTAGAAGGTGCTCATTGGTCATGCCCAGGTATTGTTTGTATCGTAAGCCTTGTTGACTCAGAGGAAGTGCCATCGCGTAGCCTAGTTTGGAGCCATTGTTGCCATTAGGGTTTCTCGCTTTGGACAAGTGTAGCGCGTAGGCCTACATACGACGACTCAAATGAGAATTACTGCTAGGACACAATGCAAGTGTGCTTAGATTGAGAAGACAACGGGATGGAAGCAATTAGCGTTCCTATCGGGATAGAGAGATGTTTGCTTACAGTCTAGAATTTGTGGTGAACTCAGCTTACCTCGTTAAGCTGACGGTCAGTGAATCTCTCACGTCTGAATAAAGTAGGTTATGGCACTAGTTATATTATAGTAACACACCATTTCTATTTATTTAACAGTGGGTAAAACATTTAATAAGATGTGTCTTCGATTTTGTTTCAAATAGTTTGCTAAAAGATAGTGGGTCGTTTTGTACACAAAACAACGACAAAACATTACATTACGACATATTTTGTCGTAATAAGCTTACAGAACTATCAAATTAAATTTGAGTAGGATAATGAAATCTTCTACGGGCTGCGTGAGGACAAAGTAAATGAAACACCGTTTTCCTGTTACGTGTCGCCGTATTGTGGATTGCGGATGGTTCCAATGAATTACTATTATTAGCCAAGATAATTTATGTATCAAGTCTCTAAGCTCATTAACTTCTTTGACCTTTAGTGTAAAAAGTGGCTGCAGATCAGAAGGCAGTTATATTTTGACAATACACGTGCTTTATAGTCATTAAAATGATTCTAAACTCGGATAGTAGCTACTAGGGCCTAAAATATCCCCTAGGAATTTCATGACATGAAACCCAGGCTATTGCTTGAACTAAATTTAGAATACATGACCCAGGAAATCACAAAGGAACATAATGACAACAGCATTAGCTTATGAGGTGACCCTGATGCTCTGTATCGTGTTTTGTGTCGGCAAACGCTTTTCTAGGCTGCAATTGGATACAGACACTTATGACAAATGAGGTCCCACGAAGCTAACGATCGATCGCTCTATATCTGCCAGTTCGAAGAAGGTCAATCGATGGACTTCTGATGTTTGGTACCTTAGTATGATCTGTGGTATTTTTGCTCAGTTCGTATTAAAGCATTTGGTAGCATCTGCCTATCTTGTGATACATATTTAATTATCCCTGCCAACAAAATGGAATTCCTTTGATTTGTCATCCACAAAATCAAACAGTATACAAGTCCAAAAGTTAATCTGTGCTCTCTATTTCATTCAATGAAACCCCTTCATTGATGACTTCTTCTCTTTTGTTTACTTTAAAACTAAATCTAATCTTCTTCTTCTTATCGTATGGTTGATGAACAACCTGGTGTCAGAGTTTTTAAACCGCCCGTAGGCCTCTGACATGGCTTCACACACCGTTGAAAAATATCTCGGGTGTGCTGGTTTCCTCACGATGTTTTCCTTCACCGTTAACGCGTCGAATATAAGAATTTCGAAAAACACGTTGGTACCAGGCGGGGTATGAACTGGCGACCTCTCGCATGGCAAGCAACGACCTTAACCACTCGGCCATCGACGCTCACCAATCTAATAATCATTGTTCGCTTAAATAAGTGTACTTATGTATACTTTGACATTTTGTCCGGTCTTGAATTACAACCTCGAGTCATAAGGTAGGTATTCGTTGTCATCCCCTTGTAAAACATCGATCGTTTCGAGTGCTGTCAGGTGGCTTTCGTCAGGGCATGGGGCAATAATGAACCCCTAATGGCACTTGAAGTCGCCTTCAATTGAGGGGAACACAAAATGAGACGTTAAAACATATCACTCGATTTACATGATAATATTTTTATTAGACACCGTTCATTGGAATTGGATGGCAATTTTTAGGGTTCCGTAGCCAAAATGGCAAAAACGGAACCCTTATAGTTTCGTCATGTCCGTCTGTCCGTCTGTCCGTCTGTCCGTCTGTCCGTCTGTCACAGCCGATTTACTCGGAAACTATAAGTACTACAGTAATGAAATTTGATGGGAATATGTGTTGTATGAACCGCTACAAAAATATGACACTAAATAGTAAAAAAAAGAATTGGGGGTGGGGCCCCCCATACATGTAACTGAGGGATGAAATTTTTTTTTTCGATGTACATACCCGTGTGGGGTATCAATGGAAAGGTCTTTTAAAATGATATAAAGTTTTCTAAAAAACATTTTTCTTAAAGTGAACGGTTTTTGAGATATCAGCTCTCAAAGTCGTAAAAAGTATGTCCCCCCCCCTCTATTTTTATAACTACGGGGTATAAAATTCTAAAAAAAATAGAGGTGATGCATGCTAATTAACTCTTTCAACGATTTTTGGTTTGATCAAAGTATCTCTTATAGTTTTTGAGATAGGTTGATTTTTATTATATTTGCTGCTACGGAACCCTTTGTGCGCGAGCCCGACTCGCACTTGGCCGGTTTTTTTATTTTGGATCGGATGGTTGGTTTTTATTGGGTCAGAGAAATTAGAATAAACGGATAATTGCTTTAAATAAAATTTCTATGTGAGTAGATATAGCTAGCTACGTTCAAAAAATTCACTAAATTCATGATATACGTTATCATGAATTTAGTGAATTTTTTGAACGAAAATCAAGTATGAAAGAAAATGCGTTTCTTTATTTTATGTAGCTACGTACGTACGTAGCTAGCAACGAATCGGACGAACATACAATACTCGTAGGTCGCTCCCTTAATCATACTCACAAGTACCATCGTTGTCTACCATGGTATATTTTTATTAATCCGTTTAAGTGGGATTCTATTTGCTCTCTACCTTGTAGGTATTGATTTCTTGTAGTTAGGATCGACTATAACTGAATAGGAAGGTAGTGCTACTGTGTAGATAGTTGCAATGTCAATACAGCTTAGCATTGGACTTATCAGCTGGCATTCCTTTGTCCATGACATAATCTTCTGATACCTTATCAGGTCATGTTTACACACAATTAACCTTTAACTTATCAAATTCCACTAACATGTTTAATTTCTAAAGTCGTCACGGTTTTAATTATTAATACAATCTTCTTAAAGACCAATTTGTTTTAGTATTAAAGAAATTTGTTATCTTTGAAATTCCAGACTTAAAAAAACTTTTGTACCCTGACTTATTATTTAGAAACAGTAATCTTTATTACAATGTATGAAAGAGTCCACAGGAGTAACGACAAGTAGAGACATTTACTCAGTAACTGTGTGACCGAATAAGCCGATACCAAATTGGTGTTGCATTTGCATCTACATTCAAAGCATTCATAACTTATGTCAGTAGCTTAACCATTAGTCTCTGTATGTATTCATAGTACTTATTATGCTCATAAAAGTAAAGGTTACGGTATAGTTTATGAATCCTGTAAAGGTGTATCAATTTGGTGACTGATATCTCAGTGGTTGTGAATTAGTTAATTATCTGTGGCAAGGTTCTGGGAGTCGTGCTCAATGTGGTCTAGTTCGTCGGAGTCTAGACAATTGTTATTGTTATTTGTAACTCTAGTAGGTGGAATCCTAAGTGTGTCAATTGCAGCGCTCTCGGTCCGAGCAGTGTGCCAACTCGCACGCGCGGCCCGACGCCTCCACGTTTGAAGTCTTCGATCAAAGATATTTGACTAGATACGATGGCTTGCGATGTTATAGCAAAGAACTTTATCGTTTACATGATACTTTACTGATCCTACTTGTGCATGATTGATCCAAGTTTTTTAATCAGTATCAAAAAATGACTTATTGTGACCTCTTCACTTTCAACTTTCCTAAGGAAACCATTAGTTTAGTTTATTTTGTATAAAAACTTTGGTAATGGCAATTTTTAAATGTAGCACAATGCTACCCGTGAAAAGTTTATTCTTTAATGAAAGTACCAGAATTAGATTTTAAGAAACTTATGAAGCTACCAGAATTGATTTTATTGATCGAAGTAATTCGCAAACTATTCAAAGTGCGAGTGGGGTATCGAAAGCTGGATTATGAACGGACTAAAGCGGCTTTCTGGGTCGTCGATCGTGGCTGACCTGTTCGCGATCGCATTTTCGCAAGTGGCCGACCGCGCCGCGAGCTCTCCTTCCCTCGCGACGGTATTATGATAGCGTTGCTCTCTTTGTCCAAGTGCAAATATTTGGAATGCAACAGGGCGCTATTTTGGGTGCATTGTTAGTGTATTTATGCGTAGTTTGCGCGGGGGACGGCAGACAGTGTGTCTTCAGTTCATTGTACTTGCCCACGCGGATTTATACCGACGGAAACTAAATGTGCCAAGCTCAAACGGAATGCGGCTGTCATCTGAGGATGGCTTGCTGAAATATGTTTATTACCAACCTTTGCCAACAAGGTTGCTAAATCATTTTGTTTCTTAGAATGTTTGTATCCGGATTATTTAATAAATAATATTTGAAGCAATTTTTTACGTCCATGTTATTTGAGCTTATAAGCTCATCTGCCTCAGTAGCATATTAGTTTTTGAATACTGCTACTAATACCGCAGCTTAAAGAATCAATACACGCAAACGTGCTTACCATCTGCAAAGATGTAATTATGTATTACAGACTCGGTACAAATGAGCCGATGAAACGTGCAAACGAAGCAAGACGGCCAGCACTGAATGTTTTCAATCAACGGAGATTAAGAGGAGTTGTGGAGCCCGCTCGCTCTACATGAACTGTGCACCAATAAAAAGGTCACAGCGGCGATGTAACGAGGATCCGCGTATTATTTATAGACGGACCAACACGCGGTTTTATTTATCTAGATGCGGCCACCCGCCCGCGGCGGTGCGCGTTGCCAGCCGGTCGTTGTCTTCAGCTTGTCATTTTTGTAATCTTTCTCTGCTGTCTTCTTTGATTTTGATACTTATTTTGGCTCTATTATCTTCGTCTTGACTTTTTCGGCCTAGTTTCGCTGATTTTAGAACGGCCAGTCGTCACACGAAATGCTGTAACGATTTAATTCTAGATTTTATCGGATTGCGTTGGTTTTGTTTGATAGTGGATAGTATAGTTTGTTTGTATGCAGTAACAATTTGTGTTTCTTTTCTATTTAACACGTAAACATTCCATAAAATTTCCTCACGACATTCCCGTATTTAACTAAGCATCATCTTTTAGATGTCAATGTTTTTAAGAATGAATTTCAAGATCTCGTTTCGCAAACTAATCAATACATATATGGAAAACTGAGTGACTAGTATGTAAAATAGTCTGGCCACACTGGCGTATGTCGCCTCACGCACGCGACGTTAAAAAACTTAATGTTGCGAGGTGATTTATGTCCCTCGGCGTGTTTATGTTGCTGCACTCGTCACGCTGACAAAATGTACGCTTCGTTACCGAATATTATCTAACGTTGCGCAGAGATCTATCGTATCCTTTCAGACTCGCGTTTTAATGAAGATGTATACATGTATCTTTTACAGACTAGACCACATGAGAGAGAATGCGTTTGTTTTTCCTCTAAATGATATTCATTATTTTTTATGTATTAATTGTCTATTTTGATCTCTTGATTTTTAAGTCTTTCAACTTTCTAATGAACGAATAATTGTGACACCCTTTACGGTTAATCCTTTGTTAATTTCCATAGAATGAAGATCAATTTCACCATTCTGTAAATTATTTCGGAACTGTTTTTGGTAATGAGTTTTACTTTTAAACAATACATTAGGTACCGCAGCGCAGAGTTGCGTATTATATTCCTACGCTAAAGGTATTTCAGAAAGTATCCGCTGTGAATAAGTGTGTTAGGAATTCCGTATCGCGGTTTATCCTAGAATGGAGTTAAAGTCTGAACTTGGAGTAACTTGTGAGCGGGCATCGGCAGTGCTGTAAAATCTGCGCGGCGCGACGGACGTCTCCGCGGTCTGTCCCGGAAAGGATACGTTAGCTTCTATTTCGGGAAAAAACTTTTGTTGCACGTTTTTGGATGACTTTCCAAGAATTGGTTACGTAAATGCCCCGGAGGATCGGCTAGTTCGCACTCGAAACGTTTTGTGTAAACGGGATTCGCGATCGGTAACAGATAAAAGTTTGTATCGTGTTTTGGTAACCTCGTTCTTGAGAGGGACTGTTTACAGAATAAATATTTGTGCTGGATAGAGATATAGTCCGTGTGTAGTTGGTTTATGTGATTCGGTGTAGCCGCGTGGAGTGTTGGTTTGTTTGTTGTGACGATGTCGGGCGCCCATGGATAGTGAAGGGCGGCTCGTGTTCTGGAAGAGCGGCGTGTGGGAGGGTGGGGCTCCCACTCTCAGCTGCAATACCTGCAAGAAGCGCCGGGCCGAGAGGATGAGTGTCAACGACAGGATGAATTCCCAGGGGTAGGTACAAAGGCCAAGCTCTATCTTGTTCTCTAGGGAACCATCTGATTAGAGTCGAGAGACATCAGCTCCCTCGTATGTCCGGTGATGATGACAAGGCTACTCCAAGCAGTCATCGTAGTCATTCAGGAGAAAAAATCTCACCTCTTTCCCTCGCGTCGCGCCGTTATTCTGTTGAGATTGATTTCTTTATCGAAGTGCAATCATTTTGAAAGCAACCCATCAAGTTGACCTGCCTGTTAAGTGTTTTGTTTTAGTATGCAATTATTTGTGCAACTTACACATTTGATTTAGCCATTATGCGACCGCACCGTGGGGCTCGATCTTGCCTTTAACTAGAACGATCGGGCCTTAGTCAACTACGCTAGTCAACTTACACGTATATCAGGAAAATAATTCAATGTTGCTGCACGGAGACATCTGGAAAATGTAATTGCGAGACATATAAGGTGATGCCACCTTAGGGGTTATTTATATACGTTATTCAAGTTTTAATAAGGATATTATTCTATTATTTACTCATAGGAGATTGATTATCCTTATGTCCATGATTTAATTGTTCTGAATGTGCTACTCTATGGTGTTGTGTAACACAGTAAATGATAATAATTATAGGATCTTAGACGTCAGATATAAGTGAATAAACTTCCTCCTGGATTTGCTTTGTTTTCGTTTCGATGAAACGCATGTGATCAGATGACCCATAACAATATTACAATTCGTTATTATGTTACCTTCCCAAATCTTTATTATATAGTGTGATTTTGACAGTAAATTGTGTTAGTAATGTGGGTTCGATTTCCACCCGGGTCAAATATTTGTGTGACGAACATCGGGGTTTATTCCATGTCGGGATGTGTTATTAAATGTATTTAAACATCAATATTCGTAACACAAGTGCTTAAGCTACTTACCACGGGATCAGATCAATGTATGTGATGTTGTGTAATATTTATTTTATTTATTTATTTAATAATAATCAATGTTTCTTGTCAGTTCTAATATTATTTAAGATCTCCTCTGTATAACATCTTGCGTCGTACATTTAACGTTTGTTTGCTAGTGTAAATACATTTTACAATGGAACAAAAGATCTAAATATTATAGGTACAGTACTTACTCTTCGAGCTCGAAGATAAACACAGTACTCAAACCAAATTGTACTATTTAAAATGTGAACACGTGATCAACTATGTGTAACAGTGAGCAGGAAATAATATGATTTTAGAATTCCAGTGGGATGTTACGCATTACCATTAAGGATTCTTAATATTATTAGATGATTGATTTAACTTTTGTAAGAAAAAAAAATACTAAGCGATTGATGTCTATATCAATACATAGTATAAAACAAAGTCGCTTTCGCTGTATGTCCGTATGTATGCTTAGATCTTTAAAACTACGCAACGGATTTTGATGCGGTTTTTTTTAATAGATAGAGTGATTCTTAAGGAAAGTTTGTAATAAAATTTACCCGAAGCGAAGCGAGGGCGGGTCACTAGTACCTAAATAAATAAAAAAAAATTGTATGATCGATGGAAATTACAAATGATTTCCAATTCAAGAATCAATCCATGCTTTGTATGGCTTGGTAATAATTACCCAGTTACAAATGTACGGCGTTATATAATATCTGATCTAATGACGTGATGATGAGTTTTCTTTTACAATTATGGCTGATTGTCCCATTAAGATCACGTTGACCTGAATGACACTCGTCATGTGTTGCCAAAATCGCTAACAACACCACCTTGCGGCGATTAGCTTTCTCCAAATGAGTGTACTTCTCACGTCACGGTTTCCATTGAACCGGTGTGAGTCATGTGCACCGGTGTGCCAGTTTTATGAAGCTTCACAATATTCATCCTTGGAGCCAGGTGCCACGAGATGCGGTTTTTACCCCTGCCCAGGACAAAAATGTTTCATCATCTTTACTATCAGCAAATATAAGTCCCCACTGGTGTGGCACGAGCCTACCCTAAACTAGAACGATCAGTAGCGCTACCATGAGTTTAAAAGTTACGGACTCGATATAGCCTACGTAAATATGTCTATGAAAAACTTGTACAGCGCCCCTGGTGGTCACGCTAAGAACTAAAATCGGTCATATGAAAAAAACAACTCGATAGGTTTTTAACGTACGTAAGTTTTCGATAGCCAACTCATGGTACCGCTACAGGCCTTAGTCAATCACCCTGGCAGGCTAGAATTTGAACTTTAGAATTTCTTCGTAGGTGTGCAAGTTTCCTTATTATGTTTTCCTTGACCGTTGTACAAAAATGCAATTATTTGTGCTATGTTTGGTGATTTTCATCTATCTATGTTAGAATATTTGTGCGTACTGCTGTCGGTTTTGAGATTCTTAAGATTACATAGCATACTTAGCACGGATTCTAATCAATATAAGATTTAAGACTTTTGCGTTCCATTACACTAAATATTAGTCTTTATGGGTCTACACGCGTTATTAGGAGTAACAAATTACATAGCTACTTACTGCCCGACGTTTCGACTGGGTTGCACCAATCATGGTCGCGCGCGAACTGATCAAATTTGTTATTCTAATAAATATTTGGAATTTTCATATTTTCTCCTCTTAAATGGATGATATCGGTGAGACTATAAACGCCTAGTCAAAGGTTAAACTGCTGAACCCATTACGATAAAATGAGGCATGATGGAGATTAAAGCTAAGCCCTCAGATTGGACAAGCTAATATTTACTCAATTGCACCAAAATAGAGTAGCGTTATACGCGATAAATTACTTCTCGTACCGGAAATAAATTGCTAGGGACAACAAACGTTAGTATACCATCAGTTCTGTTATCAGTTTCCTGTATAAAACTACCTACACGTAGTATTTAGCAAAGAAAATGCAACATATCGATACCTTAAATCTCAAATGGCGTAACCACCAAAACGCAACTTTTCAGGAGAGCGAAAAAACGAAAAAAAAAGTTTTTTTTTTAAGAGGTGAAGGTCGTATCTCCCGAAAGTAATTGTCTTTTGTGCTTTAAAATAACTTAATAATGAAAGAAAACGTATAATTTCCACTCTGTATTACGCTTTTTACAGAGTTACGCCATATGTTACGTTTTCATAGTGATGTAATGGGTAATACTCACCATGTAAGTTTTATAACAGGATGAAGAATTTTTGTATATGGGAAATTACAATTATAGTTATACGTAATTTGATTAATTTTGTAATTTGTAACCCCCGCTGCTGTATTGTATATTCACCATACATTTATCTATGTATTCAGCCATTTGCGTACTTGTGCGCATAGATTACGTTCCTCCGTGTATTTATCATTTTTTTGTGACCGTTACGTTGACTTTGGCGCGTTATTGGTCTTTGATTCTGATTTGTGTTTGAACATTGATTTAAAATGCCGAAACAAGGAAAAGCAATAAATAGCCAGTGTCTCCGCAATCTTAATCCCCCCGCGCATCAATACTAACAATAATAATGACAATCATGTGTTTAGCGATTTTGGGTGTAAACGCCTTTCTTTTGTATTGCAATTTCGAAAAATAGCGTGTCTTACGAGTTACGCCGAAAAATTATGTCCCTTACACCCTTTTTTTTCGACATTTTTTTCACGTCACAATAATTTCTAGGGGCGTAACCACCAAGTAAATTAGACTAAGCCTTTTACGACCTGTTTACCTTATGAAAAGTGTTCAAATCTATTTATTTATTTATTTATTATTAATAGGAAAACACAACAGACTACAATCATTATTGCACATACAGACATTCCAGCTTAGAACTTAAAAACAGAACTGTAGTCCTAAACGTGTTTACACGTAAAACATATAACAAATCGCATGGTGAGCAAACAAACTTTTTAGATACTAAATTAAATAGGATTTAAGAGTAAATATTCTGAATTATGTCAATAAATTACACAGTTTAGTCAATAATTTAGATTTACATGGAACATGTTTTGATGACAACATTAATTACGAAGAAAGATAGTTAATAATATTATTTAAATAAAACTTAAATTAGATAACAATAATATGAGATATAAATTTAGATTACGGTAGTATTACACAATGTCAAGTTGATTCCTGATGTCAAATAATGATAAAATAAAATAAAATACAAATAACAAATGCAATTTATGAAACACTAAAACTAGGATTCCTTGAGGAGATCTAGCAGGACCTTACGGAAATGACTTATTTTCGAATCAAATAAGTCCAAATCTGGGCAACATTTGCTGTACTCCTCATACAACCGACAAATTCGCAGCATAGGTTGGTTATGGGAAACATTATTGTGGCAAATTGGTAAATAAAACATTGGGTCGTAATAACCTTGTTTTTGCGAATTTGAGGATTTTAAATATACAGATCGATAGAGAAAAAAAAACTGAATAAAACTGCATTAAAAAGTCATTTTGACCAAATTGGCGGTTACGCCATTTGAGATTTAAGGTAGCGATATAACAATGGTTAGTTCGTTTGTGTTATGTGTTCGTGAAATAGAGGAAGATCCCAGAGCCGCCAGACATCACTTATTTTCTAATGGACAAAATATATACGATTGAGTAGTGGTGGGGTGTACTATCATCATATGACTAGTTGCTACCTTGACCAGACGGCCATTTTTCAGATATCAACCAATCAAGGTACATAGAAACACTGCTCACCTCACTTAAATTCTGATGGCTGATTTTAACATATATTGCACACAATATCATTAAAAATCAGGTTTCATTACTCCCAGACACATGCGGTCGGCGGTTTTACCTTACAGACGCTTTAAAGCTATGAAAAAAATTTTACTTTTTAATGATATTGTGTGAAATATATGTTAAAATCAGCCATCAGAATTTAAGTGAGGTGAGCAGGGTTTCTATTTACCTTGATTGGTTGATATCTGAAAAATGGCCGTCTGGTCAAGGTAGCAACTAGTCATAATGATGATAGTACACCCCAACACTACTCAATCGTATATATTTTGTCCATTAGAAAATAAGTGATGTCTGGCAGCTCTGGGATCTTGGACCAAAATGTGACCTATTGTAAGAGAGAAAAGATAAGTCATTAATGCATTCAATCATATCATAATTATAGGTTTAATTATTGTTGTTACATCGCTTTAAATTTGTACCAATTTGGTACAGATTCAAAGCGATGTAACAAAACTATCCTTACTAATATTATAAATCTGAAAGTAACTCTGTCTTGTCTGTCTGTTTGTTACGCTTTCACGCATAGAATACTGGACCGATTTAAATGAAATTGGGTACAGATATAGTCCAGAGCCTAGGAAAGGTTATAGACTTTTTAACCGACTGCGCTATAAGGAAGTAATGTTTTACCCGTTAAACGTCTCTACGCGGATGAAGTCGCGGGCGGAAGGCTAGTTAAAAATAAACTAGTAATAGTTACTAAAGTTCCCAAAATCCCAAACATCATTCCTAATACCCATGAGTTAGGTTGTGTGAGGACGATTACAATCCCAGTCACGTATCGTTTGACTAAACTGCTTTGATGATAGCACACCATTGATTGTTTCTGAGCGCCTAATAAGTATGGAGGAAGTACTGTATGATGGTTTTATGTTATTGTTTTCCGGATTCCTAGTTTTGTGACTAATTCTAATTGGTTAGACTGATGTAATTTACAATACAAATTTTTAGTAGGTGTAACTGTAAAGAGAATTTTGATGATCCATCCATCCATAAAATCACGCCTTTTTCCCAGAGGGGTAGGCACAGATCACTTCCAGCGATCCACTTTTCACCTCTGTGGGAAACGTGACGTGACGGGTTGTAGACCACGTCGCCGCCATTCTGCCTTGTGCATTGTAACAAGGTCATTGCGTTCCCACGAGTAGCAAGGATATATGACGGGGCAAGGAAAAAGGGAGGAAGGATACTATCGCCTCGGATGATTTGGACTGAGTCGATAGTAGCTCGAGGAGCAGGGGTCGTTTACCCGTATACCGTTCACCAACCACCGGACTGACCGGACAGATAGTTGTGACTGGTATCCCCTGACACTGAGAATTTTGATGATAGTTAAGATTTTAAGGAACTAATGATAAATCGTTAGCTTTTTTCCTTTAATTACTTTCATTTTACCTTTTGGGTTTTGCATTGCTTACATTCAAATTACAATCATCCTCCCATACAAGTAATCAAATCACCGTTTTTAATTAGGGTTAACTTTTAGCGTTGTGTTTGAGGAAAACCCGATACGAAATATTAACGTGTAAGTTATTTATTTATTTATTTTTTAAAAGGCACAGCTACAGAATACAGTTCGTACATTTCAATAAATTACAGGTCCATATCTTCATTTCAAAACTGTATCCCAATAAAAGTTGCGCACAGCATTTACTTTTATATAAATCTAAAATCTTTATTTTGGCATTGGCTCAAAAACTCGACAAAAGGTTCAAAGGGTTTAGTTTAAAACTCTTTTTATTAAAGTACATCATATTGTTCTAAAGTATCAAAATAATTTTCAGCTAATAATAAATCTTTGAGAATCTCTTGCCCGGTGCCGCCTGGTCTGATCACTGTTATTCACTGGTTGTTAATGTAGAGTTAATTGAAACTTTTTGAAACTTGAAACGATTTACAAATTGAAATATTGAATCAGCAACTTTGAACAACGGGACTGCGGATAAACTTGCGCGACGTCTGCCTGTGTACAGTCAACCAAGAAAGAGGTCTACCACTTTTGACAAAAGTTTCTGCTAGATGAAACGATCGCTAAACTTGACTTCTCACTGTCACAATCTTATTGCTAGGGAAAATTGACCTTGTTTGTTTCATGACGTTAAAACGAATCTCAACCGTTGGGTGGTAGACCACGTTTTTTGCTGACTGTACTTGGGTGGACTTAAATTCAGCGAATGGGTTTATAAAGTTAGCGTGAATTAATAACATTTGTATCTCATTTAAATAATTTCTGAACTACCATTGGATAGGTTTTTAATTGTTAACATTTCAGGAGCAATATTTAATAATGTATGTGATGGTTTAGTTTAGTTTATTAATTAAGAAGTTCTTAAGTAGTCAACCAACAGCGCACTAGGCCAGCGTGGTTGACTATGGCCTTATCGCCCTAGTTTAGGGCAGGCCTGTGCCCTAGGCCGTATATGGGCTGATGATGATGGTTATTAAATAATTTAATAATAAACTAATCTGTCACCTAGAAACGAAATTCTGTTTCCATAAAAAAGCGCTAAACCTTAGGCGTAGATCTGATGTATTGCTTGACAAAAAATCATGTTACATCAGTAAACATTACTTAGTCGTGGTTTATGATGAAACTATGGTTCCGGATCAAAGCTCCTTCAACGGTGTCGATTCAAAAATACATTATCGATACAATTTATCAAAGTGCTCGTCAAATGAACCAGGAACACTGAAGATACAAAGTACTAAACCGGTCATTGTCATGGTTACAGATTGATAACGTGTACGTTGCGTAATATCTTCAAGTTTCCGAACTTATCAGTTCTTTGGGTTGTTGACTTTGTACTTGTTAATAATTCTTCACTTACCTAGTCACTAGTTGTCATTACTGTACGTAAATCATTATCAGCCCATATACGCCCACACTGCTGGGACATAGGCCTAACTACTAGGGTGATCAGGTCTTAGTCAACCACGCTGCGAAGTGTGGGTTGGTCGACTACGCAACCTTAGAATTTCTTCGTGTTCAGGTTAGGTTAGGTGTTCAGGTTTCCTCACGAAGTTTTGTTCACCGTTAAAGCGTCGAATAATCGTCGTACCTACATGTCGCACTGAAACGCAATCGTTCAGCTTCCACTTCCAGACCTTCGGCAGGAGTTATCTCGCATACGAGATTAGGACTTACCGTGATAAATGTGCGTAGTCGGGATCGATCGGGACCTCCATTCATCTATCCTAGCTCGCCGGCTTTACTATTGACTTCGTATGGGTCTAGCAATCCTGGATTTATTTTCATGAAAAATTGCTACGTGTGATCGTCATTTCGATTTGCTTTAGCGGAGACGAATGAATTAGGTAATACCATTGGATGCTTAGACTCGTATTATCGTTTACATATTTTGTCGCCTCATCGCTGTTTGGTAAAATAAACTTAGTTGGTGCTTAATAGGGTGTATATTTGAAGGACAGTTTTTAGAATTCGTCAAAGGACTAAGTAGGAAGAGTAGACTACGCTTAGTCTTACTTCATTAAGAACCACAGATATTGATTAGTATTGAAGATAGAGTCTCTTCTTCCAGAATAGTTAGGGCCAGGCTATATCCAACTAACTCGTAAAACGTCGGCGACTCGTCATAAACCCGCCATTATCAGCTTTAGAGCCATAATGCTGGGAATAATCCTCGTAAATCAACGATATGGAGTTATTTTTACGGGATACGGTACGCACCATATAGTATTTTAAACATTAATTTGTTTATTATTTTTAGGCAGGATATTTCTGAAGATATGAGCACTTTCTCCGTACTGAAACATTGTCAATTCAGAATACTTTCGTACACAGTTCGATTGTTAACAATATGTTTTTGTAAATCCGGGATTCAATATAAAGCATGTTTAAGGATATTGCTTCTCAGCTATAATATTTATATCATTATCATCATCATCAGCCCACTTCCGTCCACTGCTGGATTGGATAGAATAAACTATTCCGCAATGATAGCAACAACCTAATATCTCAACCTTTGCCGTTTACTATGTTTCCCTGTTCTACCCATTCTTGGGTAACATGGCTAAAGACGAACTTCCTGCTTAATCCGTTGATGAAGCAAGGACACTGCTGATTGCAGAATGCAAGGCATGAGATAGAGCTCCAAGTATTATTGCGGGCAGTTCAATGTATTTGCCCATATCGTGCCAGTATCGAAATCCATACGTCCACTTTGCGCTCTGATTAGCTAGATAACGTGTCAATATCGAATAACTAGCAACTATATTAAATTTTCTGATCGATAAGTTGACTCATTTCACTGACTAATTTGTCTGGTATCTTTCAGATATGTAAGTAAAACTGATCGATCTTATATAATGGTTTTGAAATGAGTCAAATTTAAAATAAGCAGTCTAACTCATGTGTAAATAATTTTTATAAATAAAATAATAAATATTTATAGGACAACTTATAAATATTTATCAAAACATAACTTGAAAATCGATTCATTCAAATTGAGAAAAATGGTTATTGAAATATGGAAAGTAGAGTTTAAGCGGTGTTTGAACCGCTAACGCGAAATGTTATTTTGCTAGTTTTCCAAGTATAATTGCCAGGTTGACTTTATTAACCGGACTAAGTGGTCCTGTGTACCTGGACCAAGGGGCGTATTAAGATCTCTTCATTTCAGTCAGTTATGCAGTCAGAGCATTGGTTGCTATATGATAAAGACTTCTTTTTAAATTTATATAGATGATGGAGGGGTTATATCAGTCTGTATTATTCTACAACTATAGGGCACCACAACTAAGTGTACCAGAAATACGAAGTTATTCGATGCCCATTCTTAAACTGACTGGAATTAAGAGGTCGTAATACGCCCCCTGGACGAAAGCCGCCGGCCGCAGGATGCCGAACATTCTATGGGCGCCATCTGTCGTGGGATTTATTTATAGCTGTCATTATTCCCGGACGAGCTAACAATGTGTTGGAACTTGAATACTGAGAGAATGTCCCTTGGATGCAAATGAATTCCGGAGTCATCTCTTCACGATTTAGATGATGATTGATGGTCGAAACGTTTGATATGTTGATCTTGGAAATCCAAACCTTGCATATTTATTATTTAAACAATTGAATATGTCCGCGTAGTAAAAAATAATTGGTCTGATCTTTTAAATTAACTTATCTATCAATATCGAAGCCTATGTGTTAGCATCCGTACCTTTTTCATGGAAAATGATTGCTTTAGGAAAGTTAGTTACTTGATTTCCTAACGTCTCCTTTATCGTTTCAATAATGACACAAAGCCAAAGCCTTAAATATAGAAATTCCCCCTGGAGTGAAAGCTACAATTTCCATTTTACCTGTAAAAGGGTACAAAGGGAGAAGACTAAGTAATTTAATATCGAGGCGCAGACAGTGCAGGAACTATACACCGGTCAACGAACCCCGAAGTTTTTAAATAGGATTAGTGAATACACCGTCTGATAATTTCGCACGGTCTGACCTCTTTCTAAATGACCGATGGTATTTCCGCTGTGGCATCGTTGCGTGCGGCGTAGTTGATGCACCTATTTTCCCATATTATCTTGACCTTGGAGACAGTTTTGTCAAATTGCTGCTAGGTCGAATAACTGACCGCGCTATGAGTTACGCGATGCCAGGTTTCATTACAGATATGCCGTTCCATACACTCGTACTTATAATATTTTGATTGTCAGCTGACTAATAATGATCATGTGAACCAACCTAATGATAAGTTTTCATTTGAGTGTAATGTTGAGCGTATTGTGGTCGAATTTCCCTATTTTCCTTAAAATCTGGCGTTGCCGATGAATTATTGATTCAGAACTTCCCAGAACAGATCGGAATTTCGGTGAAATATTTTGCATATCTGTTTATTGGAATATGTTAGAAAACTATTCGGCTTACTATTATTTACAACACGGATTCGACATACAACATAGCCCCAAGTATGTGTTGTGTTTGTATGCCTCACAACTGCCATTGTTCTAAGCGTTTAAGTCTTAATAAAATATTTGCGTAAGCGCTACTCATCCAGAACTGGATATCAAGCCAGTGCTCTCGAGTTCATCAGGTGTTAGCTATACGGTGTATATGTCACCGGAAAATAACAAGAACCGCAAATTTATAACTTTCCTAGGAAAATTATAAACTTTCGTAGGATTCTACACGAGAGATAAAATGTATTATTTTACGCCTAAATTCTAGGAAGTTTATCAATTTGCGACGTCGTGTGGTAAATTTATAAACTTACGGATATTCATTCGTAAGATTCTACGCGGTTCGGCCAATCACAAAAGAGTGTTTAATTTTACGCTTCTTATAAAACGGAAAATAACACACAGCTCTCTGATTGATTGACGCAAGCAGTGGCAATGTTTTTTATGTCCATAGACTTAGGTAATCTTTGACATGTTGCAATAAGTAGACAAATTCAGGAATCTACTTATTACGTTTGATTTGTTAAATGTTTGTATATTTTAGAACTAGAGGACGCCCGCGACTTCGTCTGCGTAAAATCTGATGTAAGATGTATTTTGATTGTAGAACCTGACCGTGTATTCCCGCTGTCCTCGCAAACGTAATCCTTCATCCGTTTTAAAAAAATCTATAAACACGTAAAAGTTCTCCCATACTAATTTTCACCCCCACCCCTCACCCATTACCGCCATGGGGGTTAAATTTAAAAAAAAAATGGTGTTTTATCTCCCCGGAGTGCCAGCTACCTCCATACCAAGTTTAAAAATGGACAAACACGTAAAAATTCTCCTCATACTAATTTTCACCCCAATTACGTTACGATTCTGTTTCGGTAAAATTTATTTTAAAATAAAAACACTTTTTAGGACCCTAATAGTTCTTTGTTTTTTTTCCTAATTTGGCATGTCTGATTTTACCTAAGTCTATGGACTTAAGCATCGCCACTGCTAGCGTCAACCAATCAGAGAGCTGTGTGTTATTTTCCGTCTTATAAGAAACGTAAAATTAAACACTCTTCTGTGATTGGCCGAACCGCGTAGAATCTTACGAATGAATATCCGTAAGTTTATAAATTTACCACACGACGTCGCAAATTGATAAACTTCCTAGAATTTAGGCGTAAAATAATACATTTTATCTGTCGTGTAGAATCCTACGAAAGTTTATAATTTTCCTAGGAAAGTTATAAATTTACGGTTCTTGTTAGTTTCCGGTGACATATACGCTGGGTCAGCTGGGTGTTATTATGTTAAGCGCGTATGGTATACCCTAGGTTATGTTATGTTGACCCACTGGTAGTAACACATGTCAGTGATCTTAGGATTACTATACCCTGATCGTTATTGTGTTGTGCGGGTTAGGTATACCCCAGTTGTTATTACATTGAGCGGGTTAGATATACCCTAGCTATTGGTCTTGTTATGTAGAGCGGGTTGTCAGCCGGTCGCTCCCACGCCTTATCGCCTATCGCGACGGAAACAAGCAGAACACGGCTTTGGCGAGTCAACGGCCCTTTATCAAGCGGGGACGCGCCCTCCGAACGTTTTTATTATGAATTCCTCTATAAAATTGTTATTGCGTTTTATGTATGAGCCTGGGACTTAAAAGGCTAGTTTAAAGTGGTACTTGTGGGCTGGTTATGAAATTATTGCAAACCTTTGTTAATTACAAATGTATCGATAAACTTAGTTTAGTCGCTAAATCGGAAGTGTGACTAGAGCGTAGTCGTTCAGTAAAATATAGAAAAAAAAAATACACTTACACTAGAATTTCAAATAATAGCATTAAAAAGTTTCCTAAACCTAGACGTTCGTAAATCTTGCCCATTCCAATTTTTCTTAATCAAGAACATTTTACACGTCCACCGCAGGAGACTAATCACCCTTTCTCCCATTTAGAAAAGTTTAATTGCAGTCTAATGCTAATTGGAGTTAAACTTCAGCCACAAGTCTAACTTTCAGCATTTTCCTAAAAACTCATAGACGTGATTTCAGTAAAGATGTGGTGAAAATGTTTAAAAATAAACAGAAAAGTTAACCGCAATCAACAAAAGGAAGGATGTTGAAGAGAAGAATGGCTTGGCACCCCTTCGGGACAAAGGGTGTCGAGCGAACGGATACCGAACGAAATACGGAAATTATCCAACTTTTAAGACCCTGAATTCTTTCAATATTTATTTTCAAACATACAGCCGTTCTCGCAGATACATAATGTTTCGTTTTGCTTGTTTCAGTGAATTAAAAAAACTCTCGGAAGAGAGTTTAACGCGGCAACCGGAAGAAGTATTCGATATCATCTGTAAATTGGGCGAAGGTTCATATGGAAGCGTTTATAAGGTGATTATTACGTTCATAATATTCTGAAAGATTACGAACTTGAACATTTTATTGATTTACATAAACATAAACGAGGCCGTCTTAATGTGTGATATTAAAAATATAAGGGTTGATATAAAACCTTGCGGCACTCCAACTTTTAACACTACAATAACCAATAAATTAAGTTTCCAGCTTTCTCAACCAAGAAATGACATTAAATTAACAAAGTTAGTTCATTAAAATACCGAAGCAACAATTTTATGAAACTTAAACAGCTTCGAAGTTTCAAGATTGTCGGAATCAAAGGCTATTTATGAGTACCAGCCGAAACTTTAGCATTTTGAGATGGAGTTTAAAAAATGAAAATTGAGTTTGCTAGCCTTTATACGCAGTCTAGGAAAGGTATATAAAAGTCGTTACGCCCCAGAAAGCGGAGTGTTTAACTTATTCAATTCTCCCCTCCACCTCTAAAAACAAAAAGTCAGCCAGGGTGGACCGTGACGGGGCGGGCGTGTTTACATTGAATCGTATATTAGTTCTGTCTGTGTGTCTGTACCTACGCCCTTTGCCACAATTTGATGAGTAACAGTGAGACGACAGATCCAGACTCAAAGTTCATCTCCTATTCTGTATTGTATGACAATTTTCTCAATGTTACTGTTGTTACTTTTAGAATATTACGAATTAAAACAAAAGTAATTTTATCAGAAGCAGTTTGTAGAAGTTACTTACGAGATGTGAAATTATAGCCAGAAAGAAATTTAGACATTTTATATGAGTATGCCAAAAAAGGGGTAAAGTGATGGCCTGAATGCCATGGCAGGAACTATTCAGCCTTGGCCGGAGATCGACAACTTTGCAGTGAATTAAGGGAGACTTTTACCCAGCAATGGCATCCTATCAAGTTAAGTTAGGCATAGGTTCAATAAAAAATATCCGAGTATTTATCTATCTTAGTTTTTGGGCTTGTTTCTTTACTGATGCCCTCGGCTTTTATTGTGCCGCGAGCCGGGGCCCTAATTATGTAAAGCGCTCGTATACACGCGCCCGGCTATCGTTTTACTTTAACGTAGTTTCGTTTTCCACTTTGTGTGCATAGCTTTCACTTGATACCAAGTAGACTTCCGTAAAAACAAACTAAAAAGCAGCCACGGGTTAAAAGTTTTTCAGATTTTTTACATTGGATGTAGTCAATGTGGCCATTTGGTCTCTCGAATGTTTATTTTATACTTATGACCCGCCCTCGCTTCGCTTTAGGAAACCGCATCAAAATCCGTATCCATAGGGACAGACAGATACTATGAAATGAGATTTTTTTGATCAAAATATATGTTAAGCTTGATTCACTTCTTTCGTAATTCAAGGCCTTTTATATTTGCATGAAGGCCGCCTATGAGACAAAGTTTATAAGGCCGTGTCATTACATGTACTTCAAAGTCTTTAACGTGATTATAACTTGTGCCTAGTACACGTAATGAAGAATAGCAGAATAAAAACCTCAATCAGCCCATCACCGGTTTGACCAATACAAATGATTGATGAGCGTCCTCTTGAAACCCCATAGTAACATCGAGGTTGCAGCCATCGCGTGCCGCTCAGCCCTCGCCCCTTCGCGACTCAAAGCTATACGGTTTAATAACGAGAGCTTTATGTAACTGTGCCTTAATGAAGGGTTAACAGCGGTTTGATTTTTATCGGCCGCCATTGTGATGTAAGACCGGTGTTTTCCCAGTTATGGTTTACTACGGCGTAATCTACTGTGATGTTGGAAATCAAGGCTTTATTTTTAAAACTGGTTCATTGGTTTACGTTGTTTTGAATGAAGTTGAAAATCCTGCTTACTTTCCACTCGCTAAAGTAGTTTAATAAGTTATGGTCAGTGTCCTTTAGAGGAGCTAGCACATTGAGATTATGATGGATTTGCTATCTTAAATTGATCTGTGGAATCTGCTCATGTTATCCTATCTTGTCAAAACGAAAAATACCTTACCATTTATAAACCGCTTAAACGGTAATAGTACCTATGATTCTACCACCTGTTCAGAATGCCGATCCTACCAAGAAAACATGACAACACGATAGTCATTGGGTAAACTTTTAAAGAACAATCGCGTGAAAGCTTGCTTACGTAGATGTTATATTCAATTCTTCTGTTCTGACTCCAGGCACTACACAAAGAGAGCGGGCAGGTGCTGGCCATTAAGCAGGTGCCGGTCGACACGGACCTGCAGGAGATCATCAAGGAGATCTCCATCATGCAGCAGTGCGACAGCCCCTACGTCGTCAAGTACTACGGCAGCTACTTCAAGAACACGGACCTGTGGGTGAGTCACGGTGCCCTGGAACTGTTAAAGACGAATCTTAAGTAATGGTGGTCTATGAACGAGGTCATAGCCATTTTTAGTTTTAATTAGATTCCAAGCTGTTGCAGCAAAGTTGGCTGCACTTCTGTTATGGATACTAAAGATGGAACAAATACAAAAGCGGTATTGATCTCGGATGAATTCGAACCTGACTATCCAAGACTCCTGGTAAAAGACAGTTAGGTACTCTGTAAAATAATATTGCTTCATTGAGTCCTTGGCCGAACCTCAGAAATCACTAGGGGTGAGAGCCATCCGCTCCCCCGCAAGCCCGGTGATGATGACAAGGCTCCTCCAAGCCATCATCGTTAGTCAGTTAGGAAAAAAACCTCAGAAACCATGGCGTGACCTGGCGCAAAAGATAGTAGCTCTACCAAACGGATGGAGCATTTGGTAGTTCTATCTCTAATATCTCTTAAATTGTCAACAGTCACTTTGTTACTTCATTTAATTGATCATTTTTGATTTAATGTGTGTAGGTATTTATAAATATCTATGTAGGATGTATGTCTCTGTTGCCCATAGTTGTATAAGCTCTGCTTAGTTTGGGGTCAGAAGACCGTGTGTGATAATGTCCCAGATTTATTTTTGTTTTATAATGATTATCAACAGACCGTCGAAATAACTTCCAGATCGTGATGGAATACTGCGGCGCCGGTTCAGTGTCCGACATAATGAGGTTACGAAAGAAAACTCTCTCGGAGGACGAGATCGCGACCATCCTCTGCGACACGCTCAAGGGCCTGGAGTACCTGCACCGGCGGCGCAAGATCCACAGGGACATCAAGGCGGGGAACATCCTGCTCAATACAGAGGGACACGCGAAGCTGGCTGACTTCGGCGTAGCGGGACAGCTCACGGTAAGGGACGCTCTCGAAAAGGGGATGATTGCGACCGTCTTCTAGGCTAAGAAGCAACGCTGGCTTCAGCTGTTTAGATTGACCTATGCGAGGTACGTCACTAGTTTAGTAACGTTCTTATTTCGAACCCTGCCCTCCCTCCTCTCAAGGGATTATACCTTTTTTGATTGTTGTGCAAAATTTGTCAATGTCGAGATTCTAATGGCTGTATCTTTGAAAACGGTTGACCTTTCTCAGAAGCTTAATCTGTGTACAGCTTATAATGTTCTCGGACACTAATATTTCATGCCAATTTCAACTGGATTCGTTCACGTTTTCACACGAATAAAAAGCTTTGACTTACAGTCTATAGGACTGTAGGAAATATTAAAGAAAGAGTATAAAGGTTTAGTTTTTCCTTAAGAGATCCAGAACCCCATAAATAAAGCAATAATCTATTGCGCCTGTCGACCTCATATTTGGATCTCACTACCGCTTACCATCAGGTGGAGTGAGGTCATCTTGTTAGCTTATTATTAAAAACTAGCGACCCGCCCTCGCTTCGCTTCGGTATACCTCTATCTCTATATCAAAATATAGCTGTGCCCGCGACTTCGTTCGCGTGGACTACAGGATTTAACATATAAAAGTTTATCCTGCTAACTCTCGTTCCCGTGAGAATTTTTCAATATCCTGTTCCAACTATCACTATCATCATCCTGTCACATTCATGAATGCAAATAAATACTTTGACTTTGACTAAGCTTTAAGTTTACTATGGTACCTGCATTAGGGCATCGAGCCCGGGTTTACCCGGTCCTAAAAACCCGGGTTTTTCCAGGTTTTAGGAGTCACAAAAAACCCGGGTTTGAAAAACCAAAACCCGGGTTTTTCGGGTTTTTTAAATGCTTCAAAAACACGACTTATTCAGTAAATGTTGGTGTTGCCATCACCATCAGGTGATCCGTCTGTTCGTCGACCACCCATCATCATCATTATCAGCCCATTTCCGTCCACTGCTGGACATAGGCCTCCCCAAATGCACGCCATCGCCATCTCGTTTTCGGCTACTCGCATCCAACTCCTACCAGCCGTCCTGCGCATATCATCACTCCACCTGGCCTGAGAGCGTCCTACACTTCGTTTGCTGAGACGCGGTCTCCATTCTAGAACCCATTTACCCCAGCAGTTGTCGGTTTTATGGCTGATGGCAGCGCACTGCCACCTCAGCTTGCTGATGCGATGAGCTACGTCGGCTTTGGTTCTCTGCTGGATCGCCTAACTTCCCGATTTGATTTGATCCCGCAGAGAAACACCGAGCATAGCTCTTTCCATAACCCGCTGAGTGACTTTGAACTTGTGCAGTGTCCACGTTTCGGACACTCAATACATGACGGGTAGGACGCACTGACCGTCTTTAGGCTTTGTGGGATTGACGATGAGAAGACTCTGCGTAGTTTCCCAAATGCCCAGCTCAATTCATCTATTCAACTCGTCCTCAAAGATGTTTCGACCCAATTACAGAGTGTGCCTAAGTTACACATATTTTTGAACGCCTTCGAGGACGGTGCCGTGAACGTGACCTTGGTTTTGTCCAAGTTCATCCGTAGGCCGATGCGTGCAGAAGGTTCCGTCCTGTCGCTGACTTTGTTTCTGCTGCATATCAATGACATGTTGTCACTAGGCAATATCCATTGCTATGCAGATGACAGCACTGTCCACCCACGTTATTTCGGAAGACCTGGGGTAAAGCAGACCGAAACCAAGGAAAAGAGGAACCTTCTTCTCGCCGGCCTTGACGGCGTCTTGAAGCGCATTTCCGAAGGGGGTGCATGCAATCTTGTCTATTTCAATGTCAAGAAGACACAGGTGTGTATTTTTGTGGTAAAGTGTCTCCTTTCCTTTCCCATTCTACTAATCAGAGCCCTTACAGGACAATACAGGATAGCCTTAGCATCCTGGGCATCGATGTTCGTTGCGACCTGAATCAGGGGGATTATATGTTCTGCGTAGACTCCGACACACAGCCTCGATGGCGACCACTCTTGCAGCCTATCACGGTTACGTCTCCTCAATTCTTAGATACGGACTTTTAGTGTGGGGAAATTCAGTAGACTCTGACAAACTATTTATCACCCAAAAAAAATGTATTCGAGCTATGTGTGGAAAAAGTCCGAGAGACTCTTGTAGACCTTTATTTAAATATTTAGGTATATTACCTCTTCCTTGTATGTACATACTCGAAATAGCGCATTTCGTCAAAAGTAATTTTCATTTATTCAAAAGCAATAATTCTTATACATCCAGAAGCTCACGAGACCCTCACAAACTAGTTTATAACAAAAGTCCAAATTTAAGTCACTATCTACGCCAATGTGACGCAATGTGTGTGAAAATTTTCAATAACATTCCCAAAGATCTCAAATTGTTACCTACTAAATTATTTAAAATTAAGTTAATTAAGTGGCTAAAAGAAAGAAATTTTTATTGTTTAGAAGAGTTTTTTAAGTATAGCAATAATAGACTAGATCTCTAAATTGTTACATAAAGTCTAAATTATAAGTAAGATAGGATTATTATATTATTTAATGTTAAATTTCATAAGTTGATTATATTAGACCTAAGAAGGTAGTACCTACTCTCTTGTAGGTAGGTACTCAAAATAAAATTTGTATGCCAAAAATGGTGAAATATGCGGTCCCTTAAAAATGTAACACCTGTTTATACCATATTTCTAACAAATAAACATATTTCTATTTCTATTTCTATTTCTATTACAATGAGAGCGTCATTAGAATGTTGCGCAAACTGGGGATCCTGAACAGAGTGCAGCGATTATTCACACCGGTGCAGCTCTGCCTTTTGCATAAGGCACAAGTTCGCCCATGTGTGGAATATTTCTCCCACCTCTGGCATGGCTCCGCAAAATACTTGCTCGATGTTCTCAATAGGTTGTAGCTATTCGTGTTGTCGGTGATCTGGAGGTGTCCGAAACCCTGGAGCCTCCACAATCACTATGAGACATTGCCGTTCTAAGTGTTCTTTACCGTCTCTATAATGGGGAATGCTTTGAAGAGCTATTTCAGCTCGTCCCTTCTCTCCTTTCCACTCCCGAACGACACGTGCTGGACAGTGATGCCACCCACATACGATGCAGGCGCTGCGCTTCCTCACTTTTCCTGATGGTAAGTGATAGTGAGATCCACATGTGAGGTCGACAGGCACAATAGACCAAAATAAGCTCTCAAGGGCGCATTTTTGCACCTCGCACCTCACACCAGGCGCATTAAAGGCTAGTTACGACACTGTTTCAGACACTTCTAGATCACCGACAATACGGATAACACGTCACTGCAACCTATCGAGGGTATCAAGCAAGTATTTTACTCTTGAAAATAGCTTGTAGACGTGGTTTAACACGGAAATGGGTAGATAGTTCTTCAAAAGGGTTTTGTCACCCTTCCTACTCCACGCTTCCAGAGTTCTCCCTTCGAACAGGACAGCGTTAAAAAGCCTTTGAAACTTCCTCACTACGGGTTTACCTCCAGCTTTTAGCATGTTTCGTAATAGAAATTGTTGTTACCACCATACAGTTGCGTAAAACCCGCCAAGTGACTCTGGCCTCTCTCGGTCAGGTCGCGTTCCGGGATCAGCACTGTACGAACCGGAGCCGGGGGGGACCATTGTTGCGGTAAGCGCCGGACCAGTGGAGTCTTAGCGGCGGTACTGTGCGGGCGGAGCGGGTCAGCCCGCCGGCCAGGGAGACCCGTAGAAACGGGGGCCCTTCCGTCCGGCGGACTGGCCAACTCCGACCCGCACAGCTCAATACCAATGCGAGACTCCACGCCTTGTCTCGTTGTTGCTGCAGCAGTGGTCTCCTCTTTAAGCGGGCTTTCAGGGTGAGTGCGACAGGCTCAATATGGTCTATTGTGCCTGTCGACCTCATATTTGGATCTCACTACCGCTTTCCATCAGGTGGAGTGAGGTCATCTTGTTAGCTTATTATAAAAAAAAAAAAAAATAAAATGTAACAAAAACAAGAAGCTCGAAAACCCGGGTTACCCGGGTTTCAGTTACATTGGAACCCGAAAACCCGGGTTTTGAAAATTGAACGGGTTTTCGATGCCCTAACCTGCATGCCAAATTTACAGCATCTAACTTCAGCGGTTCAGATTTTTCATACAAAAGGATTTTCCCGATTATTCCCGTTCCCGTGAGAATTTCGAGAATTCCTTTTTTAGTGCACCTCTACGGTACCTAAGCTACGTCCGGTCCAAATTTCAAGTGCCTAGGTTTAGCAGTTTAGGCTGTGCGTCGATATGTCAGTCAGTCAGTTACTCCTTTTATATATTTAAAAAGGAAACCGGCTTGGCTCGGGTAAGATGTGATTCATAATAAACATCGAGGAGCAAAATATAGGTAAATATTTCCGTAGTCATCGGTTTTTCAAGGAATACTAAAGGATTAAACAGGACATAGATTCTTTCATTGTGTTTAATAAATCTAGTGAATAAAAACTGCAAAAGTTTTTACACAATTAATTTTTAACATTTAAAATTAAGGAACATCAATCAACAAAACAAATTGCAATGAGTACAAATCCTAGAATTTGGCAAAGGTCTTTATAAAATTATATTATCTATTCTTCATCAGTATCTGTTATCGCTCTGAAAGAGTATAACATAAAAAATGTGTCAAAAACAATGTTTCCGCGAAACGTCAATGACTGAAGAAAAATAGTTTTGACATAATATTCACTCAATAATTCCGGCAAGATGGTGACTGTGATTCGTCTGTCAACACATTTTGAATTTAACAAAATACTCGACAATCCGAATTTTGCGGATATATGTTGTCGACTCGAAATCATTATTTTTTGATGTTTTATTATTCATGTAAGGTTTTAATCGAGTCTACCGTACCCCTTGACGAAATTATTATTATAGAAGACTAGCTGTGCCCGCGACTTCGTTCGCGTGGACTACAGGATTTAACATATAAAAGTTTATCCTGCTAACTCTCGTTCCCGTAAGAATTTTTCAATATCCTGTTCCAACTAAGCTTTAAGTTTACTATGGTACCTGCATGCCAAATTTACAGCATCTAACTTCAGCGGTTTAGATTTTTCATACAAAAGGATTTTCCCGATTATTCCCGTTCCCGTGAGAATTTCGAGAATTCCTTTCTTAGTGCACCTCTACGGTACCTAAGCTACGTCCAGTCCAAATTTCAAGTGCCTACGTTTAGCCGTTTAGGCTGTGCGTCGATATGTCAGTCAGTCAGTCAGTCAGTTTCTCCTTTTATATATTTAGATAAGAACCCGGCTTGACTCGGGTAAGATGTGATTCATAATAAAAATCGAGGAGCAAAATATAGGTAAATATTTCCGTAGTCATCGGTTTTTCAAGGAATACTAAAGGATTAAACAGGACATAGATTCTTTCATTGAGTTTAATAAATCTAGTGAATAAAAATTGCAAAAGTTTTTATACAATAAATTTTTAACATTTAAAATTAAGGAACATCAATCAACAAAACAAATTGCAATGAGTACTAATCCTAGAATTTGGCAAAGGTCCTTATAAAATTATATTATCTATTCTTCATCAGTATCTGTTATCGCCCTGAAAGAGTATATCATAAAAAATGTGTCAAAAACAATGTTTCCGCGAAACGTCAATGACTGAAGAAAAATAGTTTTGATAATATTCACTCAATTCCGGCAAGATGGTGACTGTGATTCGTCTGTCAACACATTTTGAATTTAGCAAAATACTCGACAATCCGAATTTTGCGGATATATGTTGTCGACTCGAAATCATTATTTTTTGATGTTTTATTATTCATGTAAGGTTTTAATCGAGTCTACCGTACCCCTTGACGAAATTATTAATATAGAAGATTACTTTGGAGCAAACATCTAAATCATTAAAACGATTGTTATGGGTAAACTATAAAAGGTAGACATATGCTCTCGCGGACATTTTTAAAGATAATGTTAAGATGAACAATTCATCCATAGAGCATTTTTGTATAACTTTAACTATATGCTCAGCGCACGCCACGGAAGGCCTCAGAAACGATACTTTCCCCCGTTTTTGAAACATTTTCGGTTACTGCTCCACAACTATAGGACCTAGCGTGATATTATATAGCCTATGTAACTTCTGAATAATGCAGCTTTCTAATGGTGAAAAAAATATTGCAATCGGTCCAGTAGTTTTTGAGTTTATTCATTACAAACATACAAAAATACAAATCTTTCCTCTTTATAATATTAGTATAGATTACTTTGGAGCAAACATCTAAATCATTTAAACGATTGTTATGGGTAAACTATAGAAGGTAGACATATGTTCTCGCGGACTTTTTTAAAGATAATGTTAAAATGAACAATTCATCCATAGAGCATTTTTGTATAACTTTAACTATATGCTCAGCGACGCCACGGAAGGCCTCAGAAACTATACTTTCCCCCGTTTTTGAAACATTTTCGGTTACTGCTCCACAACTATAGGACTTAGCGTGATATTATATAGCCTATGTAACTTCTGAATAATGCAGCCTTCTAATGGTGAAAAAAATATTGCAATCGGTCCAGTAGATTTTGATTTTATTCATTACAAACATACAAAAATACAAAAATACAAAAATACAAATCTTTCCTCTTTATAATATTAGTATAGATAAAAAAATAACACTGTCCCGTTACCCGTTTCCAGGACACAATGGCGAAACGGAACACGGTAATAGGCACCCCGTTCTGGATGGCGCCCGAGGTGATACAAGAGATCGGGTACGACTGCGTGGCGGACATCTGGTCGCTCGGCATCACGGCCCTGGAGATGGCCGAGGGCAAGCCGCCCTACGGCGACATACACCCCATGAGGGCGATATTCATGATACCCACTAAACCGCCGCCTTCGTTCAGGTGAGATATGGAACTAGTTTTTCATGTGAGATGTGTGTGAGAGCCATCCGCTCCCCTGTAAGTCCTATGATGATGACAAGGCTAGTCAGTCTAGTCTAGTTAGCAAAAAAAAAATGTCGGACATCTGCAGCTGAAATCCTAACAACGGTTTATTTTTAAAATTTCAATGTATTAAAATACACATTCAATCAAGTATGTACGAGACTAGAATACATCTTGGACTAGAAAGGGCCATTTTCTACCTATAAATATGATACTGCGCCTAAAATCACGGCTATGGCACAACCACAAGCCATAAATATTACTTGTATGCCTACAAAGTTCATTCAGGCATTACTGATTTTATCTTTGTTAGGAGCCCTCAAAAAGCTTCATGCTGTTAAAAGCTCTCCTTAAAATAATCTATTGAAATAAGCAACTATTTATAATTATGGGTTGTGTGTGGTACCTGGAAGTTCAAACTCATAGAGTGTGTATCATCTTTGCAGAGAGCCGGACCAGTGGTCGCCAGAGTTCATCGATTTCGTCAGCCAGTGCCTTGTTAAGAACCCCGAAGAGAGAGCAACAGCGGAGTATTTATTAAATCATGAATTTATAGGTATGAAGCACACACGTTTTTATTATAATTAAATGCATGATAGTGTATTGTAATATGCATTTAAATTAATTAATTGAGTCTAATACATGGCAATGCCAAGTGTTTCCAAGACTGGTTTTGTCGAATAAAAAAATCCAAACAAAATAGTTTTAGTTTTAAAATTGTCATTTTGCAGACTTCACGTTACAAAGATGTCCCTAGCTTTATGTGCTTTGTGTGTCCAGGTAACGCCAAGCACCCAAGCATCTTGTCAGCGATGATCGCGGAGGCGCGCGAGATCCGCGAGACGCAGGCCTTCCGCCAGGCGCACCACGCCACCAACGCCAAGGCCTTCCAGCTGGTGAGACACCGTCATTCATACGTCACTATCATCATCATAATATGAGCGAATAGATGTCCACTGCTTGACCTTCCAGCTGGTGAGACACCGTCATTCATACGTCACTATCATCATCATAATATGAGCGAATAGATGTCCACTGCTTGGCCTTCCAGCTGGTGAGACACCGACATTCATACGTCACTATCATCATCATAATATGAGCGAATAGATGTCCACTGCTGGGTCTTCCAGCTGGTGAGACACCGTCATTCATACGTCACTATCATCATCATAATATGAGCGAATAGATGTCCACTGCTTGGCCTTCCAGCTGGTGAGACACCGTCATTCAAACGTCCATTATCATCATAATATGAGCGAATAGATGTCCACTGCTTGGCCTTCCAGCTGGTGAGACACCGTCATTCAAACGTCCATTATCATCATAATATGAGCGAATAGATGTCCACTGCTGGGCCTTCCAGCTGGTGAGACACCGTCATTCAAACGTCCATTATCATCATAATATGAGCGAATAGATGTCCACTGCTGGGCCTTCCAGCTGGTGAGACACCGTCATTCAAACGTCCATTATCATCATCTTATGAGCGAATAGATGTCCACTGCTGGGCCTTCCAGCTGGTGAGACACCGTCATTCAAACGTCCATTATCATCATAATATGAGCGAATAGATGTCCACTGCTGGACCTTCCAGCTGGTGAGACACGATCATATCATCATCATGATCATCATCAGCATGATTATATGAGTGAAAATATGCCCATTGCTGGATTTAGGCCTTACGGTAATGATCTCCGCAGCGATGGTCCTGTGTCGATAATATGTGTTGTGCATACAATGGTAGTGATGAATATGTATGTAGCAATTTTAGGGAATGTGCTATGGAACGAGTTTAAAGATTAGAAGGTGGAGAGCTATCCGCTCCCCCAGAAGTCTGGTGATGATGACAAGGCTACTAACTCTTGATGTCATTTCAAATAGGCGTATCCTAGTGATCGGTTGACCGATCACAATGCAATATGCATGCATAGCGAAAAAAATCATGAACAGTTAATATTGCTAGAAGAGTGATCTTTAATGACAATCAGTTTCATCTTTGGTAAAGCGTTTTCGTATTTTTCTTGCCTAGGGCGAGGGCTACGACGAGGAGACGATGAAGAAGCGCGACGACGGGACGCTCGTGCCGCAGCGCGACGCCACGGCCGAGCTCGCGGCCGACCTCGGCACCATGGTCATCAACGAGCCCGACCTCGACCTCGACCTCGCCACCATGAAGCGTGAGCACACACACACATATGCACGCCCACTCACACATTCCTACGCACGCAAGCACACGAACACGCATACACACGCACACGCACGCACGCACACGCACACGGACACGCACACGCACACGCACGCACGCTCGCACGCACACAGACACGCACACGCACACGCACGCACGCTCGCACGCACCCCAGTGCCAGTGCAGTGCCGGATAAGCCATATAGCAAGAGTAGCTAATGTCCCGCGCTCCGCGGGCGCTGTTACCGTTTTTAGATAAGAGTGTAAAAAAAAAACTTGTATGCCGCTATGCTTATGGGGGGGGGGACAGTTTTAAAGGCCACTTGTCTTAATTTGCTTTAGGCCTCGCGCTGGCTTGATCCGGCACTGACACACCCAGTGGCTTAGATAACAGACTTTTACGACAATTGCATCGGAGTATCTGATCCAAGTGTCAGACAGATAGACCCCAATGTGACACGCTAGACATTTGTCTTATGTCTGACACTTGAAACCCACGTAGATACTCGATTATGCACACTCAAGTCATTTGTGTATGACATTGAAGTCACTATAAATTTAACGATGCGAAATCTGAAGACCGGTGGTTCAAGTCCCCATTCAGGCGGGGTCATGAATGCAATTTTTTTTAAATATCCCGGTCACCTTCAGTTGTGTGTGTAATGTGTGTAACCATGACAGTTTAAAATTATAATTTTTTTTTAAATTCAAAATTTACATTAGAGCTTTAAATTTATATTAGAGTTTCAGGTGGGAGACATTTTGTCGACCGGTTGCTGTTACCACCATACAGTTGTGTAAAACCCGCCAAGTGACTCTGACCTCTCTCGGTCAGGTCGCGTTCCGGGATCAGCACTGTACGAACCGGAGCCAGGGGGGGCCATTGGTGCGGCAAGCGCCGGACCAGTGGAGTCTTGGCGGCGGTATTGTGCGGGCGGAGCGGGTCAGCCCGCCGGTGCGGGGGCCCTTCCGTCCGGCGGACTGGCCAACTCCGACCTGCACAGCTCAATACCAATGCGAGACTCCACGCCTTGTCTCGTTGTTGCCGCAGCAGTGGTCTCCTTTTTCACGGCTTTCAGGGTGAGTGCGACAGGCTCAATATGGTCTATTGTGCCTGTCGACCTCATATTTGGATCTCACTACCGCTTACCATCAGGTGGAGTGAGGTCATCTTGTTAGCCTCTTTATAAAAAAAAATAAAAAAAATAGCACTAAATAAAAATATATGAAACTAGCGACCCGCCCTCGCTTCGCTTCGGGGATATCTCTATCTCTATGTAATATATTTTAACCCCGTAAGAGAAATCTATTTTTATCTAAAAAAAGCCTATGACACTCAGGGATAGTGTAGCTTTTTATTTGTCTCATTAGGCCACGACACGGACCCGATGGACACGAACCGGCCGAAGTACCGGCCGCTGTTCCTCGAGCACTTCGAGAAGAAGGAGGCGCATCCCGCCAACGGCGCCGCGCCGCCGCGCGCGCCCGTGCCCGACAGGTGAGCGACTATTACCTGGATTTACCTATTATCTATCATCGTCATCAGCCCACTTTCATCCACTGCTGGATATAGGCATTTATCAATAGCGATATCAGAAAAATCTAAAAGATATTAAAAAAATCCGTACCAATATTTTAGAAAAACTGGAACAATGAAATACCTACAGCATCGATCTAAAAAAATATATCAATTCCTACCCAAATAATTATTATTAATGTTCTTATTATTATTTTAAATAACTTTATCATACTTTTTAGTGTAAAATTTTTCCTCGCGATGAGAGCTCTTTCTGCCTTGAATCTTGTCCATCAAACTGACGTTGCTGTTTGCTTCGAATCTATTAGATAGACGATACCCGGTCTTACTTAATTTCTCAATTTTGCTCATAAAATTTTACTACTTATCTCAATAATAAAGTGGTCTATACTTGGTGGTGTCTTATAAATCTCACTTTTCCACTATTACTATTTAGGAGTGAGAATCATCCGTTCCTCCAAGTCCGGCGGTGATGATGAGGTTACTCCAAGCCATCATCGTATATCAGTTAAAAAAAAAGAGAACACTATTACAATAGGCGACACGACTAAAAAAATATAATTAGTCCGTTATTTAGATTATTTAAAAATATTGTACTCGTATTTTTTATTTTCTTTCACAAACAAGAAATTATGAAGATATAGTGCTTAGAAGTTTCGTATAACGTCACGTTTACGTACAATTTTTGCGTAACAGTGACGTCACAAGCCCCCACTCCAGAAGTTTGATAAGCTATAATTTTGTCATTTTTCAATCAATTCAAAAACAAAAAAATACGTGTCCCATATTTTTGTATAAACTAACTTACGGACTAAATATAATAATAAGATTTTGACCCAGTCGTCACGCCTATTGTTATAAACCTTTATTCAATTTCCAGCGTGGAAGCGGAAGCGGAAACGGCACCCAACCCCGCATTGGCGTTCCAGCGCGCGTTCGTGGAGGAGGGGAACTTCGAATTCGTAAGTCAACTGCACGTCGTCAGCCTGCTGCCGCTCGCGGCGCCGCGCCCGCGTAAGTGCTGCCCCCGTGCACGACGGCTGCCGAGTGAACTAACCACCGTTTGACGCCGATTCCCGTGTAGATGTCCCGTGAACTAACCCAGAGTGACCGATGTTCCCTTGTGGTCTGCAAAAAGTGCCGCCCTCCCACGGCTGCTTAGTGAACTAACCGTCCGTTTGATGGACCGAGAGTGACCGATGTAGATGTTCCCTTGTAGTCTGCAAAAAGTGCCGCCCTCACACGGCTGCTTAGTGAACTAACCGTCCGTTTGATGGACCGAGAGTGACGCCGATTCCCGTGTAGATGTTCCCTTGTGGTCTTCAAAAAGTGCCGCCCTCACACGGCTGCTGAGTGAACTAACCGCCCGTTTCACGGCGATTCCCGTGTAGATGTTCCCTTCTGGTGTTAAAGAAATGCCGCCTTCTCACGGCTGCTCAGTGAACTTACCGCTCGTTTGATGACCCGAGCGTCACGCCGATTCCCACGTAGATGTCCCGTGAACTAACCCAGAGTGACCGATGTAGATGTTCCCTTGTGGTGTTCAAAAAGTAACTAACCGCCCGTTTTACGCGAAAGTAGATGTTTTTTTCCATAGGTGCACTAAAATCCTGCTCGGGATCTGGCAATCATACCTGAAAAGGTATTTTCTCTGACCCTTGGCCCTTGTGCTCCTGCCTGAGAATTAATAAGGCTTCTTTGTCATTTTTTATCATTTAGTTGATGATGTAGCCAGTTGCTTTCTCAAGTGTTGAGTGAATTAACAGAACATTTAAATTATTAAATTCTTGCAAGTTGGGTTCGAATGTTCATGCGAAATATTAATGCGAAATTGGACGCAACGCAGGCGTGGCATACAATGCGTTGTTGCACACGCACAAGTGGGCCTGCGCTCTTAATTCGTTATTAGCGGTACACGGCAGCAGGTCGACATGTGTTAAGGCCATTACTACCTCTGTCTGAAGTTATCTCTGCTTACCCTTCAGGGGAAAAGGCGTCATTTTATGCAAGTAGGTACTATTATATTATCACTAGCTTTGCCAGCGACTTCGGCCGCGTGTTCCCCCGTTTTTTACACATTTTCCATTGTATCTTTGCTCCTATTGGTCGCAGCGTGATGTTATATAGCCTAAAGCCTTCCTCGATAAATGGTCTATACAACGCAAAAAGATTTTTTCAATTCGAACCAGTAGTTCCTGAGATTAGCGCGTTCAAAAAAACAAACAAACAAACAAACTCTTCAGCTTTATAATATTAGTATAGATTAGCGGTACACGGCAGCAGGTTGACATGTGTTAAGACCATTACTACCTCTGTCTGAAGTTATCTCTGTCTACCCTTCAGGGGAAAAGGCGTCATTTTATGCAAGTAGGTAGGTACTATTATTATAATGAACCGGCCCGTGCATTCCAGCTGGCGTTCCTGTCGGAGGGCGAGCTGGAGGCGCGCGTGTCGCGGCTGGACGCGGAGATGGAGGCGGAGATCGAGCTGCTGCGCGCGCGCTACACGCGCAAGCGGCAGCCCATCCTCGACGCCATACACCTCAAGCGCAAGCGCCAGCAGAACTTCTAGCCCACCGACACGGCGTCTAGCTACCCGCGAGCTCCAGTGGGCTAACGCCCCGTTCATCATATTGTTACTATGGGTGCGTTTAGCCGACACACAATCTTGTCAGCACAGAAAGAAAAATGGCGATTGCTGAGTAGCATAGGCTGACGCGGCTGAAAAATGCTAAGTGGCGATATTCAGATTGATTGATTGATTCGTCATATGGCGGAATAACAGCTAACTTCACTTCTCTCATTTCCACTCAGCATGGTTCTGGCCGATACTGTAGTCAGAATTGTCGAATGCTGTTCAGCACTCTCAGATTCTGACCAGTCTGTCTATCGGCTAAACGCACCCAATGTCTACGGCACCTGTACAATGTACGGCGCCCCTAGCGGTGAAAGAATAAAAAGTATGGGATTGTCATTAGATTGACCACGTGATTTATCTCGTCTAATGTCAATCGCATACATTTTATTCTTATCGAACTTCGTCATCGTTTTGATATTGTTACTTTGTCCAAGTCCCCTGTAGCGTACCATGAGTTAGCTATCGAAAACTTGCGTACGTTAAAAACCTAATTGTTTTTTTTCATACTACCGATTTTAGTTCTTAGCGTCACCGCTAGGGGCGCTGTTCATTTTTTACATAGGCGATATCGAGTCTTTCACTTTTAAACTCATGGTAGCGCTACGGATGGCGCGTTTTTACTCGCGCCATAGTGAGGTACTAGAGGTTCATATATTCTATCCACATCCAGTCGCGCGACTGTGGCCGAATAACCGGTAGGCTGAACCCATGTCAAACCCGTTGTATAGAAATTCACCAGAAAAGGTACCAGCAATAGGACTGTTGAGTCACAGGTGTACTGGGACATCAGTTTAATACGTAAGATACATGTTATTCGACTCGCGCGCAACTAGCGCAAACAGAACTTTTATCCCTAAATATCACCGCATTTATATTGTTAGTGGCGACTTAAGTCTACGTCCCTATTCTTCAACACTACCGAGTCTTAAGTGCGAAAGAAGGACCAAATATAGTGACGCTTGTGCATCAGGTTTAATACCATAAAAGAGAACGCGGACTTCTATATTACACTGGAAGTTTGCGGAGTGCTAAAGGAGGCGTGCCAAAACCCACGCAATGTTCCTAAACCCCATTGGCTTTTACTTTTAAAACGATTTGGCCTAATATTTCTGAAAAATTTACAAAAAAAAATCAGCCAAAGTTAGTGCCATCAACATTGGTGTGGATAAGGCTGGGCGCTCACGCGCGAGTGAAGCAACGAGAGTAGATGAGGCTCTGTTCATGCTTGGCGATAAACAATTATGTAATAAGTATTCGCCAAGTGTGTACACGGCCCAAGATCGGATGACTGAGGCAATTGGACGATCTGCTATCGCCTTTACATGGTATGAGTTATTCTATATTTATTTATAGATATCTTTTTCTGGTCAGTTTAATCTTTTGTATGCGCTGAGGCGCTTTGTATGCAATTTGAAAGTAAGGTTTAATGTGAAGTACAGTAATACCCCGCTTTACGCGAGAGATGCGTTCCAGAAAAAATCGCGTTAACTGAAATTCGCGTATATCGAGGTTTATGATTAAACATAGCCAAAATTTAATTCGACATTTTTGACGAAGCTTTAAATTATGTACCTATGTATGTATCTCCAATAAATGTTAAAACACGACTGCCGGCCGAACTAAACATGACGGAACAAACGAAACGAACGAGGGAATGCCCATAGAACAAAGTCGAAGGACGGGGAATTCCCTATTCTTCAAACAGAATGCTCAGAGGAAGCGGGAATTCCGCGACCATAGAGACGTTGATGACTATATTATGTTTATACGCACTTTTTCGCGAAATGCGAGGCATTTGAGCGCGAAATTTGAAATTCGCGTTATAGTGAAACCGCGCATAACGGGGTCGCGTAAAGCGGGGTATTACTGTAGAAATATATGTTACAATGTAGGTAACATTGCGATAGAGTCTAACCAAAGTACTTGGTTCACTAATTTTTTTATGACTGTATTGACGGTAGCAGAGAGCCCATTCGCATAATCCTGGTCCGATGTGTAGAATAGTTAATGTTAATACGTAAGTAGGTCGTTTGTTGACGTAGTGCGGATAAGCGTTTTTGTAGCGGACTCTGGTTGCTGACACATATCCTAGGTGGTCGCTAAGTGTGCGATATGTCGCTAGAAACCTACTGTAGAATTAAACCACTTAAGGCTATGTAGGGATTTTTAGAATAACAAATTACAGCACTGAGTGGACACGGACTTCTTTAGTGTCCTCATTAATGCAATTACATGGTTTGATGAAGGTTTACGTAACAGCTTATTTTTTTTTCATTAAGAGTAATGAGATTTATGGACGTATCTGAAGATACTTAAAGCATTTCTGTAGATTCATGAACCTAGTCCAGTTTTTTTATTTATCTATGTTGTATGGACGTTGATCTAATAATTCGAGTATGAATAAGGTTATATTTTGTATACTCTCCAAATCGATAATGTCCTCTTTTTGATATAGACTATTGGACTCCCTATTGTGTATATTTTATTAGTACAAAATAATTTTGATTTTAGTATTGACAAAAGCATTTAACCAAGATGTATGAACATCTTACTAGCCATACAGTACACTTAGCGTTAAAGTATTTTTTGTATATTTTCTTTCCTATTTGATAGCGTCAAAAGTAGATGCATTTTTTGTTTATTGCTTAATAATTAAGAATACTCTAACCCTATGTATGTAATAATGAAGATTTCATATGATTAAAATGTATTTAATTAACTAAATGATTTTGACGCTAAGAATAAGAGAGTGCTATTCATTTATATTTATTACAATATAATTACAATGGGAGAAAATATTAGCCGTCGTGTAGTATATTGTATCAAATTCATGACAATATGTACTGTTTGTAGATAGTTTTGATAGTGTAGGTCTGTTTTGAAAATTTTGTTTTGAACAATTACATATTAATTAGTATAGTATGTTTCATATAACTTACGTTGAAGTGTTTGTGTTTACGAATTATTTTAGTTCCTTTATATGTTAGATCTCAATTTATCTCGCAAATGTATTATAATATACTATCTAGTGTTAGACGATATGAATTCAATTGTACATTTTGAATTTGGTAGCAGGTTGTGAGAATGAATTTAAAAGAAATAGTAGTGCGGAGGCGCGGCGAGCGTCGCCGCCTGACAAAGTAATTCAGAGCAATAATTTACGTGTTACTGTGCATTTTTGTAATATACGTACTATTCACTCGGTTCGCTGATTTTGGTCGAATTAGTTTGTAAGTGTCAATCTAGTAGACGAATAGGTGCGCTCCAGGTGATGATCGGGAGCGCTTGTGCATGATGCAACGACGATGTGATGTGACCAATACATCCTATTGGGTGATGTAGGTACTTGTGGCATGTAGGTGAGATGCTATTCTTAAAGCTTCGCATAGAAGCTCAACTGGAGGCGTCCCACACGAACGCTCCCGTCAACACCCAACAGCGTGATAATGTAACGTTTGTAATTAAATAGAGGAATGAACTTTCACTCACTTTAATAAATACTTAAATATTACGACAGATTTGGATACAAACTTTTAGAAGTGCCATTATCATAAAAAATATTATAGTATTTTCTTACTTATAGCAATAGTTGAATGAAATTAAAATCTTATCTGATGTTGAAAGGTTCAGTGACCTCTAGGACATTAGTGCCATTGACCCCGCGCGGAGTCCACGTGAAACTATTTTTTTAACATTGTTCACAAATTGAAACAAATTGTCATCTTATAAAGCCATATTTATTGTAACAAATATTTTTTGTAACTTATTAACAAGCTTGGGAGTCAGCAGCGATGCTTGTAGAGTGAATAAGTTTTGTATTGCACATAGGTTGCCTTGTATAGATCATAGTGTGGAGTTACTGACGTGGCACCCCTGCTGATTCCTGGAAGGCGGAGTTCGGCCTATACATGCATTCGAGTAAATTTTCGTCTTGTAAAATGTACAGGGTAAAATTAATGATACGTACATATATTTGTTCGCTTGGCCGCAATGCTGCTTGTTTGTACATTTGTTCGTCCTCCGCTACCGACCTAGCGGACCTGCGTATTTGCGAGGCCTCGGAGACATCATGTCGCAAAGTTTAGTTATCATAACTTATGTTACTTGTTACGTTTTTAGTTTCGCAATTGTAGTAATAGATAACAGCGACATGATGTCTTTTGTAGGTCCTTTTTGACTTTTGTTGGAAAGCTCAATGTTGAGGTTCATTTATGTTTGTACACATGCAGGCGGAAGCTGATTTTCAGATTTTGATTATGAGATTAGTAGTAAAAAAATGTTATTTTTTAAGATCAACACCAAATATGGGTAACCTTATATATTTTTTGTATAATTACTAGAACCGAATGATATGAATGAACAAATTTTACAATGCCTTCGTTTGCATGTATGCGAGGCTAAATGAACTATGTGGTCAGTGGTACATACTACACATAGTGACGTCGACTATGTTGTAGTCTCTGGCCATGGAACCCTCACGAGCAATGGCGCCATAGATCAGGGTCATAGTAACACGACATATAATATATCTCGACATCCCCCTAATAAAATAGCACTATGTTAATGATATTTTTCAGAAGAGTTTGTGCACAAGTGTGAATGCTTTACACAATATATTATGTAACTTATGTGTATATATGTCGTGTTAACTATGATCTATGACGCGCCGATCGTCCCCCACAAGGCTTGGAACGAGCGTTCACCAAACACAGAGAAAATTTCTGTATACATGGATTGGCATTTATATTGAGATTATGTTTGACAGAATATAGAAAGTTACTAGGCTGGACAAATACATCGCGTGTAACACTATAACCTTACCAAACTATATTGCGCAAAGACTATTGTGCCAAAGTTTATGTAATTGTGTTTTTAATTTGAAAATCCGTTTTTGTCCATGTACCATTTACCTGATACTGAACGCATAATCACCTTATTCACTTTTTTTAACATGTTGAATATATTTTTTATGACTAGAAGAGGTTAGTGGTAACGCTCGTCTCAGGCCGGAGTCTTGTATAGTTGTTGTAGTTTGAGGAAGTGCACTTTGTAACTGAGTAGCCTGTTGAAGTGTTAATAGCTGACGCATTATATTTTTGGACAGACAACTCACTGAATAAAAAGATTAAACTATTAAAAACATATTTTCATTTCGACTCACATACATACCATTTTTAAATATTATACAGGTTTTTCACGTATAACAACAATAGCCTCGACAAAGATCATACATACTCATGAATGCACCTTAGATGCAATTTCATAGGAAAATTTCTCATATATGCATTTTTAGTTCACAAAGGCAAGACAATAATGTATATATCCATTTTTAATCAAAACTAAAATGTTATAATTACGTCTTTCAAAATGAGATACAATTTAGATGACTAGTAATATTTTTGGAACTTGTTAGACCAAACTTTTACAACCACGAATAAATAATTTAGAACATTAACTAAGAATAAAAATGTAAAGATAAAATAGCATAAAAGTTAAAACAATTTACGCATAAAAATCACATATAAATTAAAATACATTGTGTTATGCCAAAAAAATGCATTCGGTGGTACCCAGATAATACTCAATAGTAGAAGCTAAATCTCACTATGTGCTAAAACTAATACAAGGAACGATAATAATACTTGGAGTATAAATACGAGTATTTACTAATAATCTAATTCCACGAGCTACTTAATCATAAGTAATATAGATGTGTAAATAATGCTCAGCCAGCAAAGGGAAACATCGAGGGAAAAGCCAGATTGATCTTTATGTGGCGACAATAAGGTATATATTGATTGGAGATACTTAATAATAAATAATTCCCTAATATCTCCACTAAAACCTGTTGGACATAATATTAGGCCTTTTGAGGTAACCAATCTGATTTATTTACTCAATGGGCGGAGTGGCCACATCAAAGAAGTATAATCCACATAGCGATGCTCATTTAATGGACAATTATTCTGCCAAATTTCATTGCGATTGCTTTAGTGGCATGGCTTACAAAACGGTCATTTAACGGTTCAGATTTTGTTAAAGATCACTAAAAAGTAAAAATTTGTTATCCTTGGATGTTACCATTATTGGTGACGGCTAGTGTAAGCACTCAGTTTGGATAGTTATGAACAATTGTCAACCCTTTATGAATACTTAAGTTAGAACAACCAAGTTTAAAAAGCATTAAGTAGTCTATGACTAAAATGTGCTTATCGGTTATAAATTCGAGAATGTTAATGGTACATAATATCAACAATCGCACTACATACTAAATGTACAGTATCGTACATACACTTAACAATAATCGTAAATAGCTACCTGAAGATATCATCTGATACATATGAGGAACCTTCTAAAATACATAATGTTAGAAGATCGTTAGTATTACCATAAAGTTTCGATGGAAGTAATTCAATCTTTTTCTCAACTGTGTTGATAACTAATTTCTTTGGATTTAAGAGATCATTCATTACAAGGTTTTAAGTTGAATCCAAAAAAAGAGCTTCGCCATCTAATTGTTCCTTTCACAAATAAGTATGATTTAGATTTAAATTATACGCAAGTATAAGTAAGGCGTAGAAGATTTATTTTTAAAAAATCTTGGTATTGAATAAAAATATCTAACTCGAAAACAGTTATAGCATCACTTCAACTTTCAGTTCCAATGTGAATGATCTCATTTAAATTTAACCGAAATGTTAGAATATCGTTACGTAAATTACCCTAATCGATCACAGTTAGGATGGAATGTGACAGTTGCCGATAAACTGTCTCTAAATCCTTCGGCGCATCCCATCAGCCCTACAATAATTCGGTGACAACTTTTTGTAAATCGTATATAGCTTAAAAGTTGTAGCTAGCGCGTAATAGTAGACAAAGATTTATGTACTTTACTCCTATTGGAATAAACTTAATTTTTTAATGCAGATTAAGTGATGAATAAAGTTGCTAGACTCATGGGACGCCCCGATACCTACACATAATGTTCCCGTGACATAACACTATTATTCCTACATACTACATGTTACTTACATAAATATCATAACTCTTTGAGAACCAACAAAATGCGAGACAAAGTCTGTGCCTCTGGGAGACGAGAGCGCATTCTACGAATGGGGAGAACTAATAAGATCAGCTGATACTAGTGCCGGAGTATCATCTGGCAGTACAGGAAGCTGTCCAGCACTGGAAAGACATAAAAACATAATGTTAAAGTGTCATTATGGGTAACAAATTCATCCTAAATTCTTAACAGATCTAAATGTAGAGCTTTTACCTTAACGTAACATGGTCAAGTATGAAGGTTATAAAATTTAGAGCTTAGAGACGCATAGTACGGGCGGCCATCCATACCATCGCAGTAGCTTTGACATGCTAAAATAAGCCTATAAACAGGGTACATCTGTTGTAACGTATCATATTATGTGATAAGTACGCTAACGTTAATGAGGGTTTTCGCGTATGAGAAATCCACTAGATGTCAAGACGTAGACCTAAGGTCTAACTGCTATACCAGAGCCGCTCTAAGTTGGCCGATTTGCTACATGTCAGACTGACTGCACTAGTGAGGGACAACGGTAAAATTGCCGAAGTATATAAGTAACAGTTATTTCCACTTTATAACCAAGCAAGGTCTAATTATAACAAATTTTTATTAAAAACATTAATTCACATCCAAAAGATTGAATTTAAGTTCCTTATTTATAAATATATTTATTTTTAAAATACAATACTTATTAAATCCTTCATCCTATTTTAAAAAAATACCTGGTGAGTATTACCCACTACGTCACTATGAAAACGTGTCAAACGGCGTAACCTTGTAAAAGCGTAATACAGAGTGGAAATTTTACGTTTTCTTTTTATAATTCAATTATTTTAGGTAATAAAGGACAAATAATTAGATAATTATGTGCATTTGAAATTTTGAAATAACGTATTATTTTTTAAAAGTTGTTCTTTATGATTCGCGTAAATATGTTCCTCTTAACAAGGATAAATGCAAAATATAAAATAAAAAGTGTCAAATCAGTCTTCTAAGAACGGCTCCGGTATAATTATCTAGTATTTGTCTTTTATTACCTAAAAATAATTGAATTATAAAAACAAAACGTAAAATTTCCACTCTGTATTACGCTTTTACAAGGTTACGCCGTTTGACACGTTTTCATAGTGACGTAGTGGGTAATACTCACCAGGTATTTTTAAAAATAGGATGAAGGATTTAATAAGTATTGTATTTTAAAAATAAATATATTTATAAATAAGGAACTTAAATTCAATCTTTTGGATGTGAATTAATGTTTTTAATAAAAATTTGTTATAATTAGACCTTGCTTGGTTATAAAGTGGAAATAACTGATACTTATATACTTCGGCAATTTTACCGTTGTCCCACACTAGTGCCTTTAAAAAAAAAGCCACTGGAGATGCCATAACGTCAACGCTTCTAACAAATTTTTCGCCACTTTTAGCGGGGGCGAGGTAAACACGTACAGCACACCACCAAAAATTAATAACTCAACAGACACAAATTTTGCTGTAACGATAAACGCACACTACAAAAATGTTCAACACTTCAAACAATACACGCACACAAACAAAGTTTTCACGTAACTACGCAACACACATACGAAAAAAATAGTGATGACACAAAGAATAAAATTAAATCAGTTTGGTGAATGAACTGAACTATCTTGTACTGATTATTGTAATTCAATAACATTTTGTGGGATCTTATTAAACAATTTTGTGCTTAAACCCAAGAACGACTTTCCAGTCTTTTGAAGCCTGAGCCTTGAAACGGCAAACTTATGTTTATTACTGGTGTTAAAATGGTGAGGATCCGATATTAAATGATTGTATGTTCTTGTAAACATATAAGATACAGTCCAAAATGTACTGAGAGGATACGGTTAAAATATCTATGTCTTTAAAAATATCTCTAAGGGAGTCACAGAATTTCTTTTCATTTTCAGACTAAATTTCAATATCGTATGACCAGAGGTAAGAAAAGTAATTTTTCTAATTCATCTTACAAGATTTAAATATAACATATGTTTAGACCTTTTATTTAATTCAAAATTAAAGTAAAAAACGGATTATACAACTAACTGCAGGGAGTGAATGATTCATTCAAATGTCGAGTCGCTTTTTTGACTTTGTGACATCACTAGCCCCCGTACCACTGTATTCTTGTTTATTTGTTTCTGTCGTTTACGTATCGCAACGACTTTTTATTTAAATGGCAATTCTTCTTAAATACACGTTTAAAAGTTAATAAAAACACTTAGATATGATACTAAACGCGCTCTTGTTGCGAATTTGAGCTCTCGATCGCCTTTTACATGAGAATACTGCACAACTAACCATTTTTCAAGAGTAACGTCACGCGACAGGGATCAATGCAAAATGGCGGTGGTGCAGCGACAAGTAGTTTTATTAAACGTGTTTGAACAGTTGACCAATGTACTTTGCCGGAGGGGGTCGCCCGTGTAAGGCATCTCCAGTGGCTTTATACTCAAAGACTAGTGCAGTCAGTCTGACATGTAGCAAATCGGCCAACTTAAAGCGGCTTTGGTATAAGTGATTGGTGAATATTGACATGTCTGTCAATGTCACGTCAAAAATAACCAATCATGCTGCAGTTGGAGCTCACGCCTACGTATTGCCATCTTGTGAATTTCTCAAAAACCCTCATTGTAGTAAAATATTCAAATAAAAATAAACTCACGGTACTGCATCCCACTGATAGCCAACTCGTATATCTGCAGCGGGCCGGTGCCCTTCAGCACTAGCTCGACGACGAACACGTATACCACCCGGCTGGTCTCGAAGGCCGAGTCCAGCAGCAACCACGCCGTCACATTGCGCCCTGTGTTGCGGGAGCCCGCCCGGTTCAGGACTACGGCTGAGTTGAGGAAACCCACTGCGCTGGCTGCCAGCATCAGCCCGGAGATGAAGTAGTGAACCACTGTGGATGATTTCTTTTTATACTATGTCGTGTTAATAAATAAAGAGAAAAAGGAGACTTAAGACTACCAGGAAATATGATTTAATAGAAGGCAGGTATTTGACTTTTAAAAAAAGACTCAAGAGTCAATCATCAGATGCTGGCTCAGAGATTAAATATCTAAATGAGAGAAGCATAAAATAGAGTAATGATGTAATCAGCATTTGTTTCATTGACACAGCCTTTATGCTGTATTACTGTCATTATTATGCCATTACTGCCTTATTAGCTAAATTAAAGGCTATTATCATCATCATTGCAGAAACTGTCCACCCACTGTTGGATATAGCTATAGGGTTCCTTCATCATCAGCCCATATACATTCCCACTGCTGGGGCACGGGCCTACCCTAAACTAGGGTAATAAAACCTTCATCGACCACGCTGGCCAAGTGTGGGTTGGTCGACGACACAACCTTAGAATTTCTTCTAAGGTGTGCAGGTTTCCTCACAATGTTTTCCTTGCCCAAATACATATAACAACAATTAACATTTTCACTACTTAATCAGCAGTGAAGTGTGTAATCACACATGCCATTGAGGATGCCACACAAGCACTAAGCAATTACCATGGCTTACACACTCATCATCAGAAACAGCACAGTAGGATTATCATGTACTAGCTGTGCCAGCAACTTCATTTTTTTTTTTTTTTATAAAGAGGCTAACAAGATGACCTCACTCCACCTGATGGTAAGCGGTAGTGAGATCCAAATATGAGGTCGACAGGCACAATAGACCATATTGAGCCTGTCGCGCTCACCCTGAAAGCCGTGAAAAAGGAGACCACTGCTCCGGCAACAACGAGACAAGGCGTGGAGTCTCGCATTGGTATTGAGCTGTGCGGTATTGGTATTGTGTGTGTGTTCATCCATGTTTTCCTGTGTTTTTCCACATTTTCGATTGTTTCTTCGCTCCTATTGATTGCAGCATGATAATACATATACAGTAGAACTCCAATTATCCGAATTAATGGGGACCGTGATCCATTAGGATAACCAAATATTCGCATAATCTGAGTTTTTTTTTTAAATAGCCATTGGAGAGAAAAAAAGTTATGTTTCTTTCTCTTATTTTCTCAATAAATGATCTATCTAACACAAACATAATTTTTCAGTTTGAATGTTCGAACAAACAAACAAACTTGTAAGCTATAATATATAATTTAAAAAACTCTTAAGCTTTATAATATTAGTATAGATGAGTAGTACACTAATATGCAGCCCAGTGAGACTATAGTAAAAAATATCCTTACCCACATTAGTGCCATCTAATGGTTCTTGATAGTACAGTTCTGGATTTAACAAGCGGAGCAACGTCATCACAAATGCTGTAACTGATGAAATCTGAAAATATAACCATTCAAGATACATAATTTGACATATAGAAGAAATAATACAATTATCTATGTTTAGGCTTTAAAAATAAATAATATTTTTTGGCGTCTTATTTTCTGGTTGGGGCAGATGCCAAGAAATAGATAATAGAAAAAACTAAAGAGACTTATTTAGACTATTTACAGTAAAAAAAAATATAATAAAAAAATATTTATAGTACTATGGTAGGTGTATCACAATACATCTATAACAGTTGAAATACAGTTTTATGGCCCCACTATAACATAACTATTTGACATGCAAGATCATAAACAATGATGGTTAATGCATCATAAACTCTGAGAACAAATAGCAGGTGCAGTCATTATTTGCTGTGAGGATTAATTATGTTGGCAAACAAGACTCCTCACTCATTTGTTATACTGAGAATTGATTCTAATTTGGGTCCTATTGGATAAAATTTAAGAATAAGAATAAATAATATAATAATACTAATATTGTTGTATATATTTTTATTAGACTAATCCTGTCAGGTGGAGTCCGACTCGTGCTTTAAGATTTTCACTCTAACATAATAATATGAAGGTTTAAATAACACTCTAATAAGAATTTCCAATAAAAAAAATTTAAAACTTAAAAAATATGCATTTTTAATTTTTTATTATGTTCTATTACATTAAATGAGTAATTTCGTTTTAAAAATGTTAGATATTCTGTGATTTAACTACCCTCAAACTACATACTACTTTTAACGAAAGACTGCAGGTTTCTCGTGAAAGTTATCGCTTCTAGCAACTGGAAGTGGACACTCCAAGGTTCGCTAATTAATTACGGCACAGCTGTTGAAAACGTAAACAGTGAAATCGAGCTGTGTTTACTTACAGAGAAAACGGCGGCGACCACTCGTATGTACACGTTCAGGTCTAGAGACGGCATGGTCTTAGATTGCGTAGACATTGAGGCACCAACTTATTGTTATAACAACGATAGACTCAGTTATTGGCGACACATTTGCCGCACAACGGTAAACACGAATAATACTAGAGAAAACTAAACGAAAATCGATAGCAAGTGCAAACGACAGGTTTGATTTGCTCCGCTTCGCGATTCTGACATTTCTGACGTTAGCTGTCACTGCGCGATGTTCATGTCACTAATGACATTTGAAGCTTCCTCTTAATCAGTGAAAAGGAACAAATGGAAAATCGTAAAAAATCTACAAATTAACTATTTCACGCAATCCAATTGGTGCTAAAATGTGTTAAAATTACACAGGTTTCAGTAGTATACACTCTGAAAGCATTTTCTGTAAGGAAGATGATGTTTTTCATATTGTCAACTAGAGGGCGGTATTGACCACGAAAACAGGTACGGTCAGCATTCAAATATTACGTTCAAACTACAAAAACTTAGTTTTGCATGTGTGCATTCAATGACTGAACTATTTTGTAACTCAGTTTAGAAAAAATACAATATTTTTAATTTCGTAGTAAAGAATTATATCTATCATAATATCATATCGAGAATAAATAGGTAAGTATTAATTATCAGCATAAAATAAAGGTATGTTAAACCTTACTAAAACATCACCTATCTAACGAAAATCTAAATGATTTTATAAATCCAACAATTTTTTATTAACAAATAGTAAATTAACCACAAAATTTATTTAAATTTGACACAGTTGTCAGCTTTGAACATTCGTAAAACATTCGTAGAAACTTTACAAAATAATTTCAATTGTAGCAATTAAAATGTGTAACATTTCGTTACGCCTGTCTGTCATCGGCGTCACGTCGTCCCTTGCATTTGCATGGATCACATGAATGCAATTATATGAAACCATTTTTTTATGCATTGAATGAGTAATTAGGATGGTACAAAATACCCAAAAAACTGGGTCGGTCACAGTGGCAATTTTTAACTAAGACTATGTATTAAAAAAGTTTATTAAAGTATAATAAAAAGTTTAAATATTGTTCATATAGCACAAGTTACTTTGAGATAAAACAAATAAATTTTCAAATATATTTACTTTAATTACGTTCAAGCGGTCAAGACAATTACTTAAAAGGTACTATTTTTTTGGCATTCTTACATCCTTTATCTTTGTTAAAATATTCAGTAAACTCACTGCATAACACTACCACCATTTAATAAATAACAACAAGTGGCTGGCCAAAATGATTTGATTTGCACAAAAGAAAAAATAAAGTTCAAATTTAGAATAATGGGAAAAGTTAGGGGTGTGATTATAATGGCGGGCCACGCGCTGTCATTAGTTGCCATTCATTGAGAGTCGAGTTAATTCGATTAACTCTATTTCGTTCCAATTATATCGATTATAAATTTACGAGATGTTGACTGTTATAAATTTTGTTAAGTTATCAAATGCATATTATTATTTGTAACGATTGTGATTTACAGTTTGGTTACAGACAGGATATTTATGATAACACTTTTATGGTTTTATGTGCTATTGACTTGCAGCGGGAGATAGTAATAAATTATTATGCATGCGTTAAAATTTGCGCCACAGTACTAAGTATATCCACTTATTTTTACCTACCTATTTTTACAAAAGATTTGAACAGATTACTTATCTTAGCGATAAGAGACCCTTGAATGTAAAATTATCTTATATCGCTTCGCTTCGGGGATATCTCTATCTCTATGTAATATATTTTAACCCCGTAAGATAAATCTATTTTTTTATCTAAAAAAAGCCTATGACACTCAGGGATAGTGTAGCTTTCCAACAGTGAAAGATTTTTTCAAATCGGTGCAGCAGTTTCGGAGCCTATTCGAAACAAACAAAAAAACATAAATCAACCTTTCCTCTTTATAATATTATTATATTATCTACATATTACATTGACTCCCCCGTACCCCAGTGACGCTTACATGGAGCCTACATCGCATGCTGGCTAGCTGAGCGCGGTGGCGGCAACCAGGCGACTTTTTTCTAATACTTGCATTTTTAAACTCGTGATATCTTCCGAATTAAATGTCCGAATTGAATAATTCAAAAAGTTATAAAAAGGTATTGAAGCCGTCTTGAATATAAAGTAACTTATTTTTTTAAGGATTAATACCAAGGTACAAATAAAGAGCCCTTTCAAGCGGCGGCATAAAAATTAATTTTTTAGAATAAAAAACCGCTTGCTGTGACATAACTATAATATTTAGACATATGCTGTCGCGACACTTTTTGTAGATAATGATGAGTTCTGCAAAGTCTTAGTAAATGGTTTTGTTCTATCTTCAATAGTTTTCGCAGCACAGGCGACGTAAGGAATTTTTAAGGTCTATTTTTTACACCTTGGGTTACATTATTGGAGTTTTAGTAAGGATCCCTAATTTTTTTAAGAATATAATATAGCCTATGTTACTTCTGAATAATGCAGCCTTCTAATGGTGAAAAAATTATTGCAATCGGTCCAGTAGTTTTTAAGTTTATTCATTACAAACATACAAAAATACAAATCTTTCCTCTTTATAATATTAGTGTAGATGTAGATATAAAATTCTCGTGTCACAGTTTTCGTTCCCGTACTCCTCCCAAACGGCTTGACCGATTCTCATGAAATTTTGTGAGCATATCGTGTAGGTCTAAGAATCGGCTAACATCTATTTTTCATACCCCTGAGTGATAAGGATTGTCCACGCGGACGAAGTCGCGGGCACAGCTAGTGTATCTATAAGAATATTAACATTTTGAATGTAGCTTTAACTTATTTATTGTAGGTACTATAGTGAGGTACGAACATCCCATCTGCATAATTTAATTTTGCATACTCATCCCTGTTTTTCACCAAATATTTATTCAAGAATGACCATCGGACAGCACACCTTACATTACGATCACTTATATCTTGTTATCTTTGGCCATTTGCTATCAAATGGTCATCAGACGGTCAGTTACAATAAAATAAGCCACCCCACACTTGTCACTATCCCAAGATCACAATAGAGACCTTACCTGGTTTGTTATAGGGTGTAAAATTGCAGGACAGGGCTGGCACCCCGCGTATGGGAGTAATTGGTAAGCAATAAAGCAGTATGGTGACCGGACCGCGGGACGCAATAGCGCGGTTTAATGCAATCTAGTTTATTGAATAATTATTGCGTGTTGGTCATTGGGCTCGTAGTGGTTGTTGATTGGGGGTGTTATTTGTGTTTAATTTCATGAAATAATAATGTTAACAAAAACAAAGTTTCTTTTTGCAATCAATACGATGTTTGTGGTACATACTATTTTGCTGTCGGTAATTTAACCAAGATGATGAGTTTGTAAAGTACGTATAGTACTTAAGTTTATCAACGTAAAGCACAGTGATGGTCACAAATATTGCAAGATTAAGCACGTCAGCCCTGGGCGCAGAGCGCTGTCCGGCTCAGATGCGGTCGTGTCACCGAGCCGATAATGAGGTGCCTATGCAGCTATAATGACCTATAGTTATACTAACAATGAGTTATAGCTTTGATGTACATGCAAATGTTACCGATATCATTGGGACGTAGGGCTGCCATCAGATGACGCACCAATTTACAAAAATGTTTCATGGCAATAACCCCGTGTAAAAATATTACTACGTGTAGGTACAGTATTAGGCAACGAGTAAGAAAAAAAGAAATATGGTTAATTAGTGTTTTAATATAGCAGTATGTAGGTAGTTCGAAGAAATTGATGCGAAATCTAACAATGGTTGTCGATGATTACCCCTAGTAAAAATATTACTACGTGTGCAGTATTAGACAACGAGTAAGAATATAAGAAATATGGTTTATTAGTGTTTTAATATAGCAGTCTGTAGGTAGTTCGAAGAGATTGATGCCAAACCTAACTGTCGTTGTCGCTGGGCCGAAGAGAACAAGGAAACCGTTTCATATAAAAGCAGCTTAATAAGAAAATACGCATTTATTACCTTTTAAATCCCATTATTGACAGGCCAGATATTGAGGTTTCGTAAAGTTCAATATTATTATGCTTAATCGAAACGAAGTCGCCAACCCTACGCGGATGCAATGGGCCGTGCGCTGTGCGACACAACCGCAATGGCCACGATAACTGTTTGTTTGCTCCCGATAAATGCAATAAACGTAATAAACAGCACAACAGAAATTTGCTATTTTGTGATGCGATACCATATCTCGCGCAGTCATTTGTCAATTGTAATTTGGTTAATGTTTAACCAAACTAGGTGAAATATTAAATAGCAAATTGGTAGATCAAATGTTATCAAATACATAACTGATTTACATATCGGTCCTGTTTACCTATCTTACATTCGCTTTTGCCAGCAGTTAATAATTAATTTCATTTACTCTGATACCTAACCAGAATAAAATTATATAATCGATTTGTAAAATAGGTAAATAAGTTCATGTGCGTACAGTGCGAATTTAACTTCTGAACTACATAGTTTGAAAATGAAAAATTTCTCGGATGAAAACTTAAAATGCTGATTAAATTGGATTGAATCCAATTCAATAAGTTGACAGATACATACTTATATAATGGAAGTATGTGAGCTACATTGTTAAGTCCCTTGGCACAAGCGGCGCGTTTATTTTCGTCGTCAACTGCAAACGTGGCTAAAGTGGTCGTCACTTTTAAACCGCCAGCCAGCAACAGGGGTAATTGTAAATTAATTGAATAACTATCGACTTTCGATCCCCGGCACATGTTCACCTCTCGCCGCGTTATGATCGATGATGCTAATCGACAGCATTCGATTATCGCTCGCTAACAATTGCCAATCACTTATTTAAATTGAGGTGCACATCACTAACAAGGGTTAAAAAAAAGAGTTGCTAAGACGGAAACTGATTGTTTTCTGACCGAACAATCTAGATCGAAGTCTTTTTTTTAAATAACGCGTGTCTAAGTAGTAAGACAAAAATAATACGAGTATAAAATTTAAATTTAATTCGGTGGTAGGTATCTCAGACCCTTTATCAACATTGTTAGATCTACTAATAATTAAATGGGTTCTTGTCATAGTTACAAAAAAAAATATCCGCGTATAATACCAGTCATAAATTGTGAATATAAAACCGTGGATTATAGATAACATGGCAAATGATTAATATTCAATAAATTTTAGAATTTGACAATTTGATCTGCAAAGAATATGCAATTTCGGCAGTTGTTACTACGGTCCCATGGTGTAATGGTTAGCACTCTGGACTCTGAATCCAGCGATCCGAGTTCAAATCTCGGTGGGACCTAGGTTTTTGTTTCAATGCCTAATTTATTATAACCTGTGACATACTCATATGATGTTCACGAATCTTTAGTTAGATCTTTGATGAAATAAAAAGGTTTTAGATTTTTTTGAAACGTTTATGCGGCAAATGTTTCTAACAAACGCAAACTCAAAAAGCTGTGGGAGAATATTCAATATCTTGTAAGAGTTTAACTTTAATGATTAATTTAAAACCTTATAAATGACGAACAACTCCCTAATTGCTATAACGGGAATGTTATCTAAATTACAGTGTTACTATGCTACGACTATGTTATAATAAAAATTTCCAGTTTATTAGTACTTGAGTGTAGTAGTACCTACTTAGGTACTGTCAGCAACAAAAATATTGCTCACGCAAGCTTCATATTCAAAAGCAATTATCGATAGAATTTTGATTTTCAAATTATGACTTAATTAACTTGCAGGGAATATACTTATTTCGAATATAGCCGGAGAAAGACAGAAATTGCGTGCATTTGGGGAGGCCTATGTCCAGCAGTGGACAGGGATGGGCTGATGATGATGATGACGATGAATATTTATTACTCTATGTTCGTAGACCAAAAAAAGAATTGAACGACCGATCTCCGCTTACCAATCCACTGTATTAGTCCACTGAGCATCTCTCCAAAAGCTAGCACACACAATAAGTAATATTTAATGTTCATAATCTCGGCGCGTGGCGGCGCGTGGCCGGCGCACGGCCTTAACTATTTGCAGTAACGAGCAGAAAAGGGCAAGTGTATGAAGGACTTATGAGGAAGGGTTCCGTATTCCAATCATTCCGCCAGGCGTTGGGGACAACGAATAACTTACCGAAAAGGAAGAATGTTTCATTTGAGCAGTAGGTGAGATGTCACGTTGAAAGGTATTTTACGTACACTTACAAAGTTAAACGTTTTTTTTGGAATTTGGTATTGAAGAGGGATTTCTCATTCTTACCATGTGTCTTTTAGCTACAATATACCTAAATCTACTCTGAATACGATATACCTAGATAAAACGCCTCTGTAGAAATGTTAACTTTAATAGATATCTACAGACGACAGACGAGTAGCTACGGAGAATGACTCTTCAAAGATAAATAATAAAATAATAAATAAAATAAATATTTCACAACATCACATGTATTACGGAAATCAGAAACGACAGTGGATACACAAATATACTTAAATATATACACCGTGAAATTTTAGTGGTTGTTTTCCCGCAGTAAAATGATTCTATCTTAGTAGTACAAAAGATGTGTGCAGTTCTTTTTTGGTAAAATCAAAAAATGCCGGTTTTACGAAAGGTTTAACCGTAACTCGAAAACACGTTCGAACCGCTTTATGACTTAGGGTGAAGAGCTTCTTTAGCTTTAAGCATCGATTTCATGCGGCAAGCAGTACCTGAATACGTCACATCTTCAAAAACAACGATAGCTTCTCTCGTTTTCGAGTTGAAAAATTATTATTCGGAAAAATCGAAAAATAATTTTGTTTTTTTTCGCGGAATAATTTGCATGATTCGATAGTATTACTAAAGGCAAGTCGTTCTGCCACGGGAAAACAACCACTAAAATTTCACGGTGTATTTAATGACACACCCAGACACGGAACAAACACCGATGTTCGTCACACAAATATTTGTCTCGAGTGGGAATCGAACCCACGACTCTTGGAACCGTAGTTAGTGAACCTGGGTCACTCACCACTGTTCCACCGAGCCAGTCAATTCAAAGAGGATCAGTATAACCGCTTTAAGGACCCCTAAGTATGTTTATATAATAAATGTAGATATATGTATGTGTTGATATGATTGGTCCCTTTCCCTCATCGCTCATCACCGAGTGTTGTATGACGGAAGGGAAGCATTCGAATGCGCTCAGAACTTCAAAAGGCTTTTAGAGTTATTAATTTGGGCATTTGTATTTCAATGCGGTATCGTTTAGATCAATGTTTTAACGAAGTCTTATGGTGACTACATAATGGTTAATTAGATTTTTGATTGAATGCCTAATATTAAACAAAAGAAAAAAGTCGCGGTGTTGTGGCAGTTTGTAACGCAGATAAAAAAACAATGTTTAAAAAGTTTGGGTGAGAATTAAAAACCCAGTGGTACATTGATGACTCAGTACTGTAGTATCACAAACAATGACCCAAAAGTCTAATAGGTACAGCCGCCGTCATGAACTATGTAGGATAATAGAAAATCGATAATTGTGATACAAATCGTCTGCCGGCCACTTTTATAAAAAGCTAAACAAGTGAAACATAAATTACGTAAGCTGTGCATAGTCTTACAATGTTAAAAAGTTGGCATTAGGCCGGGACTCTACCAAAACAGAGATGTGTGAGGTGTGCAGTGCGAGAAAAGATGTTTTTCAGCTTGGGGGACTCTACCAATGGAAATTTCTTTCTCTCTCCACTTCACATATCCACAGCGCGTCGTCCGTGCCCAGCGTACGTCTCTCAAATTTGTTTATAATATCCGGCCTTACTCTACTTACTTTTTGGATAGAAGTGAGAGAGCCACCCGCTCCCCCGCAAGTCCGGTGATGATGACGAGGCTACTCCAAGCTATCATCGTGCGTCAGTCAGGAAAAAAAACTTACTTTTTGAAGCATGATGTGACCGGCCTTCAAAGATTTTTACATGTTATGTGTCACTATTGTTTAAGTTAATTTAAAGATTTATCTAATGTCATTTTCCTTGGCTGTCTCATAAATAAATAAATCTCCGCTTCCATCATGCCACACAAATAATAATTTGAAAATAATAATAATTTATTTATTTCCCAAAACTTAAAACTATTACAAGTAATCATGCGGTCGCTGCACTAAGCACAAGCTTGTATCGCAGTGACCAGGCGTAACATTACATTTGAGAACATTAATATTGTTTGGACGCAAATATTACACATCTACGCGCCACAGCAACCTTCACTGAAGCTGTGTGTCGTTTCTATAACTTGTTTAAAAACATCTTCCTTCTGCTCGTCTCGTTTCCGCTTTGGTGGAGTCCCGGCCTTAAGCTTGCAAGCTAAACTTGCGTGAGCCACGGAATGACAATTACTACGGAAGAAATGCTGCATTCAGCAAAATTAAATACATTTCGTAGGTTTCAATAAATTATTTAAACTTGTCTTATGTAGTAAGTACAGCTATCTACCATTATTAGGTATTTATTTCCGATTAAGAAATCAAAATTTGTAAATAAAGTAGTAATTATTTCGAAAAAATATATTTACTTACGTACTGTAAATTCAAGTAGGTATTTAATGTGCGCTATATTACTTACTAATATTTTTAAAGTACATAAGATTCATCTCTAATTATTCAATTTGTTCATTTCATAATACATACATAATCAAATAAGATTTTCAACGTCACCACTACAATTTCGTCTAAATCTAGAATCCTTATTTCAATGTCGTAAGAGTCAAATCATTTCAAAATAATCGCTACAAAAAGCTTTCGTAGGAGACTTTAAAGAACGATTTTGTTGTTAAGTATCTTTACTCAGTTCGCAAAGTAAGCGTCATTATGAATCTATTATCGATTCTATGACTTGGATACAAGGTGTGTATTGGCACGACAATTGAATAATGGGGGTGTTTTTAATTTATTCCACGGCACGTGCCCACGCGTGGGACCGGGCTCGCGGCACGTTCTCACGTCGTGACGTCACGGGACTGTGACGTCATCCAGCCCGACTGACCTGATTCGATTATGGGATGTGTGGTGCATTTTAATTCACAGGTTGTAATTTGATTAGGCATTGAAAATTGAAAAAGACAACTCAAAGTTTAATTAAATTAAGTATGAACTATGAAGATTTTTTTACACTAAGTTGATATTTGCTAAATAATGGCTACTGCCCCTTTTTTAGTCTTGACTTTTAATGCAAACAAATATACAAGCAAACTCTTCAGCTTTATAATATTAGTGGGTATATTTCAGATCCTTACAGCCGATGTCGTAAAAATAACAAACACACCCTTGCGTAAAACAGGGCATAACATAATTCAGGTAAAATCTGTGCTAGTGTTCCCCAATCGATGTTATGTGACAATGTAGATGTTGTGTGGAACAATCAGCTAACACTGTTTGCCAACGTGTTTGTTTGCGTTACGCTTTACGCATTCCGCGTAGCTTTACGCTCAGATTCCATCGCCCTCCTAACCGAATTGTCAGACAACCTATTTCAACCGATTTGGTGCAGAAGGGCACCTGGTTGATATTATTCTTAAAGGCGTGTGTAAACGGAGTCGATTTTCTGCTTAAAGTAGCTTACTGGGCTACGGGGGCGTTACGTCAGCATTCACGGTTCAAATAAAAACCGTTTTGATCCTTTAATAAATAATACATTAAGTTTATATTATCTTAGGGTCTAGACGGAGTAAGTACCTGCATACCTTTGTAGGCAGTGAACAAGTTTTTAGAATAAATAAATAAATAAATAAATATTACACAACATCACATACATTGATCTGATCCCGTGGTAAGTAGCTTAAGCACTTGTGTTACGGAAATCAGGATCAACAGTGGATACACAAATAAACTTAAATATATTTAATAATACACCCAGACACGGAACAAACACCGATGTTCGTCACACAAATATTTGTCCCGAGTGGGAATCGAACCCACGACTCTTGGAACCGTAGGTTTTGAACCTGAGTCACTAACCACTGTTCCACCGAGCCAGTCAGAATATTATTAGGTATATGGTATCTTTACACAACAATGTGGCTGCTTCAATAAGATTGAAATTCGGCGTCTTTCGGACTTTAAGCAGCACCTTTGTAAGTTCAAATGTATAAATTCTAGCTTTATATACCTATTTATAACATAAACATCATTAGTAAGTATTACAATACCTGCACTACATATTAAAAAGTCAAAGCTCTCTATTGTCTATTATTTGCGCTAACATTTAATCTCGCGTGTATTGTTATTCTAAACATATAATTTAGAGACAGATAGAGGTTCTTTAAATAGTATGTTTAGTTATACATGCTAGTTTAATCCGTAAAATTAGTTTTAGTCAAAGATCTATCAAAAACTCACTTGTTAGACATCAAGTCATTTCATTGTTACATAGGCGTTATCGAGTCTGTCACTTTTAAACTCATGGTAGCGCCTGAACAGGGTTTTACCGGTTTCCCCGCCACCTTCCGGCCGTCAGCCGCCGGGTGGCACGTAATCTGTTACGCGCGTCTGCAGGCGACAGCACCGCCGCTAAGATATGGAGATGCATTCTGTCCCATCTGCAAGACACGCTTTCTTGTTACGTTGACGGTTTTGCGGGGAAAAAGTTTTGTTTTTGTTTTTTTTTAGTACAGTAACTGCAGACGCTGTTTTTTTTTGTTTTTTTTTTATCTGGTTTGTTGTTTCTGATTCCCTTAACGTGAGTTCTAAAGTACGTTATACTTAGTTGTAAGTAGAACGGAATCAGATTAATGTAGCTTTATTATGCGTGTGACGTTCATTATGTATCCTCTTGGGCACAAAAATATCTAGTAAGTAGAGCATAATTACATTACTTACAACTTGAGAGTTAACTATCAGATTATTTGGTTATGTTACATGGACATTTGTCCCGCCTACTTAGGACATCTAATCTATCAAACCTGTACTCCTAAAGAAACCACAAACTTAAAGCTTTAAAATTGAAGTGAGCTTAATGCAAAGCAACAGATTTAGTTGCGAACTTCGTCTGGATATTGCGGTGAGCTTACAGCATTAAGCACATCAAAGCTTGCGCAAAGTTACACTTAATATTGCTGGAGGTTTAAAATTTTACTTTAAGCGAGCTTTCGAGGTACGTTTTTACGAATTGAGAAGGTAAAAGTCTTGTGTTGTTCATTCTTTGAAAGATGTTTGGTTTCTTGAAAAAAATAATCTTTAAATATTGAGGATACATTTGCGTTCCATTACTCTATATGCATATTGTGAACAGGCAGGAAGTAGCTATAATTTTTCTGCTTTACCTAGTTAGCAACTAATTTAATGCTTATATTAATTTTTAGAAAATATAGGTAACTTTCTTTTTTATAATAGACGTTGAATGACCTCACACCTGATGGTAAACGGCTTTGTGGTCTAGATATACAATGTGGTCGACAGGCACAATAGACTCTATTGAGCTTATGGCCCTCGCCCTGAAGGCTAGCAAAGATACCGCTTCCAACCGATTATACAACATATATTGACTGTCTCGTTGGTCTATTGGAACTTTGGAAGCAAGTGCTGTGTAAGTGATCTCGCGGCGATATCGCCGCGATCGAAATCGCCCAAAAATCGCTAGGTGTGAACACGCTGTTAGGACCCCGGTTCGAGTCCAGTAACGTTTCGGCAAAATTTGTGTGATTTTCGAACAGAGATCTATGAGGGTAAGGGAACAGAGAGTGCACTTGTGTTTGCGCGTTCACTTGTACACTATAATATTGTTGCGGGAACGGGGTACGTTAAATTCAAGATACGCCAAAAGTCACCAAAAGACAATGATTTATTTATCGACTAACAATTACACAATTAAACACTTAAAAAACACAATTAAAAACACTTAATTACAACACTTAACACGGAACACTAAATTACACTAAAGCACTGAATCACACTAAAACACTGAATTTCACTGAAACTATTCGCAGGTAACGCACTCGATCACTTCTAGTTCGCAGAAGACTGATTCGCTTCGCTTTCCAAATCGGAACTGTCCCGTCGCGTCGTACATCCCGCTTTTATACCCAGAGACGCAGCTCTTCGGGTGGCGTCGAGAATCTTCTCGCGGGGATCGAAATTTCTAGAACTCGCTGGAGCTCGCTCCGACCGACCAGAGTGTGTGACGTAGTATCGTGCAAGCGAATATAGACCTTATCCATACGACGATAAGACTAATTTCGCTTGCACGGTCTATCAAGGTCGTAATATTATTATTACTTTAGAACACTCTAGAGCTCGCTACAACCCACCAGAGTGTGTAGCGTAGTATCGTGCAAGCGAATATAGACCTTATCCATACGACGATAAGACTAATTCCGCTTGCACGGTCTCTCGTGGTCGTAACATTATCCCCCTCTTAGTCATGCTCGTCCCGAGCATCATTTGACCCATGGTAACGAGCCAATCGATCAATGTGAACAATTTTCGGCTTGCCTCTTGTCCCTTGTTTGATCCGATAGGTTAAGTCGTTCAGCCTAGTGATGATCTTGTATGGTCCTTCCCACCTTGGCTGGAACTTCGGTGATTTGCCCTTCTTCCTGAGTGGGTTGTGTAACCAAACCAGACTCCCTTCATCGAAACCGTCGGTGTTGGCTTTGCGGTCGTAACGGGTTTTCATTCTTTCGCTGGATTTTAGACTGCAGTCTCTGACGAGAGCATGTACTTCATCCAGGCGCTTCTGTAGGTCAGCCGCATATTCGGTTACTGGTTTCGGAGCTTCTGGCGGTGTCCCAGTCAACGCGTCTACCGGAAGCCGCATTTCTCTACCGAAGTTTACCATTGCTGGGGTTGCGCTGGTGCTATCGTGGATCGCAGATCGGTAGGACAGCAAGAAAAGCGGTATGTACTGGTCCCAGTCTCGTTGACGCTCGTCCACAACTTTGGCCAAGTGGTTTTCCAACGTTTGGTTGAATCTCTCGACCATGCCATCGGATTGCGGGTGTGCTGGTGTAGTACGGGTCTTGTGCATACCCAACAGTTGACAGACCTCCTGGAACAGTGCTGACTCAAAGTTTCTTCCTTGGTCAGAATGTATCTCAAGAGGCACACCAAATCGGCAAATCACCTCGTGGACTAACTTCTTGGCGACCGTCTTTGCTTCTTGATTAGGCGTAGCGAAGACTTCAGGCCACTTTGTGAAGTAATCTTGGACCACAATGATGTACTTGTTTCCCTCATCGGATTCTGGAAAGGGGCCAGCTACATCTACTGCGATTCTTTCCCATGGAGCGCCGACGTTGTACAGCTTGAGTTTGCCCTTACTTCTGGTTTGTGGGCCCTTTACTGATGCGCAAGTCGTACATTTCTTGCACCAGTCTTCGACGTCCTCCCGACAGTGTATCCAGTAGAACCTCTGTCTCAGCTTCTCTAGGGTCTTCTTCACGCCTAAATGTCCCCCGGATACCCCATCGTGTATGTACCTCAGTAGAGAAGCAACCTGTTTACGGGGTACAATCAGCTGTAGTGTCGTTTGATCCCCTTTTGGTGTTTCCCATTTCCTGAAGAGTACTCCATCCTTAATCTCCAAACTGTCCCATTGTGCCCAGTAACTTTTCGTGATGGGGCTTGATGATGCTACATGGCTCCAAGAAGGTTTTTGACCTACTTCTTTCCATTCAAATATTTTCCTCAGGTCACTATCCTCTTTTTGAGCCTTTTTGATAGCGTCTTCGCTCCATTCATTATCAAGTCCCTGGGTGGTAATCATCCGGACTTCTTCTTTAGTCTCCGTCTTAGAACAATGACTGCAGGCCACAGGACAAGGTCTCCTTGATAGGGCATCGGCATTCAAATGCGTTCTACCACTCCGATGTTCTGTTGTGAAATTGTACTCCTGTAGTTGCTCTAGCCACCGCGCCACTTGTCCTTCAGGGTTCTTAAACTGCAAGAGCCATTTTAACGCAGCATGATCTGTCCGCAGGGTAAACTGTCTTCCAACGAGGTACTTGTTGAAATGCTGTAGAGTCTTTACTACTGCCAACAGTTCCTTACGAGTCACACAGTAGTTCCTTTCAGGTTTTGAAAGTGACTTACTGAAATATGCGATCACCACTTCTCGTTCACCTTGCTCTTGCGACAGAACTCCGCCTATGCCAGTATTGCTGGCATCGGTGTCCACGATAAACCTTCCTTCTCTGTTCGGGTAGCCAAGTATAGGACTGGTGCAGAGGTGTTCTTTTAATCTGAAGAAGGCTTGATCACATTCCGAGTCCCAGGCGAATGCTCGTTTATCTTCCGTGAGCCGATGAAGAGGTTTCGCTATATCAGAGAAGTTCTTTACAAAGCGCCGGTAGTATGCGCATAAACCCAAAAATGATCTCACGTCGGTCTTGTTAGCTGGAATAGGCCATTCTTGGACAGCTTTGATCTTCTCTGGGTCGGTCCTTACACCTTTCGATGAAATAATGTGGCCTAAATAGGCGACTTCTTCCTTGAAAAACGTGCATTTCTTTGCGCTGAGTTTTAAGTTTGCTTCTCGTATTCTAGTGAAAACCTTCCTCAGGTTACTGACATGCTCTGTGAAATTTCGACCCATGACAATGATGTCATCCAGATAGACCAGGCATGCATCACCCAGAAGTCCAACCAGTACCCTTTCCATCAACCGCTCGAATGTCGCCGGAGCGTTGCAAAGACCAAAGGGCATGACGTTGAACTGCCACAATCCATTCCTAGTTCCGGTCGTAAATGCCGTCTTCTCCTTGTCTGCTGGATGGATGTTTACTTGCCAGTACCCACTCTTAAGGTCCACTGTTGAGAACCACTTCATGCCGCTCAACATGTCCAGTGTGTCGTCTATACGGGGCAGAGGGTAGCTGTCCTTCTTCGTTGCATTATTCAACAACCGGTAGTCCACACAAAACCTGGTGCTGCCGTCCTTCTTCTTTACCAGGACTACTGGCGAAGACCACGGGCTTGTTGAAGGTTCTATGATGCGGTTCTTCTGCATCTCGGCAACCATGTCTGCTACCTCCTTCTCTTTGGCAAATGGAAGGCGTCTAGGCCGCTGCTTTATTGGTGACGCGTCTCCCGTGTCTATTCTGTGTTTAACGAGACCTGTCCTTCCCAAATCATGGTCACCCTTTGAAAATATGTCGTTGAAATCTAGCAACAACCTTTAGCTTGCTGAAGTTCCCGCTCAGAGAGTTTGTCCTTACAATTTGCTAGGAGCGGCGTGACGTCATCTCCTTGACAGGATTCCGGTTCCCGGGTCCTTTTCAGCCTTCTGATGGATTGACCTGCATCGCACCGTCCGATGACACAGTTTCTTCGTAGCTGCACTTCATCTTCGCTAAGATTGATGACTCGCACCAGCGCTCCTTTTCCGGTCATTGCCAGAGTTCTTGCTGTGATCCAACTCGGGTGGTCGCCGCAGTTTTCTATGACGACGCTTCGCCCTTGACACGCAGTGTAAGGGAATCTAACTTTGACCAGAGTTTCAGATCTCGGCGGTAGGGTCGTATTTTGCAGGCAGTAAACTGCGCATGATCTCGCTCCCTCTAGGAATACTTCTTGTTCGGGGAAACTAAGTACTCCTTTAGCGACGTCTACCACACACTTCTGGTCTCTTAAAAAGTCTAATCCGATGATGCAGTCGTCCGTGATGTCTGCTATGAGAACGCCGTATTCAAAGGTTTGTTCTCCAATGGTTATGTTCGCCATCGTCTCACCGAAGACGGTAACTGGCTGGCCTGTTGCTGTTTGAAGCTGAACGGATGGTCTCTGATTCCACACAATAGTCCTTTTCAATAGCTCCGGACGCACTATTGTTCTTGAAGCACCGGTGTCAATAGTAAAATGACACGTTACGCTGTTCAGCTGTCCAACCACAGTAAGATTGTTCCCATTACCAATCTGTGAAACAGTGACGGTAGGGGCTCGATGTTTGCCAGCCAGCGCCCGCCCCACGGCCCTGGCTCCTGACAGCTCTTCTGCGTCCACCTGTGTAGAGGACGCTACTGTCGTTCTATGCGGCCATCTTTGCCTGGGGCAACTACTCCGAATATGACCCCTCTCGCCGCAGCCATAGCACATCGGACCCAAAGAAGGTTTTTCCTTAACCACAACCTCCCGAAGTCGTTGAGTTCTAGCGTCTTGACGCACGGCTTCCACCTCCAAAGCATGGGCTAGAGCTTCCTGTAAGGTCTGATGATGGCTCAATTTCACGGTGTGTCTGACGTCTGCGTCTCTAATTCCATCACAGAAAGCTTGCGGGATCATTGATTCCACCATTGTCGGGCATGACACGTACGCACGTCTGACTAGCCTTTCGATTTCTGTTGCCCATTGCTGCAGACTCTCACCAGGCTTCTGCTGTCGATCGCGGAGTTGTGCTCTATACGCGTGTTCCAGGTGTTTGTCGCTGTACCTGCCCTCTAGTGCTCTTTGGAGAGCACCTAAAGTTCTGTTATCCGAAGGCAGGTTTTCCAATGTGAGCAGGGCATCTCCACGAAGAGCCAGAGTCAAAGCTATCATGGACTCTTCCTCGTTCCACCCCTTTCCTTTAGCCACTGTCTCGAACTGGTACCAGAATGCTGCCCAAGACGTCGTTCCATCGAAGTGGGGTACTTCGATTTTCGGAGAATCCGACACTACCGTAGCACCCCGGGTCCCCACTCTTGCCATCTTGGTATGCAGCTGTCGCATCTCAGCATCTACCTGGCTCAGTCGATCCTCGTGTTGGGTGAATCGATCTTCATATTGGGTGAATCGATCTTCATGTTGGGTGAATCGATCTTCATGTTGGGTGAATCGATCTTCATGTTGGGTGAGTCGATCTTCGTGTTGGGTCTTGACGCTTAGCACATCATCTTTGAGAGCATCAATCTGCTTTTCTAATACTTCGTGCTTCTTCTCAATAGCCCCCAACAAACTCTTGCTTAGCTCTTCCTGGCGAAGGTCTTGCTTTTCCTGGCGAAGGGCTTGTTCTTCCCTCAGTTTAGCGAATTGCTCCTCCTGGCGACGGGCTTGCTCCTCCTGGCGACGGGCTTGCTCCTCCTGGCGACGGGCTTGTGTCTGCAGCATTTTAAATAAGTCTGCAAGCTCCACAGGCCCAATTGATGTTTGAATTGATCCCTCCGTTGAAGTGCCTTCACCCTCATGCAGGGCCGCGGTTTGACTCCTTGTTACTCGACCCTCACTGTCTTCTCGTGGTGTAAGAGGCATCTTGAATTCCACTTCTGACACCAATTGTTGCGGGAACGGGGTACGTTAAATTCAAGATACGCCAAAAGTCACCAAAAGACAATGATTTATTTATCGACTAACAATTACACAATTAAACACTTAAAAAACACAATTAAAAACACTTAATTACAACACTTAACACGGAACACTAAATTACACTAAAGCACTGAATCACACTAAAACACTGAATTTCACTGAAACTATTCGCAGGTAACGCACTCGATCACTTCTAGTTCGCAGAAGACTGATTCGCTTCGCTTTCCAAATCGGAACTGTCCCGTCGCGTCGTACATCCCGCTTTTATACCCAGAGACGCAGCTCTTCGGGTGGCGTCGAGAATCTTCTCGCGGGGATCGAAATTTCTAGAACTCGCTGGAGCTCGCTCCGACCGACCAGAGTGTGTGACGTAGTATCGTGCAAGCGAATATAGACCTTATCCATACGACGATAAGACTAATTCCGCTTGCACGGTCTCTCGTGGTCGTAACAATATGTCCTGCGCACTTGGCTGATCTCCATTTAGATCGGCCACCATTGCCGAAATCGGTCGGACGCCTTATATAATATTCAACAATATACTTAGCCGAAGCTAAAATGTTTTATCCCCCTCTAGGTATATTGTTAAGAGGGAAGGAATGTTAAAAATGAAAGCTTTCAGTGAACCTGCCCCCGTCGGGTCGGCTCACGCAACACTTACGCAAGCAGTTCTTCAGGTGTCTTCCTCTCGAGCACGCGGCCAGCGCACGTGGCGCGGTCACCCATCCCCGCGCCGCCGTCCGAACTGACGCTGGACTTTACTGTCGTCTATTTTTTTTATATGAAGACTCACCAACTATACTATCTTTTAACATATACGTTATTATTATTATTTGTTTTAGATAAAAGATATATCTATTACAGGCGAATACAACATTCACGGAAAAATAAATCTTTATTTATTTGTAAAATTTCAAATTATCTACATCTACATCTACACTAATCTACACTAATATTATAAAGAGGAAAGATTTGTATTTTTGTATGTTTGTAATGAATAAACTCTAAAACGACTGGACCGATTGCAATAATTTTTTCACCATTAGAAAGCTGCATTATTCAGAAGTAACATAGGCTATATAATATCACGCTAGGTACTATAGTTGAGGAGCAGTAACCGAAAATGTTTCAAAAACGGGGGAAAAGTAGTAGTTTCTGAGGCCTTTCGTGGCGTGCGCTGAGCATATAGTTAAAGTTATACAAAAATGCTCTATGGATGAACTGTTCATCTTAATATTATCTTTAAAAAAGTCCGCGAGAGAATATGTCTACCTTTTATAGTTTACCCATAACAATCGTTTTAATCATTTAGATGTTTGCTCCAAAGTTATGTCATTTTGGCGACGGGACTTCGAAGTTAATAATTTAAAGTTAACTAATATGCTTGTAGGCTTTTGCAAGTACAATTTTATTTGAATATTAATTAAATTCGGGTCTAAGTAGTTATTAGGAAATGTAGCAAATAAATACATATTGGGTCTGCTCGCGACTATGATTGGTGTAAGTGTAACCCAGTCGAAAACCCGGTGAAGTAAGACATTTGCTGTTGGAAATACAATAAAACCCGCTTAAGACGATTTCTCAGGGACCCTATCAAAAACGCGTCTTAAGCGGGAAAGCGTTATAAGCGGGATAGGGAAAATAACACGAACTATATATATAATTATGTATTATTTTAAAATTTCGGTAAAATAGGCATTAAATTGTACGTATAAATTACATTCAATACGTAGTGCAATTAAAACATTATATAATTTTAAACTGTCTTGGTTACACACATTAGAAAACTGAAACTGTGCGGGATATTTACCATGTTGTTTTGTTTTAATGAGCTCCCGATATTTCGGCACTGTAGCAAGCGCCATGATCACGGGTGAACTGTAGGACTGCGAAAATGACGGTAGGTCTAAGGGCAGACATATCGGTCTAGCTACCCTCTTTCTCAGTCTTTTATTACGCACGACACCACTACCATCGTTCACATTATTGTCACTACATTCACATTGGTTAATAAATCAGTCATACCTTAGCCCGAATTAGTGGACTTCCCTCAGTCGAAAGGCATTCGGGGACTCCTTCCCATACATAGCACCTCAGTCATTAGACCCTACGGCATACGTTACAGAAAGTTTCCACGACGCGGGCCCTGTTGCATGCGTTTAAAAAATAAAAAAGCGCTTTTAGAGCGCTCGATCTGTCGGTTTTGGGCGTATTAAACGGGATGACAATCGTATTAAGCGTTAAGAAATGTATGAAAATATATCTTAAGTTGCTGGGACTGGCATAAAGTGGCGTATTATGCGGGAAATCGTATTAAGCGTGATCGTCTTAAACGGGTTCTACTGTAACTTAAATGCGACAAGTAGTATTGTAAATTATTAGGAGTAGGTATAATATAAGGCGTCTGACCGATTTCGGCCATGGCGGCCGATCTCAATTGAGATCAGCCAAGTGCGCAGGACATATTATAGTGCGCGCAATTAGGAGTATTTTAGGAGTGGTCAACATACGTATTCTTAGATGGTAGTCTTATTTGTGAATCATTGGATTGAATGTCAATTCGAGAGATTTGATCAGAGTTGTGATATTTTATACGATTATAGTTCTGATAAGATTCAATGAACCAGAAAAACATTTACCCTCTTGAACTTCACATTCAAATGTGTTCGAAATAAGCACGATCAGCACTAAAATGATTAGTTACTCTATATCTCATGTCGTCAATGTACTTTGTTGTAGCACTCAACAGTTTACTCACAAAATAATGATTCAACACATAATAATATTTAAGGATAAGCGTGCGCGTACGCACGTATACCGTAGTATGTTATTTTGAGATAAGCACCTACTTCCGTATCCTAAATACACACTCGATAAAGCGTTCAAATCTGCTACGACGCTACGGCTACGTGCGTCTACGGCGGCGCAGCTACGAGTACGTGCCGTACCGGCGCGTGCGCAACGTTGATCGGTGTAGCAATTAGCGACTACGAACGTTACGTAAACATTAAACAATGTTGTGTAATTCGTTTTTAAACGAGTGTCTATAAAATGCTGCCGAGCTATGCTACAGCTAAAATCGATTTTTTTCTAATATATGTATAAGTGAATAGGAAAACCATGACCGCAGTGGGCAGATGGCCATCCTATGTGATTATTATAAACATTTTATATCTCAATAGCTAAGAAATACCGACTTCCGATTTGTTTTCATCTGGCTTACGTCTGTAGGTACTATCTCAAGATTGAACAAAACCAACGAAAACCTCGTTTTTAAGAAGCACGAGAAACCACTTCCCATAAATGAATAAAAATGCTCACCTTTGTCCTTACTTCTCCACTAATACTGAATAAAGCCGACATTCCTTGGAACACAAAGTAAATAAAATAGCAATTAAATTATTCCTTTAACATTAAAAGGTGACCTTTGGTATTCTGAGAACATCTCACAGACGTTGCCCGAAGCCGGTCGAATGTCTCCGCATTAATGAGAGTACCTGTACACACAAGTATTTGCCCGTAAACAAAAATAACAGTATCTTTTGAACCGAAATGTCCTCTACATCAAACAAACTCGACGACATGGAAGAATGAACATGTGAAAATGGTAAATGGTAAGAGCTGATATATTGAGTTCACTTTTAAGGAAATAAATTCAAGGCTTCAAGTTATTGGTCCTGTACCCCCACGCAAGCCTTTAAAAAGGGCCGATAACCCTTCCCATGATAATCCCATCAGAGACAGCAAATAATAAGTATTTATAGTTTCAAACTAACATAGCATAGGTATTTTATGGTCGTGTGATCTCGAAATCGATACATTTGTGACTTCATATAATTTTCATTCCTGTACCTTCATGTTTATTTTCTTAGTAAAAAAAAGAAGAAAAAGCAACAACTGCTTTAATTTGTAACAACACATACCAGTAGAGTGTTTGCACTTGAACACAACGTCTCGTGTGTAGTTTGTTATACTATTTACAGTTTTTTTCCGCTTTAAGAATTCGCCACTTGTTTATTCTATAAGGTATGTTTATTTTATAAGGTCAAATGTGACCTTTGCTCATAGCCTAAGATCCCATTACATTGCTTGTTTCTGCAGGTTTATTTATTAAAACTATAATTTCGCGCAATGTTCAGGAGGGACATTTATGTAGTTTGCTAACTGAGTACTATATAAAATAGTTTTAAAAAAATATGTTGGCACCTAGAAATCCTATCATTCCAGTACACAAGACTTGGCAACTAATTGTTCAATATTATTTTTGCTTACATAATACTATTTATCATTATATAATACTATTGTTTTAATGTATAACATTATTCACACTTAAATTTTTAAGCAACCCATCGCTAACCTTTAGCAAACATTAACTCAAATTAGGCTTCATTAAATAAACATACCTTTTTTGAACAGGGATCTTGAGCTATAATAAAAAGATTGTTTAGAAAAATCCGAAGGGCCAATTAAGCGTGGATCCATTAATTAGCAGCCCTTGTGTCTTACTCAGCTCCGGCAAAGTGCTTGTAAAGTGTCGAGGTTGCACTTTTGTGACCTAATTGATAGGAATGACCTAGATTAAAGCGAGCAAGGTGAGTGCCGAACAAGTGTGGGTTACTTAACAAAACAGCTTTGGGGCGATAAACAAACTATATACTTTAATACGCCTGGGTTAACCTGTCTACGAAAAATATACCAAAGTCTTATTAGTTAGTCTTATTCAACTTAGGGCCGATTTTTCAATGGCCAGATAAAACTAATAGGTGATATAAGCTATAAGACGACCAAATTATGGGGGTTTTATTTCGAAGAGTGAGTGTCAGTAGTGACGTGTCCTTATTTTTGTCGGTTTATAGTTTATTCCTCCGTTAAGTTTTATCTAGCCATTGAAAAATTGGCCCTTAGTCGTAAGTAGTAAGTAAGAGAGGTAGTAAATAGGTCCCAGCTCAGCTATTGTCGTGATACGGTGTGCCATGACTCTGGTATTCTGCGGATACTCTTTTGCATATAGTTAATGACCTGCACTCGCTTCGCTTCGGGTATATTATACAAAAACCTTTCTCTTAAATCCCTCTATATACACCGTGAAATTTTAGTGGTTGTTTTCCCGTGGCAGAACGATGTGCCTTTTATAATACTATCGAATCATGCAAATTATTCGTTCAAAAAAAAAATTTTTTTTTCGATTTTTCAGAATAATAATTTTCCAACTCGAAAACGAGAGAAGCTATCGTTGTTTTTGAAGATGTGACGTATTCAGGTACTGCTTGCCGCATGAAATCGATGCTTAAAGCTAAAGAAGCTCTACACCCTAAGTCATAAAGCGGTTCGAACGTGCTTTCGAGTTACGGTTAAACCTTTCGTAAAACCGGCATTTATTGATTTTACCAAAAAAGAACTGCACACATCTTTTGTACTACTAAGATAGAATCATTTTACTGCGGGAAAACAACCACTAAAATTTCACGGTGTATAAAAAAAAAAACGGCATCAAAATCCTTTGAGTAGTTTTAAAGACTTAAGCATTCACAGGGACAGACAGACGCGGGAAGCGACTTTGCTTTATACTATGTAGTGATGATACTATTACCTTTGCACATAGTTAATAATATTGTGTTTAACGTAATTTGAGCAATTAGACTTCGTGAATGACACTATTGTCAATATCAGCAATTTTTTAAAGCTTTTATACAATTAAATTTTGTGTTTTTACTGCATTAATTCCCTATGAATCATTCGGTACCCACCAAGTGATTTTGGCTAATCTAAGCACTCAAATTCGGTTTACTAAGTTAACATCTGCCTTTTTTTTCAGTCTTTTCGTATCTAAAGGACTTTGGCACCAATAAATCGGTTATCAAATCGAGTAGGGATGAAGTTGGCTGCGAGCGCGCCAATCATCGAGCTTTAACTCGTTCTAGAGAAGTGAAAGTTGTGCATGATATAGGGGACAATATCGATAGAATTGTGTATTTTTTTCTAACAGACAACGATGACGGCTTGGAGTAGCTATGTCACCATAACCGGACTTGCGCGGAGCGGGTAGCTCTTACGCCTAAAGTTTTTGTTGTTTTATATGTAATGGGGAATACTACAACTTCTCATTATGTTAAGGTTACTTTAGAGACTGTTTTTGATAGAACGGTTGACTGTGATTTTTTGGTCAGTTATTCATGGATTCAAAAACTATTATTAGCATAAAACTAACTTAAACAAAATGCCCACCATAGCGAGATTGAAATCCTTTTCAATAAATTAAATGTATGTGTTTGTGTGAGTGTTATGTATCAAGTCCACCTTCAAAGAGCTGAAAAAAATTGTTTGTCCATGAAATAATAAAAAAAATCCGAGAATCGATCCTGTCCCTGCACTAATTGACTTTCACGATTTTAACTCGATTTAGCTCGAAACAATTCTGACTTTTGTGAGAGGAAATTGGTTCGCTGTGAAAAAAGACGATTTCATTTGCTACACTTCGCTGAGAAATTGGCCAATTTGAATAAAAATGTCTCTGTTGATGTGTTAATCCAGACTTCTGTTGATGAGTTATTGGCGTCATGTCTCTGGATTCAAAGACATTTTGTGTTTCTTTGGTTGTGTCCGTTTAGTTACCAATTCGTAAATGGATGTCTGTTATTCAAACTGAATAAATATTTTTCTTTTTCTTCTACTAGCCCAATAACTCCTATCAAATAACTGTTAAAATGAAGTAAGAGTAAGTCTTACTTCATTTTAATACTAACTGGCATACAATGATGGCTTGGAGTAGACTCGTCATCATCACCGGAATTTCGGGGGAGCGGATGGCTCTTATTCCAGTTACCAAAACAAATTACAAAATATGATCAGGGAGAGCGCGCAGTGCATATCAGTACAAGTGTTATGATAGTAAAATGAGTTTATAAGAGGAATAATTTTAAGCAAATAAAACCATTATTAATTGTAACACTAAAACACTAATGCGCAGAAACTAAATGTTAATTTGTGTGTGGGAATCGTGTGAAAGACAGCGGGCAAAAACCGGGTAATAATAATATTAGGTTAACATGTGGCGGGGTGTGGGAACGGTGGCGTTTTGGCGAGAGCTCGGAAGCGTGACGTGGATGGGGTCGTCAATTCGACTCCCTCTTATGTCGTTTGTCGCTATTTTACATTTAACATGTCTGCGGTGTCAATAAAGCATTATGATAATTTAAAAACCTTGTAAAAGCTAGATCAGTGGATACTTGTAATTGTAGTCATAATGATATTTACATACACGACGTAATTACCAACCCATTTATAGAGACAATTGGGTCATTTTCATAAATATTAATTGCTAAACGGTGATAGATTATTAGCAATGAATGAATAGTCAATATGAGAAAATAAGTAATTTACATATATAATTAAAACCCTTCTGTCCATTCCGTCCAAACAATTGAATAATATTTATGAATGTTTTTTTCATATAACCAAAACCATAAAGCTAAATTCAAGCTAATTTTATTGCTTTGTTTAACTTGTTCTAGGTAAATATCATTCCGAAGTATCGTAACCAATATGCGTTAATTATTATTCTTTTTAATATGGACACAAAATTATACAAGGTATTAAAGCGATGACAAATAACTTGAATGGTCAACCTGAAATTATTTATTTATTAATTAAACACGTTAAAAAAAGTTCTTAAATACACATATGGTATAAGAATGTCTTTGTACCGCCACCTGAGCTCAACATCAAACGGCGATATAAGGTAAAGGCGCGTATAATTATCGTGCTACACCTACGTTAAATTTTAACGTCCATCATAGCGGCATTTCCTTTCATATGGCAGCATAAGCTCAATTTTTAACATGGTAAGCATCAAAATTTGACGACTATGCGAAATTCCCACAGTGTAGAATTGTACATACAACCCACCCTCTGTGCGGGCGGAGGGATATAACAAAGAGGCGCGGAGAGACGGCCGCATTCCCTCTGTGAGGCCCGCGCGAGCCGCACGTCGCGAGTGCTGTGACGATTAATTCCGATCACGATGGTGTTGGCTGACTTCCTTACGGAGACCAGGCGGAGGTGGTTGAAGGTATGTTGGGGGAGTTTAGCTTTTGTTTTTGAGCTTTTTTTACTTTAGTTTTTTTTTGTTTTCTAATAAATACGAGTTAATGTCTGACATGTGGTGTTCACTTAAAAAGTATTTGCAACTATTGAAGCTCTACCGCTCCCGAAGTAAAATAAATAAAGTGAGATAGGTACTTTGTGTACCTATATACTGATTAAAATCGAATATAGTGTTTTTATTTGTTTGGATATTTTCGAGTGAGTTTTTTTAAAGTTTTTTTTTTATGTTTTGTTTGAACAACAACACGTGCGTGTGCTAAGGGAAAAATAAACAATTGATTTTATAACAGGGATATTAGGGACGTTCTTTATTTTAAGTTTAGTTGGTGTTCGTTATCAAAAAATTATTTGATTTATAGTTGTAAGTTTATTGGATATCAAGTGTATGGATGGATCCATTAATACAGTTATGGGAAAAATTTAAAGGCACTATACTACAATACATATTTTTAAATTGTCATGGGTACGCACTTTAGAAAACTGAACATGTCCGGGATATTTACCATGTTAGTTTGTTTTAATGAGCTCCCGATATTTCGGGACTGTTGCAAGCGCCATGATCACAGGTGAACTCAACACACTACTACAAGTTTAGATCGTTCCTACGATTCTTATCTTCTTATTTCAAAATTATTTCCTTTCTTTACTGGACGATATTTTTAAATTCTAACTTAGAATAAAATACATGAATATCTCGTAAGCCTCATTATTTTATTGATTATTACTGAAGTAGTTTGCACAACTGCATATACATACGTTATAAGTAAAAAATATTTTAAAATTTTATTAGAATGTAGATTATAGTCGAGGTTTATTATAATTTACTTCAGATTAGATAAGCCATTATTAGCCATGCATAAATTTTCGATGATCACAAAATATTCACCGTATTACAAGTCTTTTCCCTCTTTAGAATTCTCTACTTGTTGCTACATTTTGCTACAAAAGTAACGCTCAATAAAATTAAATAATTAATGTTTGTCAACCCATTACGGAATATTTTGAGTAGCGTGCGTGACATGACGTAGGTAATGATACGTAGGAAACAATTAAAATGTTATCTGTTGACAAATCCTTAACATTGGGCAAATAATGTGTAACGCGCTGAACGAATAACAAGATAGTAAATAGTCTGAATTCATTAGCAAACGCTTCCAATATGTGCGATACTACTCTCTCTGCTAAGAAATGACGCCATTAGGTAATATTGCATTATTTGGTATACATACAAATCCTTACTTAATTTAGTTAGAATTATTGTAAATTTAAAATTTAAAAAAAATCGCATTCAAGGCCCCGCATGAACGGGGATTTTTTAATTTTAAATTTACATTGTACTTTAATAGCATTTAAATCATCAAATAAAAAAACTTTCATTGTGCTATACAGCCTTAAAATTAAAAATTAAACGAGTATGTTATTGGTTTGTGTAAGATGTCTTCATATGACGGCATTGACGTAAACAACGATGTTTAACAAAACGTGTACGCGAAAATAGACAACAACAAGCATGAACAATTAAAAAAATAACCGCACACGTGAATACCTGCGCCGGCGCATCGCGTATCGCGTGCATGTCACGTGTCACTCCCCCCCCCCCCCACTTGTTTACACCCGTCCGATTGAACCCTAATTACTAACAAGAAGAGGAAAAAAGATAATAACACGTTCAGATTCAAATAGTTTCCCTAACCTTGAACTTTGTCTAAGGATTAACAGTAATTGAAATTGTTCTGACTACGCTTCATTATGTAGCTCTAACAATGTTCACAATGACTATTATCTGATGTAAGATAATATTTAACTACAACTTAAGATGTCGTAAAATTAATTAGATAAGGTTATTATGATACTGTTGTGATTGCTAACAACTTAAGACGAAGTTCTTAAGTAGCTGCGAAAACAAATCAATTTCCAAAGATTGTTTGTACTAATCTAATACTTCCAAAATGATTACAAACTTAATTGATGACTGTCATTTGATGATTAAGCTTTGTCTGCGTTGGAGGGGTACCAGTACCATGTCAATATATATTTTTTTAATTTGCTATAAAACACAAATACATGCTCAGGGTCCACCAAAAACCTTTAAGATCTTTTTAGTTATTTATAAATCCACCGGTCGTTCGAGGTAACGAACCCTTAATTTCCTGAAGTTATTCCCACTGCGTTCCCCATCACTGATCCATTTCATTTCGTATTTTTATTCCCTTTCCCATCGGTGGCTCTTCTGGGGAGAGATGAAAAAGAAATCATATTTTTTTTATTTCCTCTCCGCGCACTTTTAAAGCTTATTTTTGTAGGAATACAGAAACATCAGTAAAAGTATTCGTGTATCGCTTATCGTGGCCCACAGGTCATCAAACTCAAAGATCTTTAATCATATTCAAAAGACAGGATTTTCAAAACGGGAAGTGACAACGAGGAGTATTTCCGTACGTACCATATCTCCATGGGATCAAATATTTTCAATAATAATATTGTATCTTAGTGGTCCAAGATCCCAGAGCTGCCAGACATCACTTATTTTCTAATGGACAAAATATATACGATTGAGTAGTGTTGGGGTGTACTATCATCATATGACTAGTTGCTACCTTGACCAGACGGCCATTTTTCAGATATCAATCAATCAAGGTACATAGAAACACTGCTCACCTCACTTAAATTCTGATGGCTGATTTTAACATATATTTCACACAATATCATTAAAAATCAGGATTCATTACTCCCAGACACATGCGGTCGGCGGTTTTACCTTACAGACGCTTTAAAGCTATGAAAAAAATTTTACTTTTACTTATTTTGTGATGCTTGATTTTTATATATGTTATTCAAACAACTAAAAAGTGCTCATCTGACCGCAATAATTATAGAATTGTACCTTACAAACTATTTTATTAGAAAAACTTAACTAAATTCAATTTTTAAAAAAAAATCTAAAAAGTTGGGACTGGTGAATGTTTGGCCCCTTGGATCGGTCTGTCCGTTTGCAAAACGTTTTAAAATAGTTGTTTGAATAACATATATAAAAATCAAGCATCACAAAATAAGTAAAATTAAGTAAAAGTAAAAATTTTTTCATAGCTTTAAAGCGTCTGTAAGGTAAAACCGCCGACCGCATGTGTCTGGGAGTAATAAAACCTGATTTTTAATGATATTGTGTGAAATATATGTTAAAATCAGCCATTAGAATTTAAGTGAGGTGAGCAGTGTTTCTATGTACCTTGATTGGTTGATATCTGAAAAATGGCCGTCTGGTCAAGGTAGCAACTAGTCATATGATGATAGTACACCCCACCACTACTCAATTGTATATATTTTGTCCATTAGAAAATAAGTGATGTCTGGCGGCTCTGGGATCTTCCTCTATAGTAGGTACCTATATTATTTGTAGAATATCAAACCGCTTGCTATTTTGATTCAACCATTCACCTCGCATTTAAAATTGTTGAGGATATTACTACATATTTTTGCACACAAGCTATACGGACCTGATTTGACTAATTCTAATTTCGATACCTTGGAAGCTAATTTATTGCGAGGTTAAGAGGCCTTGATTGTTGACCTTTTTTTTCATTATCATCGCTACAACTACAACATTTTCAATATGACATGGACATGTTAGATGATCGTTGCTCTTTACATGTTACCGATGAAACTATCGTCCGATAGTAGTTTACGGCCTCTTAAAGTTAGTATTAGTGCCTTGCGGCATCAGAGGGCCGTACATCGATCGTCAATTAGAGTAGACATCTGCGGCGGGTTCCGCTGACTGTCGCGATAACACGCGGCGCTGGGTGATTTACTATGTTTACGAGCGTTGCCCGCGCCCGGCTGTCTATCAACATAATCATATACAGAGCAAAACATATACATAAGCAGACGGTTACGATCTCCGTACCTACATAAGGTACGGAGATCGTAACCGTCTGCTTTTGTAATGAACTTTCCTCATCACAATCAACAAAATCTATACTAATATTATAAAGCTGAAGAGTTTGTTTGTTTGTTTGTTTGAACGCGCTAATCTCAGGAACTACTGGTTCGATTTGAAAAAATCTTTTTGCGTTGTATAGACCATTTATCGAGGAAGGCTTTAGGCTATATAACATCACGCTGCGACCAATAGGAGCAAAGATACAATGGACAATGTGTAAAAAACGGGGGAAACGCGAACGAAGTCGCTGGCACAGCTAAAATAGATAATTGTATTTTTTATTTAAGAGCTGTGTATTTTGAATATATAAAATAAATGAATAAATAATAGATTTCTTACATAGCCATATCAATACAGTATGATTCTAACACTGCACCGGTTCGGAATAACACTGGACAAAATTTAGGTAGTTACTTTTTTATTTTCTTGGATGGAAGACATAGTTCCCAAGTAGGTATTACTAGAGCCTAACTTCCTAAGTAGAGCCAGTAGAGCTTTTGGTTACTGCTAGATAATAATTTAGTTCTGTTTAATGAAATTAATAATACAGTTGTTTGAACGCGACTAGCTTTTTATCTATTAGATACCTAGATTTAGGACTTCATATAAACATCTGAATAATTAATGAAATTTTGATGATGTTGATACACAAAAACATGTTTTTGTTTTCATGCTTAGCAACAATAGTATCGTTGTATGTTTTAAACAAATTTCTTATTATTGTAGATAATTAAAGTTGTCATTATAATTAATTTAATCTTAAGATGTTCAAAATAACCTATCATAATTATGACGTATTCATACTCTACGCTCTACAGTGGTATCGGTTAAATATTTTATTATTATATTAAGCTCTTAAGTAGGTATAGTACGTGATCGATATCTATTATCTTCTGTTTGGCACAAGTCACATACAAGATCGTTTTTTGAGGAATTCGACATTACGAGATGTTATTAGACTCCTCAGTCGTGACTTACTCTTTGGGTATTATTTCCTGTTTCCCGGAATATTTACAGGAAAACGGAACTTCCGTACGATCGCTTAGAAAAACACACTTGAATTCGGAATTTCTCTTTTTACGAATGCAAATTGCATGGCCATACCATAAATAATCGGAAATATTTATTTAACCTATCTTACTGCAACATATTGTTAGTAAGTAGTTGTCAGTACTTATAGATAAGCAATATATGTATGTAACGCAAAGCTTAGACCAGAAATAGTTTTTAAAAAGGATCCCTTCGAAATAAAACTAATTTTACGGATTAAATTCGCGTGTATTGTGTCGAAACGTCGGATCTCTAAATAATCCGTAAAATTAGTTTTATTTCAAATGTGTAGTGCTCGCGCAAATAAAAATAGACAATACTAAGGATCCCTTCGTTATACGTATAATGTGTCATACCTTTTATGTCATATTGCGTTAATATTTTACCATCGTCCTACATTTTACGTCCTAGTTTTATAGGCTACAAGTAGGTAAACTAATCTTGAAGCGTTAACGTAGCAATAATGTTCACATAAACTTCTAGCATTGTCTATGACACGTTTGTCTATCGGTGTAACGCTATCGTAAACGGCTTGTGTGAACGACTCGTGCGGCGATAGGTCGGGTTGCCTGTTCAACTTTGATCTTTTGATCGTTTCGTATTAATTTTAATTACCTCGACGTGCCTGTTAGATACCATTCATTAGAGATAAGTACTTGAAGCTGGCCGCCTGTTGCCACCCACTTTAGAGCCTCCTAGTTTAAAACTACGGAAATTAGTTCAGGCGGAGGATATTGCATTACTCTTCTAACTTTTTTAGCGTAGAGTAGCGAGGAACGGGTACGGTCGTTGATTGTGTGAACGAACACACTACACTGAGTATGCAGGTACTATATGTAATGTAATATTTATTAAGTTTCGTTTAAGATACATGTTGAATTAATTATAAGGGAGCAAAGCAGTAACATTTTTAAATTTTATTAAGACTGTCCAATTTTCAATTTCTTCCTTTGTCGATCCAATATATTATGCAAGATAGAAGAAATGTCTCTACGTATTTGTGCATTTCTATGTATTCATGTCTATATTAAGGGCCAATAAAAGTTAAATTTTCTTTTCTTTCTTTTCAAAACGGCGCATCATCGAAGCCAACTTCATACGTCACACATACATGTATCAGACTTCTACGTAAAAAAATAACACATTGACATTGTTATTCCAGACAATATCGGGTGTACCGATAAAGTTACTACGCCGTAAATCCGGCTCGTACGTAGGAGATACCTACATAAGCAGGATCCACCTGACTTGGAAACTATTCAGAAAAAGTTGGAAATTTGGTATAGTCTAAATATGTAACCCGGAAATGCCATAAAACAAATTATAAACTTTTTAGATATTCGGCAGGGTTGGTTTTCCCTGCGGAATACAAGTTCTCTTTTCTAAAATAGACGTGAGCACGAGAATAAACTAAGTGATTACAAGCAAATATAATTTTATTCACACAGCTTACAAGAACAAGTTATTTATAATACATAGAATACTGTCATGGCATTTTTACATATTTATATGTATAAATGCCATGACAGTAAACTTTAGTTTTTTATGTAAAATACTTATTTATAAGTATTTTAGACGTTTCCGAACATGGCCCCATCTGAACCAAAATAAACAAGCAGATTTTGTACTAAGGGCGTCAGAACATGAAACAAATACAAATGTACACATAAATGTTTGTCCCGGGTAGGGATCGAACCCAGAACTCTTGGAACCGTCACCACTAATCCACCGAGCCAGTCAAAATATTATGTACTGTCACACAACACTTACTACCTATCTATTGATAAGTCTAGTTTGTTTGCTACCACACATCAAATGAACCAGGCGTGACCTATTATTAGCATTCTAACTACAGACAGGGAAAACACATAAAGAAAAAAAAGCCGTAAGTTATTATTAGTTACAACAACTAAGCTTGACAAGCGTGAATTAAATATTGTGTAAGGACGAAGTTTTCCCACACATTTGCTACAATTACTATCGCAGTCGCGTTAGCTAATGTTGATTGCTTAGAAGGTTGTAATTATACATAGTAAACCGCAGGATTTGTAGGATAGTACGTAATTCAGTGTAAGAGTAATTGAGATATCTTATCTTGGTGCGAGTAAATGTTCTGCAGATTTATAAGTTTGTTTAGAAGTAATTACTGGAGAAGTGAGCCTAAAATTATTGTATCAGTGTCGTAACTACGCATGAACACATCATCATCACACATAACATCGTATTATCTTACGTATATTTCCAATTCTTAAGCTTGTCTAGATATTTGTGCTGACCGTATTTGTACTTATTTTCCGTTTTACAAGGTTTTGTTTCCATCTCTCCTATTAGTATTCCTGAGATAAAAATGATTTGCTCTACCTAATATCAGCAATCGAAACGATTAATAAACACAACCAGGCACCTGTACAACAAACGTGATTTTTTTTTCATTTGTCTTTACGTTAGTAGCGGAAACGATAAGAGTAAGTTAATTAAAGACGGATTTCTCATCCTTAATAAATTAATTTGTAAACGATATTATTAATTAAAATGTAACGGTACGAAACCTCATGGGTGAGTCCGTCTCGCCCACTTTTTGTTATTAGTATACAAGTGCTTTTATGAAAGACCGACAGACCCGCCCACTTTTTAATATTATCTTATCCAATCTCAATCGAAATCTGCAGTGCTGACATGTGAAATATCTTCAGGCGAAAATAGCCTAGGGCCCTGTTACGCGTGTCAGCCGCAGGGCTGCGACGCGGCCCTTGATTTGTTAGGCCCTCCGTCCCTCAGGGAGGCAAATGGAGGAAAATGGAGGGATCAGACAAATAGATCGTATAAGTGAAAAAACAATTTCGGAATCTCTTCTCACGTAGATTGACTGGTGTTGCGCAATGAAAGTAAACAGTAGCAATACCTACTGCAATTTTTTATTGGCGTCTTTTTCTATTAGTATTTCGTTCTTATATTTATATAAATTATTTTGAGGATCTCATATATTAAATACATAACTAAATCAAAATAGTTTACTAGCCTGGAAAATATAAGAATGACGCTTACTCGTATCTATGACTCAATCATATTAAAATATTTATACAGCTTTCTGCACATGCCTATGCCTATTTAAAGAAATTTAATCCTCAATATTGCGATATTATAATTAAAATGTTATAACTTTCCATTGACATTCAGAGCCGTGAACCTAAATACCTTGAAGAGAGCTCTCCGATCCAACTCAAGACCGAAATATAGCTGTAACGTTTAATATCGAGACTTTAATTTCGAGGAATTTCTTTCATAATAGAATAAGACAGAGTTACCGCTCGTGGGAGCGAGCCTGTAGTGTCTTACATTTTATTCCCTTTAATAAAATTTAGTAAATATTTGCTGTCAAGTGAGCTTAATAGAGCGGTAGGTACTATCCGCAAAGCTGGCGGTCGACCACCTATAAGGTGAAAATCGCTTGGCGCTTACTTGAAATTGCCAAAACGTAAATTGTGGTCAAGGAGCTGGCAATAATTTTTTGGTAGATATTTGAGGCATACTGAAAACTTGTCCTGTACCTCTCCTATTATATCCCAACACAAACCCGCAGAAATGGCTGAGTACCGGGGCTAAACCAAACCCCCAATTTTTATTATTTAAAAATATATTTTATAATCCAAAAAAATATAATTTGTCAGTTCACCTGACAGGTAGAAGTTCCATCGAAATAATTTGTCTTAGTGAGTCTTATTTTTTAGTAATAAATAAAAAGATGAAAAATATTTTTGGGGGTTTGCTTTAGCCCCGCTACTCACCAGCCAGGTCTGCAGTTTCGTGCTGGGATGTAATAGGAGAGGTACAGGATAAGTTTTCAGCTTGCCTCAAATACCTACCAAAAAATTCTTGCTAGCTCTCCTACTATTGGAACGTTTTTGCTTGGATTTTGACAGATTTTCTTTAAGTGCTCTTCTATTGGCCAGTGGGCGGGGCTAATGGCGTTTAAAGAAATCTGTTTGAAAAGTGTACTACCGCCAACATTTCCGATAGTACCACGCGCCCACTTTAATGAAATCAAATAAAACAGGTTCTATTTGATATTAATAAGACGTTTTAAATGTTACAATTTCCATTCATTTATCATGACTAACTTGCTTACAGTTTATTGAATTGATCGACGTAACGAATTATGATATTCCTTAAAAAAAGATTGTTTTTCTAGTTTCTTCGATAGATCAGACAGATCAGGTAATGGGTGTTATGTTGTGGATTAGCTCAAAACATTCATCGTTACACACACGCATCTTCATAACTAAAAGATCCTCTTACTTGGACTAGATTTAATTGACGAGTAGTTCTGTATATTTAAGTATTAATCGGGAGTATACTCAAATATGGCGATCTACGGAGGAGGCCTATACCCTGCAGTGGGATATAATAAAAGGCTGATGATGATGATGATGATACTCAAATATCTAGAATTGACAAAAAGTCACTTAACTAGCGGGTTCCTATCTTAGTAGTATAATGTGTACAGATATGAAACCAGCCTATTAAAATACAATCACTATTAAAAAGCTTTGTATTTATACTTCGATAATTATATATTTTCAGTAGGGTTAAGTGTTGGTCACAGAAAATAGAAACCTTTTATTTTGATAATGGTTTTTTGCTTTCAACTTTTATCAATTTGTTTTGACTGTAATTTATTATTGTAACTTAAACATAGAAAAAAGAATATAGTGAAGGCAGTTTCTAAGTTTCATTAATGTTTTTGGAGGATATTGTAAATAATGTGCGGAACGTGGTAGGGCCTAAAGTTTACGGCTAGAAAGGGCTTTCGGGTGGAGTTGGTGGAAAATCTTAGAGATTTAGATAGTAATGAGAATGTAAACTCAATTTGATAATTAGTCGGGACTTAGTGGGGTAGTCAAGGAATGTTTAAAGTTTTGGAGATTTCCACTAAGATAGAATGAAAATTGTTCAAATGTCTAACTATTTTGAGATTGCCTTAAATACTTAAGTAGCAAATTGAAATGTAAGGCATCTACATCTTATTGAATAGTTATAGGTACCTACTTAAAACTAACTGACATTACTTCACGTACCTGCGTACATACGTATATATACGTATATATTAATCGAGAAAGGATGACAAAAAATACATGTTTGGATAGATTAGTTAAGTAATTATATGGATAGAGATAAATGAAATGACGTATGTACTTACATAAGTAAGAATATTGCGTTCAGATAATTTGGCACCTTGACCCAAATTGATATAAAGATTACATAAACAGGAACGAAATTTGCAAGGTTACGGTAATCTTTTATATCTCATATGACACTGAAGGCATTGTCGTGTTGCGAAACATTATTACAAGAGATAAAGTGATAAGCAACGAAAGAAGAATATGAAAGAAGTTGATATAGGTATCCACCAAATGTATGACCCGAAGTATACGTAGGTATTTTACCTATTTTTAATAGTAGTTCTGTTCATCTTTACCTACCTACTTACATAAATGTAAATGTAATGATAAACAAGTCTGACCCAAACCCAAATCCCTATTCTGTTTTCATTTGCGTGTTCGTATTTCTGTAAAGTTAAACAAAAACATTTATATTGCCCTTTTAAAATCGGCTTTAGCTACGTCCTAAATGTTAGAACTGCTACTACGACGCATCAAAGAAGATTCCCTGAATAAATAAGCTCATATAAACATTTACAATCAAACTCGGTGACCTATTTAGCACGGCTTCGGAAGACATCTCATAACTTTTGTTTTGTGAGTAATCTAACCGCGTCCATTCTTGGCCGCGAATCTTCGTAATTTCTTTACAACGCACATCGAATTATTCGTATTTAATATTTCCGCGGCTAAACAGGGGAAAGTTATGAAACTTCCAAAACGCAATAAATCCAAAATTAGATTTGGAATTCTATTTGGTAGGCTTCTCAAAATTAGGAATTGGAATTTATTTTAGATTCTTCTCGAGTTTGGAATAACAAAAGTATTGGTTGCGTAGGTGAGTGGTATCTCAATGATTTATTGTTAATTTGAGAGATCAATATTTGAATGATTATTCGGAAACAATCTATCAACTGACAGTGTTCAATTAATAAATGTAACAAATCAATCGGAGTCAAAGCTTTTCTAATAACCACAGCTAGCAAGAGCTACGAGCATTTGAAATGAAAGAAAGAAAGAAAAACATTTATTGACCAAGAAATAAAGGTGACAATGACACAAACATACATAAGACACAAAACATGAAGAGAGCTATGAACATTTGAATGAATATCTATTCTATTCTAAATGTTTCGAATAGGTAATAATAGTCGAGTAACTCTATAAAGGATTTTACGCGTACGAAGTCGCGGGCGGTTTTTAATATTATTGCAATTACTTACAAACGAACTTCTTGTATGTGTTCAGCGGCCGATTTTGTGTCTGATTCCTAGCAACAAAGTACATAAATAATATATAAGTGTTCAATCTACTAAGCTCTATTTACCTAAAGAGATCAGTCAGCATTAAACCGCGGTCAGCGAGCGCACGCCGCAAGCAATATTAATAAAACATTACTACACCAGACCTACTTTTACGAGAACGTTTACAATAAAAAGACTTAGGAATACGCGTTTCGACCCAATGAATGTTTAAGGCGGCCCTTCGTACAGAATGGATGTCCTTTGAGGACGCATTGCGGTGCTGATGACGTCACAGTAGGAGTTCCGAAGTGATTGCATGTTGAACGAAAAAGTATGACGATTTCGTTCCATTGGACAAGGACAGTGTTCTAATATTTTTTTTTTTTTTTTTTTTTTTATAAAGAGGCTAACAAGATGACCTCACTCCACCTGATGGTAAGTGGTAGTGAGATCCACATATGAGGTCGACAGGCACAATAGACCATATTGAGCCTGTCGCACTCACCCTGAAAGCCGTGAAAAAGGAGACCACTGCTGCGGCAACAACGAAACAAGGCGTGGAGTCTCGCATTGGTATTGAGCTGTGCGGGTCGGAGTTGGCCAGTCCGCCGGACGGAAGGGCCCCCGTTTCTACGGGTCTCCCAGGCCGGCGGACTGACCCGCTCCGCCCGCGCCGCAATACCGCCACTAAGACTCCACTGGTCCGGCACTTGCCGCAACAATGGTCCCCCCTGGCTCCGGTTCGTACAGTGCTGATCCCGGAACGCGACCTGACCGAGAGAGGTCAGAGTCACTTGGCGGGTTTTACACAACTGTATGGTGGTAACAGCAACCGGTCGACAAAATGTCTGCCACCTGAAAATAATATGTTGTCTGGTGATTCTTCAGACACCTATTAGCCTGACCTTTCTTCCAAATATTGTTTCTTAGTGTTTGTTAAGTATTATCACTTCGTAAGTTAAGTGGTAGAGTACCTATCTATTTACTACACTTGCTAATATGGTTAGAGTATAAATCGTAAATTTAAGAAGTAAACAGCTCCCGAGATAGTGTTTGATGGACTACAGGAGTAGGTATAGCTATAGGTAATCGTAATTAGCAATTGCGGACATGATGCAATTTTGTATGTGCTTAGTCTGGGAAACATATTAAGTATGTTACAGATTTCTTACTGTAAAGAAATCTGTAAGAGCCCGAAGTAAGAAGAAATATATTAAAGGTATTGATTTGGCACCACTGAGGGGTTTGTTTTATCTTACCCTAAACTAAGGTATTCTGTCAAGCATTCAATAAAGCAAATCCGTTCAATCATAGATTTAAGCCACATGAAAATATAGAAGCAAATGAATTATTGTATTGTAGGTAAACAAAAGGCTAATTAGCACACTTAATCAAACACATACAGACTGTAGACATACTGTCTCGGATGAAATAAATTCTGTCACAGTTTCGTGTCACAGATACCGGCAATAAATACTCGTATCGTCCACCACTGTATGTACTGAGAGTATGATGTATAGAGCCGGCCCCGATGCCTGTCACTTGACAATATTTAGTGCAAGAGAGCTATTAAATTGATAAGTGTTCAAAGTTATACCGGGTACAGTACACTTAGCAAGTGCCAAGTTGGCAGATGGTGCATTGCTGTTAAAATTGTAATGTTGCAGAACCCTATAATACTCTTAAACATTGAATCTACATAATTATAACCAGCTTACAACTTAACGCGTTATAGATAAATACAACGCTTATCAATATTATAATTGCATATAAGTACTTTCTAATTCTATAATTGCAGAATTACCTCAGTCCGTTTACCTTCGACCAAAAATCGTAATATAACTTATTTATTTATTTAACCTATTCAGTTTTACATTTATATTCATCTTTTCATGTCTCACCACTTTTAGTTTCTACTTTAAGTAACGCTTAATATATTAATGTGCTGCTGTGCACTGTTTGCTGTCCCTGATAAGGTATCTGCGGAAGACCAGGGTCGCGGTGTCCCCGACTCCTCGACACACGCTGAGCAGATCCCTTTTCAGTTACCTACTTTGTTTTTTATTTTATTTTCTGCAAATGTATGTGTGTTTTTTAAGTGTAACTGAATAAATACATTTCTTTCTTTCTTTCCTTCTTTCAAAAGTACTGACTACCAATTGAAATGTTTTTTTATTATACACTTAGTCTGAAGCTAGAGATAGGATATTGTAGAGTTTTGAATCTTTATAAAAAAATTTAGCTTATTTGACGACCTGGACGCCATTCTATTAGGCCAAGACAGTGTTTATTGCCGCCGCTAATTGATCATACTTTACCAATTATTGGCAATATTGGCCCAATTGCGCTTATCACGGCCCTTCAGATAAATAGAGCCTTCACGGTCCCATGGTCAGCGGTTAATTATGGCAAATGTAGGTGGTACTTGATACAAGCGGTCTGGAACCTTGACACTATTCAGGCACTAAAGTACCAGAATCGTTATGGACACGAAAGCGAAAATAGGTAGTTATAATCGAAATTGATAAAAACATAATAATATTTGTTTTGATATTTTTTTGTTATCATTCCCCGTAGTAAACAATAATATCATACGGAGTCTACATTTATTTTATTACAAGTGTCTTATTTATTGTGAGATAAAGGAATCAATCTTGAAGTACAAACTAGTGTAAAGGTTCTCAGTAATCGGTTGGATGACAAAAATCGTACAAAGCAATCTGAATGCCTTACAACTTATAAACAACACTTAAGATAGATAAAACAATTAAGTTGTGTCTGATATTGATGCTAGATAAATATATCTAACTGAAAACCTCTCTTTGTTCCAGGCCTTCAAGCTGTTCAAGACATCTCGATCGCGGAAGAACAACCGCAACCGCGTGTCGCCCGCGCTGGTCCGCTCGCCCTCCTACAGCGGCACTGTCGACGCGCGCGCAGAAATCGACCTGCAGCGCTTCTGCGCCTGCCGCGCCTCGCTGCCCCCCCTCCGCCTCGCCGAGGACACATCCTGCTACAGCAGCTTCAACAGCTACAGCTCCCGTAACGACGACGATCCCAACTACGACGGAGCGCGCTCCGACTCCGCCTACGACTCCGCTCGTAGCAGCCCCTCCCACCAACGGGCGCCCGTCTGCTACGCCACCGTCACATACTTCAATGTCAACGACAGCGAAGACAGCAGCAGCATCAGAACAGAATACACCCTCCTCGACTACGAGGCAGACGAGGAACCGGAAGACGAACGGACGCAGAACATGATCAACGAGAGCATTGAACTCGTTAGCACGTTATGAAGAGATGGTCTAGAAGTTTCTTGAACTATGGAATACTAATCGGCAAGTCTTGGATACGTCTGGCTTGATAAGGTGGAACTTCGAGATGGAACTCATTAAACTACAGTCGTAGTGCTGAAGTTTGGTTATCGCTAAGAGATCGTTGTGGTTGCTGCACAGATAGGTGACTTTAAGAACTGTACTAATGGAAACATAAACAGTTTCGAGGTTTTGAGATAGTGGTTCGTATATCTCACCAGATGATTTTAAAAAAATGTTTGTGTTCTACGCTCGTAGACGACTCAGACTTAGTTAGATTTGATTAAAATATTCAGCCTTAATTGAGAAAACATTCTTGATTGTCTACATACTGTAAAAGATTTAATTTATGGTTTGTATATAGACACTATAGCCAGGACTTGTGAATTAGTGTTTGATAGTTTGCATAATTTTAAATTTGCGAGATATGCTAACACAATGACCCAGCAATTGAATCACACTAGTCGGTTTCCCTGTCTACTCAAACAAATCGGAATACAAATATTAGTTCTGTGTGTGGAGACTGTGGAGTCCCCGATACTTATTGTTTCATCAACTCCTCTTGTGTGCTTAGGATGATCCAGTTTGCTTTGTTTTCGATATTTGATATCCGTATGATTTGTGAAGGGACGACATTAATATGTTTAAAGTTTGTTCAATGCGATTTAAGCACCAAAAAATAATTTAATGTCATGTGAATGCTCAAGTCTACGTTACCAAAGATGTACTTGTATTTTATGTGTGTAAAGATTTTTTAATTAACTTTAGAGCAATATGAATATTTATACAGTGCGCTGTTATATGTAAATGAAACGAATATAAAGCGATTTTACAAAGACACACGAGGAGCAAAAACAATTCGAAAGCCGAGTTATTACCACGGCACCTAATAGGTCTCTACTAAAATAACTTCGTTAGCATCCATGTTCAAATTTGGTTAGCTCAAAAGGTTTGAAGTAATTGGGAGTTTGCATACTTGAGCCGGAAATAAATATTTTGCAAAAATCATCAAAACATCTGGGTCTAATAGCAAATTGTTTATTTATGAATAACTTGCTAATTTTGTGTTAGCAAATGTCGCAGCGATCTAAACTACCAAAGTCTATGTGATAAGATAAGAGTCGTGTATTTATATTAATATTAGATGTAGTTAGAGATGTCTATGTCCGTTGATCTCAAAAAAATGAATTTTATTAGCATGTAAGCCTTGTACTAAGTTCTTATCATTATTATTTTGAACATAATGATAACACTACAGTTTGTTGAGGAGGAAATTGTCAATAGGGAAATTAATTTAGATATTACTTTGTAGATCTTGGATTATATTAACTATTTTCAAGATTACTCTCAACTAAAATATGCATTTAATGAAGTGGTAGAAGCGTAATTTTGTTTTGGTCCGACAGCATCACTAAAAGTTATTTGACAAGTCCAATATCAAATTGGAACCAATGTTACAAAATCTTACATAATTTATTCATATCATTTATGAAAATATAAACCCATTATTTTTAAGGTCGACTGTACAATTCATATTGAATTATCATTAAAATAATTTATTATACATTAATTCGTTTCCTTGCACAATCCTTTTATGTTCATTTGGGTTTTCGAATAATCCAATAGCCAATGGATTCTGTAAACATAATCCAGGCATAACAGTTGAAATATTATATCAAACCGATACTGAACTGACTGATAAAACAATTGCGTTATTTTTTACCTATAGGTAGATACATCATACTATTATCTATTATCAAGTTATAAGAAAGAAGAATACTTAACCAGTGGATATTCTTGATCTTAGGACCAACTGGCTAATATCAGTAGTATAATGAACAAGAGGCAGGTATGTTCTAAGCGAGTCTCTCATCTGTCCTAAATAGGGTACCTTATGACATAATACAGCTATCTCTTTCATTTGCATGATCTTTTTTTTCCTTTGCCAGTAAAATGTAAAAAAAGTTGCAGGGCGCAGATTTAAAACGAAAATTACTATGGAGGTAACATATATGTATATAGTTTATTATATGTATAACTAGTGACCCGCCCTTACTTCGCTTCGGGTAAATTTTATGTAAAAACCTGCCTCTTGAATCCCTCAATCTCAATCTTTTGAAAAAACCGCTTCAAAATCCGATGCGATGTTTTAAGGATTTAGACATACATAGAGAAAGCGACTTCGTTTTATGCCACATATATGTAGTGATTAGCTAATATGCAATAAGTATATAAAAGTGTCGGTATGGCGTCCTGGTAAACAACATATATTTGTCAAAAATGATGAAATTACCGACGCACAGAGTCCCTGAGGGTATCGCGGGATGTAGTTTGTTGGAGACATATTATTACTTATTTTGGGAATAGTGACTAAGTTACGTGAGTCGTGATAATATAATTGGGTAAGTATATTTGTATCAATCTAGGTCAGTTAATATACAAAGGAACTCTTATAATCCCCTTACTTATATTATATATCAAATCTTCATATTGTTAAGAGAAGCGGAGAAGAAAATAAATCACAAATTCATAGTTTGTAAAAAATTCTATAAAAAAAACAAAAAATTCTATTGTCTAGCTATCACGGTTCTTCAGATGGTGATAAACCACAGGGCGGACGGTTCTAACTGGGTAGTATTCTTGGTAATAAGGTCTCGTTTTGGGAACGGAACCCTAAAAGTAATTTTTTCTTTAAACTCCATTCATTGAATAGAACGAAAGTAAGTATGCTTTGCAACAGAAAAGCTTAGTAAATGTTACTTATTAGCAAATTATTAACGACGAACGATTACGCAGTCCTGTTTCTCTATAGATGTATCCGGTATAATAAAAATGTTTTGTTAGAAAGTAGTGTTATGAATATTTTCAATGTTTTTTTTAAGTTTGCTGAAATAAAAGTTTAACAACAGACAAAGCCACAAACACTTTCTAAGCTAACCAGTTTGGTTGTCCGCAATAGCAATTAGAGTACTTTCTGTGGTATTGTGTCGCAGGGCTGCCCGCTCCCTATTTTGTGATCCCGATTCTGAGGGCCCTTCAAACTCTTCCCTTTAATGGAATGTAACAAAAGTACAACAATGTAGTGCGGTGATGTAATATACAGGAGGTCAGTTATCGTCAGCAATTTTAACGTAGGTGCGGTGTACTCGTATTGGCAAGGTTAATAAATTCATTTATTCGGTATTTTTTATTCTAACCAATACACCCTCATCTACCCTGCACGCAATAGGTTGTTCTTGGTCTTGGATATCATGTTACACTTAAAAGATTTTAATGGTCAATAAATACACACCATTAGTTTTTGTTTGATGCAATTTTTAAAATAATATCTGTATACCATTGTTCTTTTGTTACTTACAAGTAAGTCAAACAATTATCTTCCTGTTACTGACAACCCTGGATCGACCACCGTCCTCTCGATATTCCAATACAATTCGTCATCAATGCGCGTGCGCACAAAAGGAACCAGTCTGAGTCGGAAACTGGTATTTCAGGTTTTACGGATTTTGCTCAGTGAAAACTAAAATATTAGCGGGCTTATGGCTTATTATGAGCTTCTTATGTTGAGGTGGAGTTATTTTTTTGAGGGCATACAGCTTTATGAGTGTAAACGACACGTGTCTCTAACCAAACTAACAAATAAGTAGGTGCTTAGCTTAGTCATAACAGAAATAACGCACAACAAAGGAGTCCGAATTAGGTATGTGTTAATTTTTATGAATAAAAGTTGTCACTCCCTTCGTTCGTTTTGTGTGGACAATGCAGAAAGTATGATTTTTTTACATATTCAAGATCGATATGCTGCTTTAGGTAAACAGCAAGTAAAATTTTCCTAACGAGCTAATGTACTTGGTACCTAAGTCCGAAATGGGTACTAAGCCTATTTGTCTTTGTTATTGGAAGTTATTAATGAAAGCTGACAATCCTGCATAAAATTAGTTTTACATAAGCCGGATTTAAAGAAGACAATTTTAAGCAGAACTGTAGGGAGAATCGGTCGCATATTTATTAATTGCGAATATATTTAGAACATTGGGAGAGGTATAGAACAATGTATCTATTTTTAGCGATTCTCTGTATTTTAACAAAGCTTTCTCCTGAAGCTTGGCTTTTGTTAGGGAAGAGCGGGTTACAATACGCTTCGAAAAAATAAAGGAACAAGAATGTATGGAAATAAGAATACGTTGCAGTTATTGAACATCCGTGTAATGATACAGTTAGTAGAACAGAAATGATAATTTTTTTGATAACAATGTCTTCATTGTATAGGTGATAAAGACAAAATTTATCAATAATTTTACAAAAAAGTCGTCCCCGGATGATGGCTTTGGACAGAAAGGAACACGTTTAAACAAACATTAATATTTAGCGTAATTTAATATTATGAGCTTTCTCAGAAAACTATTAAGCAAGCGTTTAATACTCTAAGTCCAAGCTTTACATACAAATAGGTTTTTATGTTAGCATATTCCTGGCTTGTTACATATGGCTTGAATTCAATAACATATTTAAGTTTATATTTTGTTGATCCAACTATTTCTTTTCAGCAATGGATTCCTTCAAAGTTTCGACCGTCTGAAAAGTTTTGTTTAAGAACCGATAAAGTAAGCACAATGGTGGATTGGTACTCAATCAAAATCAAAATCAAAAATGTCTTTATTCATATAGGCAATTACATGCACTTATAAATCGTCATATTACTAATAATAAGATTCTACCACCGGTTCGGAACGCCGATTCTACCGAGAAGACTCCGGCAAGAAACTCGATAGTTGCTCTTTTTAACGACAATCATGTTACAAAATGTAAATGAGCCAAGTCATACAGTCTGGGTGTGCCATAGCAAAAAGTACCAGTTCAATATTTACTACCTTAAAAAATAACGGTAATTAAAATAAAAAGCAACAGAGCAAAGATAACAATGTTCAGAATACCATAACAAATCCAGTCTGCATGACAAAGCTTACATAGGTAGAATTTTATTAATTACAGCCATTGCCTTATTAAAATTAAGACTAATATAATAAATAATAGGAACAAAAAGTTCATTATAGATGTCAAAATTAATAACAATAGAATGTCATCATATCTAATGTCAAAAACTTAATTCATAAGAAAAAAACAAATCATAATTAATGTCAAAAATTTAATTTAAACTATTAGTCCATGCATATTTATCATTGAGATAATCTTCTACTTTATAGTAGCCTTTTTTAAGAAGACCATTCTTAATACATGATTTGAATTGCTGTATAGGTAGTTTAGTAACACAATCAGGTAATTTATTGAACATTTTTACACCTAGTCCAACAAAGGAGCTATTAACTTTACTTAGTCTAAAATGTGAAATAGCAAGTTTATGTTTATTGCTCCACTAAAAGTGGAGCAACTGTGTATATTATATTTTTTAGTATGTCCACTGAGAGTCCCCATAAGTCCTCTGACTTTTTTAAGTTAAGTTCTTTAAAGGTTTTCACAACTACTTGCGCATTGATGTAGTCAAACTTGAAGGAAGACGCGCATTCACTTACATGAGTCTTTAAAAGCGATTGAGCAAGAATCGGACTAGAAGACAAACTACTTGTCGTTGTAACAGCTATATTTGAGAAATATGATTTGGTACTAGGTATCTATTGGTCACCGACTGTTAAAATTAGACTGAAGTTACGTTAGGGATATCTCTAACTTAGGGATATCACTAATATCGGGTGTGGATAATTAATCAAAAATCTACACCTCACTTTTTAATTTATTTTATTTAATAAATGTTTTGTCATGACCACTTTGAATTTATAGTATGTCGGATTTTAAATAAAAGTGTTCTATTACATCGATTTAGGCGAAAAAATGCTATAAGTATTTCGAACTCACAGCTTCATACCACTTCATACCTTGTTATGTTTTGGTAAAAAATGTGACACAAACAAAAAAACAATAATTCAATTTGGTGCGGTAGATCGGAAGTTGCGCGTGTTCGCGTGTATATTTCGGTGATACGTCGTTTTTTATTTATAGACAGATAGAATAACAGTTTATATTCGTGTGACATGTCGTATTGAGACGGAACAAATCAGAAATCGTTTAAGGGTGCACTCGTGCGGAAAGTAAGATCGGGCGACTAAATATTATGACAGCGACGATCAATTTCCATCAAACAACTCGAAGACCAATTATTAAAAACTCTTCAAGACGCCAGACAATTAATACACTTTTATTAATTTTTCGTAGACTAACAAGAGAATAAGGAAAATATATACTTTTCTAAGAACGATCGCTTTTATCTTCTGAAACTTCCGCGATCTAAGCGAGGATATTAACCCGTGAATACAAACGATCCTTGAAAGTAATTAGAAACTTGATAAACAAACTGCTTAGGTTACATTTCGTCTCTTCTATACGCGGAATATGTATAATTTTTTTTCCCCTTATGATGTATTTCCTTATGGATAAATACGCCATCAAAATTACAATCTAGTCTTAAAAGACTAATAAGTAATTTATTTCTAACTTAAGCTGCTCAAATAAAGTAATGTCTTTAAGAATGTGTCCATTAGCACTTTTCTTATTGCCTCTATTAAGGAATGGAGGAATGCGTATAATAAGGGCTACGTAATATGACCTATGATTACATAACTATTTACATGCAAACAGGGACCTTGTTATGTAAACAATTTGATATGACCGATAATTTTGTCTAGACGGAGAAACACCCGGCGCAGCCGACTTTTATTTATAAATGCGTAATTGAATATATTCAAAGCAATATTTGCCAAAGTATCTAACCTAGGAATGCAATTAGATATGTCAAAGTCAAAATTCCATTTAGGGTGATAAACTAAATGTGCGTTCTATCATAAACATGTCTAACATTCGATTTAGAGTAGGTGTAGACATTTGTATCTATACCTACATCGTTCATTGTTATCCAGAATGGACAAATAGGTAATTTAATGTGTTAACTATGACGCATGTGGTTCTTAAACGAATACTAATTATGTTAAATAATTACAGTGTTAGTGACCTTTCGCTTATTAATGAAAGAGTGGTTTACGTATCGAGAACGTTACAGAAATGGGCCAAGGTTCACATATTACACCAAGTTTAAGGTCGAAATCAGTCTAAATCGTAGGTAAAAGCAAGTGCTTATTCTAATTGAACGTCACTCATCGCCAATTATTAATTTTACTTGATTTTTTATAGGACTCAGAGGACGTTATATAATACCAAAATGTAATAGTATTTTTTACCGTTCATCATAATATTTTCGATGTAATAATATTTCTTACATAGTTGGTAAATAAATTAATAAAAAGCTTGTAAAAACCCGACATTTTCTATAGATGACGAGGTCTAGTGACGTTTGTTCGCAAAGGTCAACCCACTTCTGTAACCCTAATTAGAAAGGGCATTACCTAAATTCACCGTTTTTGAGGGGCTCTTATGAAATCTTATATCAATCGAAAATAAGTAGGTAAGTATACATTGATTTCATAATGAAAATCGAAATTCATAATCTAATTCAAATGTTTATTACTTCGCCATTTTAACAAAGGAAGCACAGAAATTAATGACACCATTGGTAAAAAATTGTATTTTCGTTCATATTGCTCAAATATCGAGATTGTGATCAGCTCCGTATTTCTAAAGTCGCTCAGCAAAAGCTTACTTTGTGCATCAATCGATATGTATCTCGCTTAACTATAATACCGATATAGTATTTAGTTATTCTTAAGGTTATTTAAAACTATGATAAAATAGAGTTGCACCAAATTTATTAATAGCTCAAATCAGGTACTGCAAACAGGTTTTCTTAGGCTTCTTTCAGAGGTGTTTAAGTTTAATCAGAACAGAACAGCCAGGATTCCGAACTTCAACGTTCCGAGCATTCATTTATAGTTGCAATTTGATCAAAGCATTCTACTTTCAGAAGCGAGCACGCTTTAGCGTTGTGTACCGAGGGATAAGATTTATATGTTTGCGATTTAAACGTGAAATTTTGGTTAAACCTCCCTCTTGTGTGCAGTAGCTTTTAGCTCGGGGCTAGGGTTGCTCGTTTGTAGGTTAATAATAAAAAATAAATAAATTTAATAAATATTACACAACACATACATTGACTTTATCCCGTGGTAAGTAGCTTAAGCACTTGTGTTACAAAAATCAGAAACAACAATGGATACACAAATATATTTAGTAACTCACCCAGACACGGGACAAACACCGAAGTTGTTCGACCCAAGAGTCTTGGAACCGTATGTAGTAAACCTGGGTCCTGGGTAACTTACCATTGTTCCACCGAGCAAGTTACATGTGATTAAACTGCAATATACGTACATGGGTACATTACATACGTTATAAAAGTATATTATGTAATGTATCGAAAATATATCTATGTAATAATCAATAGCTCTATGTAATAACCAATAGCTCTATGTAACTTCGGCAACCCTACTAGTGGCAGGTTGGTGTCGACCATTTAAAAGGCAATTAAGTGCGGTGGTGCCACTTTAAGCATTTACTAGAGCTTTAAGCGCAAGCTTAACAGAATTACTAAGCAATTTATAATACCCAACCCACCCTTCGCAATTTATGTAAGTGGCTACAACATTTTCACAAAACACCTTAAAAGCGCTAAGTAAATATTCATTAATGAAGAATTTGAGAAAGAGTCCTAAATTATATCATTTTATTCTTTCATTCTAGTAGTCTAGTGAAATGTAAAGCACATTTAAAAACATGGCAAGATCAGGCAATGAAAAACAATAAAATGCATTCGGTAGTGACAAAATCTTATTTCCAGCTGGCCGATATATTCAATGGTAGTAAATTGTTTCGCCTGCACTACCATGAGTTTAAAAGTGACAAGACTCGATATAGCCCACGTAAAAAATCATCAGCCCATATACGTCCCCACTGCTGGGGCACGGGCCTACTCTAAACTAGGGCGATAAGGCCTTAGTCGAGGTTGCCAAGCACGAGCACGCTGGCCAAGTGCGGGTTGGTCGACTACACAACCTTAGAATTTCTTCTTAGGTGTGGTGCAGGTTTCCTCACGATGTTTTCCATCGCCGTTAAAGCGTTGAATGATGGTACATATGAATTTCAAATTTGAATAACACATTGGTACCTGGCGGGGTTTGAACTGGCGACCTCTCGCATGGCAAGCAACGACCTTAACCACTCGGCCATCGACGCTCCATGTAAAAAATGTCTATGAAAAAATTTTAAGCGACCCTAGCGGTAACGCTAAGATCTAAAATCGGTAGTATGCAATAAACAATTCGATAGTTTTTTTATGTATGTAAGTTTTTGAAAGCTAACTCACGGTAGAGCTACCGATCTCTCATCGGTCATGTCGGATTGCTGTCTCACCGAACTATGAGGGTCAGAGAGTGCACTATTGTGTTGGTGCGTACTTTTGTGCACTATAATAAATCCAGCGCATTTAGCTGATCGCCATTGAGATCGCTGCCATGGCCGAAATCAGTCGGACGCCTTATATTTTGTTACTTATATTTGTGATTGAAAAAAAAATGTATGTAAACTGCTCTACTGCATTTTATGAAATTCATGATTTCATTATAGTTCGGCGTCTGCCGGATTTCAATTTCCATTCCGCGTGTTGGCAAGATTGCGAAGTTGGTGTCGACAGGGGAAACTTCAACATAAACAATGTATTTTATTTACTTGCACGGAGTTTCTATTTTCTTCCTAGGTACATTTACTTCATACCTAGCTTGCCCGTGAAGTTTATTATAATACCTATCCTTTATAAGATTTAGTTTACACAATCACCTGTTTCATGCATTGCCTATAGCTTTTATTTTCGTGCATCAGCATTTCCAACGTTTAATTTTGTTTTTTTTTATAATAGGCTAACAAGATGACCTCACTCCACCTGATAGTAAGCGGTAGTGATATCAAAATATAAAATATCATGATTCTCGTTTATTTAAATTCAAATATTTTTTATAACTCCTATAAATAACAGTACTGACGTCAGCAGTCACTTACTCATAGGGGAAAACAAATTATAAAAAGTTCCAAGTTTACGTAATTAACTTGATGCAGTATTACTGTTAAAGCCACCTGTTGAGGACACAACCAGGTAACCCTTGCCATTTGAAAGTAGAAACTAATTAACATACCACAGGTGTTACAAAGTCGCAATTAAAGTTGACCATACGGGGTAGGCGATATCCCCAGTCCGAATGTATATTCAATATAGCTCGGTTGCCCCACCTCAATGCTCTATGGGATACCGCCACCCCTGTGTTTCCCACGCGCGCCGTCCCGCTCGCACGCAGCGGCGCGCGCAGCTATCTCGTTCTGGCGTAGCTTCCGTAGGAAGCGCGGGGTGCAAAAACTCGGTGTTTTTGTTGATTCGTGTGTGCGCGTGCGCCGGTATGTGCGCGGACTTAGGGGAATCACTTTGATATGAGCATGCGGAATTGCTAGTGTGTAGTAAAAAAAACGACTTTTTTTAATTCTATGACCATTGACCAACGTTATGCTGGGGATAGTAATTGGCTCCATTTAGTAATGATACTATGTATTGCAATCTTAAAATTACTAGCTTAATTTTTTTAATAGACAGGACCCAATGAGCCGAGACTTGAAAAGCTGTTGTTTAATAATACTTATTTATTGTTCAAATGAAGTTTTTATTTGAATTAACCTTAATTGTTACAGAAAATACGCACAAGATTTCGGTAATTTCTTGTATTTTATTGCTTTGATTTTTGAGGTTCACCATACGCGAAACATGGTTACACCTTAAATATTTCTAATTAACGTATTTATTTTAAAGAAATATCATTAAAAATTTTATTTTCTTCAAATTACTTCAGATACCAATAATATTGAAGAGTCTAACTTAAGTATAATTATAACAGCTTTTTATGTTTTCATTAACGTTAAAATGTACTGATAAATTTCAGGTAAGGGTTATAGGTAGGTAATTAGGTAATATCAGTAGGTGTGTCTGAAAACGTTTGATCTAGTTACTTATCGCCCAATTAATATTATATTAACAGTCTTTAAGAATGTTATTACAGTTCTAAACTAGGTTTTAAGGCGTCTACACAAAGTTAGCAGAGTATACCTAACATTTTGAGTTTTAGATATTCCAAAGAGCGTAGGCGGCCTAATAATACAGTTTTAGAGAAAATGTTTTTGAACGCAATAGTTTAGGATATGATTTTATCAAACAATGAAAGTACAAAATTCCTTGTAAAATAATTTAATCTCTTTTCAATGTCAGCATTTAGCTCGTGAAGTATTTACAAATAATTTACAAAAACACATTAAATGGTCCATTAATTACTTTCAAAAGCTTTCAAACATCACTCACATAGTGTTTAGGTACGAACATTTTATAAAAAAATAACTGCTTCATCTACTGAATTACAAAAGCTTATTAAAAAAGCTTTAAAAGTGTGAGTTTTTCAGAAGAAGGTATTGTAGCATTATTTATTCACAACCATTTTAATTAAACTTTATATACTTAAACAAACACTTGAACAGACAGACATTATTATAATTTATACTATTATATGGACAAAATAAAATTGGTTAACAATTTCATGGAAACAGATAATAAGAACAGAAAGTAATATTAACGAATTAAATATTTCGTACTGTGTTACTGAATTCCTTGAAAACATTAATTTAATCTTTCGTCATTGAAATACCTGTTGATATTTCGTGAGCATTTTCATTTCGAATAACCTAAATATTTACAAACGTTAAAGCTTATTTTTTGGTCCTCTTAATTTTCAAGTGACTATCCGAAATAGACTTATACAATATACTATATTGCTATCACACAACTTAAATATATATTTTCGTGTAGACTCGTCAATCTTTAACAGTCGGTACAGTCGTCTCCAAAATAGTAATAATTTAGATCTAGCAATATTTTTATTAAACTCTTGAGATCCGTTGCAACAGTGTAAACGCACTTAAAAGGCATAAAGGTTATCATGCATTCCTGTTTCATAGGGTGCCACAGAAAGCATTCGATATTAATCTATAGGTAAAGTTATCGGCATGTTAATAAAGATAAGATCGCCCCAATGTGTCTTTTATATCAACTATGTAGGTAATTATTGTATTTTTACCATTTGCAATAATGCTTATCTTATGTTTTTCTTAAATGAAGTACTTATAAAGTTAAATACGGAGCATGTCAAATGTGCTTAAGCCTTTTAAATGGTTTTACAAAAAATATGTTAATTTCTACAACAAGTTAGTAGGCCAGCTCGGCCCCCCAGGGTCGGTAGGGCTTGGAGCTGTTCTGCGAGTACTGGTGGTGCGGGGGGTGGTGCGGGTAGGGCGCGGGGTAGTGCGGCGCGGCGGGCGCGGCGTGCGGCGCGGGCGGCGGCGGCGGGTAGTGCGCCTGCGGGTAGCTAGGCGCCGCGGAGAGAGGCGCCGCTACCGCCGCAGGAGCCGCCACCGCTGGCGCTACAGATGTCGGCGTCTCCTGTCTATGCCCCAACTCGGTATACCCGTGCTGCGGCTGCGGCGGCACCGGCGTCGACGGGTACTGAGGATACCCCCAGTTCGTCGACTTCGCCGCTAACTCCCTCTGAGCCGCGAAACACTGCAGGTGACTCATCAGCCGTAACCTCAGCGGATCTTGTATGTCCAAGCCCTCGCAGCTGACGAGGTACCGCGCTACCTCGGCCGCGCACTCCCGGAACCCTATGCTGTGGTAGTCCATTGCGTACCTCTGAGGGTCGTACGCGAACGTGTCCAGTCCTGCAACAAGAGAAACCATTGTTATGCAAATGCGAGCTCCAGATGTCTGCTAAGTCAAGAAAACAAAAACTCGGTCCATTGATAACGACCCCTAGTTACGCAACAAGTTGTAGATAGAAAGAGAGGTATTGCGGATGTGGTGTGTGCGAGAGGGAGGGGTGTTGGTAGTCGTAACGGCACCCCTGTCTTCCGATCGGCAAAAAACCTGAATAAGATCCGCTATCCCCTTCCGCAGCGCCGCACTGGGCCACCGGGCCAAGGGGTGAGCCTGTAAGACGCGTGAATGCCGTCGGCTTCTTTGTTTGAATATTAAGGCACTTTCAATATTGGTCCGACTTGATTTGACACGTGGGGCTGGCAAGGTCTGTTACCTTGCGAAACTTTAATTTAAAGTAAGACTCAATACTTTAGCATTCTTATTAGAAAGCGAGTTTATATGGAAAATTGGGGTGCTTTACAGTATCCACAATTGTTAGTGACATGAAAATGTATTGATATGAATCATATACACACATAGATTTGTCTATCACCTATGTTTTAACCTACTTTAGAGATACTATCATACCCGTAAATGTATACTTTTAAAAATAAGTAGATTAATGATATCTTACAGAACCTATCATTAACTAAAACAGGAGTGTCTGTTAATGATTTCATTCATTCTTTAAGAGCTTTTTTTGTCATCTGTAGAATGGTGGGCGTTCCCCAATCAGAATTCACTTTTTGTGCATCAAACAAATGTCACTTCTTCCCCTAAGCGTCTAATTCTAAAGCTTCTGGAGAGCTTCGATTGTGTTCTATCGCACTTCCTTCCGTCGTTGTTGTTTAGTTGTTTTCTTCTATCGTAGTCCGTCTCTGTCTAACGCAGGTGTGACAACCCTTCCGCGGCACTTCCGCTGCGCGCGCGCAGGAACGTGATGTAGGTTAATATGTTTGTTCTTTTTTCAAAAATTCGGATTAGAGTGCGTGTTGTCTGCATTATACTAATTTTATTAAAAGCAAAGAGGCCTCTATCGTGTATTTTTGTGCATTTGAAATGTCGGCGGTGTCTTATATTTATTCCGTTTCGATGGTATAAATAATTAACATTTTTGTGTCGAGATTTTATGAAGCCATTTAGATAACCAAAATAATTGTTACCAAAATAAGATGATATTAGTATTTTATGAAATGTATCTTTAAGCTTCCTACCAGCTAATAAAAAAAAGATATTCTAAAAATTGAAAATATTTAAATAAGTCTATGTATAATTTTTTTATTTCCTAATATTGCCATAACGATTGATTTCACCATAATTTATTTCCGCTTTTTATCACCCTGTTCCCACAAGCACTCTGTCCAATACAGAGGGTGCAGGAGGACTAATTCGCTAATCGGGGGTGCAGTGGGACAGGCCCCGAGCGAGGGTTCCCACGCCCCGGACAAACAGACTGATATATTGATATCTCGTTGATAGATACGGTAAGCCACCGCTTAGAGTTTATTTGCTATTGTTTGTTCAAGCCATGTCAATCAAATTGATTTTGTTCAAACAAGTGGAGCTTTGTGAAAGTAATAAACTTATTAGAACTTTTAATATAATACGCGATAGTTAATTTTTTTTAAATGCCTCACCCACCAACTTTTGATCCATTACTACATATTAATTTTGGACTAAAAGAGCATTTAGCAAATATTGGCTGATACTTTTGTAGAATTTATTAATTTGGTCATAACAGCCCCCTTGCCAGGTGAGGGTTACATCTTTAATGCTTGACCACGTGAAACGAAAGAACACAGTCACGGCCACAGATAACATACGTGTTCCATAGACATGTGTTCTAAATCCCTAATAACAAGGAAAGTAAATTAAATTTATTAACGCAGGCAGCCGTGTAAGCGTGGCGGTCGCGGGTTCGTTTCCTGCCGTTTTTGTGAGCCAGGTGTGTTCGCCTACCTGTAACCGATCTCGGCTAGAACTGATTTGCGGTTGTTTCACTATTGATCAATTGAATTTTGTTTGCTCATCGAGGGTGATTGAAAGATTTCTGTTTAGTAACAATTGGGGTATCAATTATTTTCTAGATGTATACTCTGGTCATTAGGTTCAGGTATTTAGGCTTACTCGTTAAAGTAAACGTATTATTATTAAAATTTTAACTCAAAATTACGATACTTATGAAAGCAGTATGGTTTGTTTTAATCATAATAATTATTCTTATTTTGAAAACATAAAGTTTTATAGAAGTAAAACTTTCCTTCATTCGCGTGTCGCATAATTTGAAAGCTAATTCGTACTTATTTGCATATTTTTTTAATGACGCCTTTTACATACATTAATTAGTCGACCTACGGTTAGCTAAGGAATTCAAGCGTGTCTCGAAAAGTATGCAAATAACGAAACTGTGGTGGCTTTTGACCTTTACGAAGGATGTTGTCGGACGTCCGGTGAATTTTTACTGGTTTAGCAAATGTTGTTGCTTCGCTTCGGAAGCGATTAGCTTACTTTTCGAAGCGTTGAAAGCAATTGAAACCACAAATTGAAAGGAAAACCGCAGCGTTGGCGTACCGCCGGAAGGAAGGCTCAATTAATTATGCATTTTTAAAGTGGAATTGAAATGTCACTAGTTTTATTGGACCCTAACCGGAATATGGAATTGCCTAGATATTCAGTTAGGATTTTACATTTAATGTATGTTTTCAGTATTTTCTACACACTTCTTTAAAAATAAAGAGACAGATTTTACGTTAGGTAGGTACTCGAATAGTCTATTTTCTCATAACAGTATAGCTTACAAGGTAGGTTCACCTAATTAAAAACAATGACAAGCCCATAGTTTAACATGTACTGGGCGGTGTCCGATGGCGCAGTGGCATGCGGGCGCGTGGGTCCCAAGTTCGATTCCCACGCCGCTTCCGGGTCCGGGCGACAGGTGGACCGTTTTTATGGAGATCTGGGACGTTAGACCCGTGTTTTTGGCCATTTAAAAGTGCATTACTAACAGCTGATGGCGGAAACGGGCTTTACGGAGCTTTTTATAATTTTCCAACTGGCCATTTGATTCTCAAACGGGAAAAAGCTCTGCTTTAATTAAGCAATTAATAAAGCAATTAATAAAGTTAACTGCGTATTTTGTTCTTCCGTATTTTAAGTGATAAGCTCTTGATCCTGGAAGAGTTATTAATAAGTAAGTTTATTTATTATTTTAACAGCAACTGATATTTATATACCTCATTATGAAATGAAAGTTAATATTGTCGAATATTAAAATATAATATATTGTAAATAAATAATAAAAAACCTTAGGTATATCGTTGGTAGCAAATGTTGAACAAAATGCAATAGTGAATTTAACGGGCGGCAAATAAAATGATGGATGGTTTATGAAAGAACTTCGAAGTACTTTAATCCTTTTAAAAATGTTAAAAGGTAAAAGGTGATTCACCCAGCTGACCTCTGTGTGTCTTATGTATACTATGATGTACTAGTTGTTATGTTTTGTGTTGGCACAATAGTAATGTTTTGACTCCATAACTACTTTCTAAATTAAATTCTAATCGGAACATGAAAGATCTTCAATGATGATTTAGGAAAGATTTTTACATTCTTTAATGGTTCCAAGGTAAAAACACAAGTATGTCGTAAAAATAGATTTTGTTTCAGCTTAATATAGTAGCCGTTTTGAACGTGGATCGGACACCAAAGCCTTAAATATACCCAATGTAACAATATACTTTATCTGAACAATGATCCTATTCCCGAATCATAACTAAAACTAGAAGCGTCCACATTTTGCGGAAGGAAACGCGATACCATCTTTGTCCGCCGTAAAAGCATTTAAGGTATCCCGATTGTTAATACATGTTGATAAAGGGTGCTTGATATCAGGCAGGCTATTCACGTAGTCGTGTGGAAATTGTGAAACTATATCAGACACAAGATAGGTATAAAAATGGTGTTCATAAAAATATAGTTAAAATAACAACGCTTTTATAATTAGACACCACTTAGTTAATTATTTTTTAACCAATTCCCCGGAGAAAGAAAGACCTTGCGGAAGATATAAACCTGTTACTATGTATTAAAAGCAACAGTGATAATAAAAAAACAGAACCAACACAAAAGACAGGAAAATCGCGGCGGGTGCTTTTTACGATTTTGAAATGTGTTTTTTTTAAAATTTGATTGTTTTTTTAAGATTTCGCTTTTTTTCATATTCTTTTTTGTCGACACCTGATTGCGAATTCCGCTTTCTTTATCGATTGGAGGAAGCGAGATGTATTATGAATGACAGGATAACGGCTCTAAACGGGAATTTGGTAAAAGTAAAACCGTACGATTAATGTTTTACATCCGGGTATGTCCGTTGATTTTGGTTGCGATAAACGTGGCACGCAAAAGTGGTTGCAACGATGTGAAAGGTGTAGGAAGTGTTTTTAAATTGAACGTTATAACTTATATGAAAAGTAGTGCTTTAAAAATAAATGTAATTAGTTTATGATGAGATTAGACAGATCCAAAACTCTACATATTATGCGCCTGTTAGTAGTATTCGTTTTTTATGGTACGATTTATCTTAGTTGAAGTCACTCTGGACTAAGCTACACCTGACCTGAGGACTAGAGTGACTTTAGTTGAGTGAGTGACTTAATTGAGTGACATCCGATACCAAAACTTATGACTCCTTGCACTTTTACTTTCGCTATGCTGGGGCTACATTAGCGGAGTTCGGCGATATAGTGCTATATTGTTATAGTTGCCTAAAAACGATAATGTGGGCAGTATCCTAGACACGGTTTATACGTCAGTAATCTCTACGTACCTTTCGAATGCAGCATCTTAAGATGGTCCACGGTCAGCTGCAGTATCTCAGCCTTTTCTAGCTTGGCGCTGCCCTGCTTCTCGCAGGCGGCGGGCACCAGCCTCTTCAGCTCAGTCAGCGAGGTGTTGATGCGGTCCCGGCGCTTCTTCTCGATGACGCCGCGCCGCCGCTTGCGCGTCATCAGCTGGCAGGAGTCACCGCCTGGAGACCTGAGGGAAGAGCTGGTGGTAAGAAACGTAACGATGTTTTAAGATAGAGTTGGTAGAAACAGTAGACGATCCTTTGTTCCTTTTCTTACCCTTTGGTTTGTTAGTAATAAACGTTTGTCTTTTTTTTTTGTCATTTTATAGATACTGATTTGTTATTTTTCAAATTGAAATATTTATCTGCGTTCTAATTGTAGATACATATTGGTTAATTTTGATTAAATAAGATGTTTATTTTATTGTATGGGCAAAATTCAATGCTATAATTGTGGTAGGGACACAAGAAGCACTGCACTATTTGAGCTGTTGCTGACATGGCCTGTTTGGCGTACGTGATACTGTTAGCAGATATTACACGAGCTACCGAATAAAGCGAAAAACATAAATTTGCTAATAAACATTTTTACGTAAGCCTATTTACCAATCTCCCTTTAACACAACAATTCCAAGAAACAACACGTCACCTCATTTCAATGTCACGCTTTGTTTCACAAGCAAAAGGCAAACAATATCCCTGTTTATGTTCCGTTTGAGTTATGTACATTACATAATGTATTACGTAAGGTTTTGGCTCAACAGGTGTCCTAGCGGGTGACGGACGAAATCTTACAAAGGGGAACTTTGAAAATAAAACAAGAGCTTAGCAAAGTTGGATCAAGGCAACACGTTGGCGGCGGCGTGGCCTTAACTTTGATGCTGAAGTTACGACCGTGAAGTAAATACTTTGTTCTCACTGTGTGGTAACGGGATTATTATGTTAGGTTTTAGGATTGTAAGGTATGATATGATTGGAAAAATAGCATTGTGAAATTGAAATAAAGTGCTTGAGATTATACTTCTTGAAACTTCATTTTCACTAACAAAGGCTAGGCGTTTCATGTAAGCGCGTAGTTGCTACGGCGTGCTACGATTCGTAGCAACCTCTACAAAACCCGTGTACGGTTACATTATAGTAGCGTATATTTTTATGTATTATTCCTATTAGATTCTTATAAGAACTAAGATTTTTGTGATGTCATTAACTCATGACTATACTTAAAAAGCCTATTGCTATTTACTTAACACAATTACTTTTTTGGAACATTCGAATTTTTCTAATCCAAAATTTTTTTTTGGCTGACTTACGATTATGTCTTAAAGTAGCCTCGTCATAATCACCGGACTTGCGGGGGATCGGATGGCTCTCACCCCTGTATCAAAAACCTTGTCAACACTTTTAGATCGCTGTGCGTTTGCTTAAGTAAGACTAAGTACACATTGTAGAGTACGGAAACATACTATGTAGTACTTACTGCGCATCCTTACTGCTCTCTTCGGAGAAGGCATCGTCTTCGCTCTCGGAGTGGGCCCTCTTGGAGCGGGGCGCGGGGGCGGCGGGGGCGGGCGCCGGGGGCCCCCAGCCGTACCCCCACTGGGGGGGCTGCGTCTGCGCATGGCTCGGCTCCATGTGTCTGTGGTACTCCATTGCTGTGTCTGTCAGCTTGATCTACACATCCACTGATTTGAGGCACAAATCACTTTTGAAAAGTTTGAAAAAGTTTTTTAATTTTAAACGTTGATATTCTACGATAATTAAATGTTTTTTGTTTCGAAAAAAATAGAACACACTTGTGAAAAGTTTGCGAAGATCACACTTTGGCAATTAAATCAAAACCTACGTAACTCGAGTACTGAAAAATCACACACGAAAAATTTTTGTTTACACGTCCGAAAAAATCCAAAACACTTTCTTTTGTCTTTCGTTTCAGAAAGTAGGTAACCTTGAGCGAACTTGTCTATGTCCGGTGATTGTTCGTAAGGCTAGGTGTGCACTATGCGAGCACGCCACGTGCGCGCGCGTGGTCGGCCGGGCGCGGAGTGTGCGGCCGCGTGCCGGCGCCACGCCGCCCGTGGAGACCACGCTTTATCTCGCACCAACTTACTTTTACACCCCTACATTCCATTTTCAACTTTATCGTCAAAGCTTAAGGGTCATGCTAACTGCGTTCGGATTTGGCGAACGTATTACCACGACAATATTCGCGCGAGCAACGCATTAAACGACTTTCGACCGTATTTCAATACAATAAGATTTATTGTGAACGCAATTAAGGGGTTGACTAGCATATTAAACATCTTCAATACCAGTGCATTAATGCAAATAAAAATTCTAACTCTTATTGACTCTACTTAGGGCATAAAATGGGTTGCATGTGAACTACTGGGTGGTTCTCAGTGCCGCGTGGCAGGCGTACGGTGGGAAACTGAGGAGCAATTAGGAAACGCAATTTTATCGGCGAACTATTGGTGTGAACTACTGGGAGGGAAGAGGGACCGACTCCGAGGGCCCGACCGTGGGACGATGCGGCGAAGGGGATAAAGTAACGTTTATATAGAATTTTGAGCCGGCTATTGTGTGCACCCCTTAATTTTTTGGAGTTAAATGTAATTGTTAAACGGTGTGAATGTATATGAGTCCATTTCCCGTTGTAAGTCATTCTGACTATCTTTATGTAAAGAAGTTTCCATGTTTTTAAAGCTTTATTTTTTGAATTTTCAAAATATTTTTGTAGTGTAGTTACAGAACTTACTGTTTAAAGAAAGAAAAGAAAGAAAGAAAGAAAATATATTTATTTGGTATCTAAAACACATGAAATTACAGAATAACTAAGTTTAAAGTAATACTTAGTTACCCTTACTTAGTTAAATCTCAGACCATTAAATAAAGTCATAAGATAAACTAAATTGTGGGAATAAAATCCATTATATACGTACATTGCATTTCAATCAAATCATATAGGGATGATAATGGCTAGCCGTAAGTCACATCGTAACTACGTCAAAATGTTTCATCCAAACTATTTCATTCCTATAGTTCCAGCTAAAAATAGTATCCCGGTATTCACCTACCCCCCAAGGAAACCAGGGGGAATGACAACAATGTTATGTAAGTGCTGACCGCCGCCTGCGCCCGCGCACGCGACTTGCCGCCGGCGACCGACAATTAGCCAACAGGTCACTATGCTTGGGGAGATAGGAAGAGTCCTGGTAGTAGAGACGACTCTACTACAAGTGTAGTCGTTCATTGCTCAGAAGGTTTACGAGTAGGTAGGACCAATAGTAATGTCATGAACTTATTGTCTGCTTTGGGAAATGCCCTACTGCGTTTTTCGAATACTTTTGGTATTCACTAAGATAATAAAATGTTATGATTAAAAACATTGTTCATAATTTGAGAAATAATTGTCAACCTATAACCAATGCTGCCTACACAATAACGAATTATATTTAGCTACAGCTCTGGTCCGGTGATAAATCAGTCTTCTTCTTATCGTATGGTTGATGAACAACCTGGTGTCAGAGTTTTTAAACCGCCTGTAGGCCTCTGACATGGTTTCACACACCGTTGAAAAAATTCTCAGGTGTGCTGGTTTCCTCACGATGTTTTCCTTCACCGTTAAAGCGTCGAATGATGGTACATATGAATTTCAAATTTGAAAACACATTGGTAACTGGCGGGGTTTGAACTGGCGACCTCTCGCATGGCAAGCAACGACCTTAACCACTCGGCCATCGACGCTTTTTTTTCGATAAATCAGTAGAACTAAGTTACACATCCGATCAATACACGTATTTTAGACCAAATTAGTAGTACATACCTTCTATATATTATACTTGTATAATATTTTGTAACAGAAGTTTAGTTAAAACGGTGGTGATAAATGATTTTTTGTTTCTAAATTCACGAACCTCTTTCTTTGACATACCTACATTCCATGCTTGCAGATATTAATATGGCACATTTTCTACAATACAATTATTGGCAATTCTTGTATCTTGGCTACCTTTCATCTATTTTCGTATTTTCTGCGACCCAATATCAATAAAATCCATTCATTCATTTCCAATTTTTCGTAACGAAGAACTAAGTTACCGAATTGTGGAAATCTGCCCGGGCTGAATGAAAAGAATCCATCTTGGCCGTCATTAAGCGTTATGGATATTCGGTTGTGGACGAACAATACTCGGAGTAAACAAAGACTGCGATTTGCGATAGCCGGTCATTGACCCCAGGTATAGCCGGGGTTCAACGACCGGCTATAATAATAAACAAACAAATCGTTAGTTGTATTGGCTTGGTCAACAATTTCTTTCTCACAATTTTATCTTATTGTATTACCAGATAGGTTAACCTAGAAAATCAAATCATCATTTGTCTTGCATATTTCCTTGATCATTTGACGCATCGAAATCCGTTGTGTAGTTTTAAAGATTTAAGCATACATTGGGGCAGACAGACGCGAGAAGCGACTTTGCTTTATGCTATGTAATGATTTGCAATTACTACATGGCATAAAGCAAAATATGAAACTAGTTTATATTGCTAATATTATCTACTATAAAGGAAACGTGTAAACTGAAATGCAACATAACTGCAATTCACAACAGCTGCAGTTATCTCGGGAAGAAACTAACTCTATAAGTTTTAAGTGGAAAAGCGAAGTGAGTGGACGACGAAGTTTCCTCGCGCCGAACTTAGAGAAACAATGTTTCGGAGACAAATGTTATTTATGAACACATAGCTATCATAACAGCTACAGATAACCATTACCTACATTTTTTTTCCTAACTGACATACGATGTCTTGGAGTAACCTCGTCATCATCACCGGACTTGCGACGGAGCGAATGGCTCTCACCAGGCCCGCCACTAGCTCGTCGAACGCCCGCGTGCAATACCGATTAAGCCGCCCCATATACAAATCTACTTTTCCGATTCCAAGTATCAAATCGAATTCGAGCCGTTGTCCTATAAGACCTTTTTTTTTACATTGGGCTAACAAGATGACTTCACTTCACCTGATGGTAAGCAGTAGTGAGATCCAAATATGAGGTCGACAGGCACAATAGACCATATTGAGTCGCACTCAGCCCGGAGGCCTGCTTAAAAGCCGTTACACGCCCCATCTAAAGAGCCCGGGATCATAGTAGGGAGGGAAAATATGAGCTGGAAGGGCATTCGATGGCTTAATGACACGTGGCAGAAAAGAGGAACTAAACCTCTTAGTACGAGCCACCAGCGCCTGCATTGTATGTGGATGGCAGCGCTGCCCAGCACGTGTCCTTCGGGCGTGGATAGAGGGAGGGAATAGCTGAAATCGCCCTTCAGAGCATTCCCCAATATAGAGACGGTAGAGAACACTTAGACGGGCAATGTCTCTACGAAATTGTAGAAGCTCCAGGGTTTCGGACACCTCAACATCACTGACAATACGGATAGCTCGTCGCTGCAACCAATCAAAGGCATCGAGTAAGTATTTTGTGGAGCCATCCAAGAGATGAGAGCAATATTCCACACATGGGCGAACTTGTGTCTTATACCGAAGACAGAGCTGCACCGGTGTGAAAAATCGCCTCACTCTGTTCAGGATCCCTAGTTTACGGGAGGCTGTTCTAATGACGCTCTCGATGTAATCCCACTGGTTCAGGTCGCGGCGAACATCGATGCCAAGGATGCTAAGGCTATCCTGTATTGGTAAGGGGCTGCTCTTAAGAGTAGGATGGGAAGGAAAAGGGGACACTGTGCCAGAAAAAACACACACCTGTGTCTTCTTGGCATTGAACTCGACAAGATTGCATGTACCCCATTCGAAAATGCGGTCCAAGATCCCGTCAAGCTCGGTGACAAGAAGGTTCCTCTTCTTTTGGTTTAGGTCTGCTTTACCCCAGGTATTCCGAAATACGTGCATAGACAGTGCTGTCGTTTGCATAGCAATGGATATTGCCTAGTGACAACATGTCATTCATATGCAGCAGAAACAAAGTCGGTGACAGAATGGAACCTTGAGGAACACCGGAATTTATAGGGTAAAAACAAGAAGTGCGTCGGACACGATTCCTGCGCCCTTCCAAAAATCCCGCAGCCCAATCGCATAAGCGAGGTGGCAGACCGTATGCCGGGAGCTTGGAGAGAAGCGAACGATGCTACTATGGTCAAACGCTTTAGCGATGTCGAGGCTAACTGCCATAGATTCACCACGCTTCTCCATAGCCTCCCCCCAGAGGTGTGAAACGTACGCTGGATGATCACCCGTGGACCGTTTTGGTCTAAAACCAGCATGTATCAGCAGCATGAGAAAAAAAAGAAATATTTTACAAAAAATACTATATTTGAGTAAATATAAATTGTATCTTTTATAATTAAGACCACAATATCTGAAAATCAATTGAAATGTCGTCGTCGTCATGCTTAACCAATAATTAAAATGTAGAAATACGTACATATTTTTTTCACAATTTGAACACAGTGTGTATTACTCACTTAAATATTTTGTTACACAAGACAAAACCAAAATCTACTTAAATATTTTTCTACATAAATTGAACTCTTCTATAATAGAATAAAATTTAAATATTCTTGAACTACATAAATGGTTACGTATCAAAATAACTAAAGTTGTTTCAACTACTGCCGATTCAACTATGCTCGACTCACCTAAAATCATTATGCCTAATGCACGACTCGCCTAATGCTTAACTCATATAATTTTGTTTCAACTAAAATTGTTTGCACTAAGGACCAATTAATCTAATGCTTGTTTAATCTAATGCTTTTTTAACATAATACATGTTTCGAATATGTTTGAAATACCTAATCAACAACTCGCCTACTATTTATCATTACTGCGCGCCGCGCGGTTTGGGCTCTATCACGGCTCTGGCGTTGCGGGGCTCCGGCGGTCCCACCCATGCTTATCGTCGCAGAATGGTTTCGCTCACCATCGCAGCTTCAATATAGATTAGCCAAGTGCGCAGGCCATATTATAGTGCACAAGTGTGCGCGCAAACACAAGTGCACTTTCTATTCCCTTACTCTCATAATTCGGAGAGACAGCAATCCGACATGACCGATGAGAGATCGGACGCAGGACCATCGGCTTAACGTGCTTTCCGAGGCACGGGCGTTAAACCGCCAACTTCTGAACTTCGGGCTGAGTAATTTCATTGCAGGAAAACTCAACACAAATTTTACCTGGCCCCGGACTCGAACCTGTCACCTCTCGGTCCTTACGCAGTGCTTGCTACCAATAGATCAACGTGGCAGATACCAAATACCAAAGTATAGGCCGTAGGTGAATTCGCTCTTAGGTGAGTAAAGCGTTAGGGGAATAAAGCGTAGATGAATAAAGCGTAGACGAAAAAAGGTTAGGTGAGTCGAGCGTAGGCGAATTGTCCATTAGGGATTGCGTGCATTAGTTATTATGAAATTATGTGAAACGATCATTAGGTATTTCAAACATTAGGTGAGTCGAGCATAGTTGAATCGGCAGTAGTCGAAACAACTTTAGTTATTTTGATACGTAACCACATAAATTGAACTCAAAAAAGTTGCAAAAGTTTGCAAAATCTGATATCAACTTTTTTGTATCCAAACTGTCCAAAATTTCATGTTCAATCGAAACCATAGCTATATAAATTACTTAATTTTTGCTGGTGCATTAAAATAAGTTGATATCAGATTTTGCAAACTTTTGCAACTTTTTTGAGTTCAATTTATGTAGAAGAATATTTAAATTTTATTTTATTGCGACTTGATATATTAGTATTAAAATAAAGGTTAATTAATTTACTCAATAAAGATTTTTTTTTTATTGATAAAAAAAGTTATATATTATTTATGTACTTACCTATAACAAATGTTTTACTCAAAACCATAAAAGCAATTTCTTTATTTTTTTATTCTTTTAGGATGATATTTGTACTTTGTTTCATATACACCCGTTGTTTCCCGCAGTAAAATTAGTTATAAAGTAGCACAGTAGATTTGTGCACTTCTTTTTTATTGAAATCAATAAATGCCGGTTTTACGTTAGGTATAACCGAAACTCGAAAGCACGTTCGAACCGTAGCCTTATTTAGCTTTAAGCATCGATTTCATGCGGCAAGCAGTACCTGATAACATCACATCTTATAAAAGAACGATAGCTTCTCTCGTTTTCGAGTTGGAAAATTATTATTTTCAAAATATGAAGAAAAAAAATTTATTTCAATCTGGTTTTGCCGCCCCCTTGACAATGGCGCCCTTGTGCGGTGCACGCCCTGCACGCCCGCTCCTGGCGGGCCTGGCTCTCACCCCTATTTCTGGTACATTTTATAAAACAAATCAACTATGTACTATGATTTGATCTTCCACCTAAGCTAGCATCACTTGGAAACACTTTGTATTTCTCCTACTGATTACTACTTGAGTGTACGTTTCTACCTGTAAATATAAATACGAATCAGAAAACGCTTGATCGGTTCCGAAGATCTCAAGAGGGTACCTCTTACATCCTCTCCAGTCCGATTGAATGTCTGAGCTCAAAGCAAAGATTCGGCGGCAGATTAAGCGAAAAGTTAGAATACAAATCAACAACATGGAAGAAATTTAGTAGGTAAGTTAGATACGGTCTTTGCGAACTTTGTTATAGTTAGCGATCATTGACTTTTGAAAACTGATTTCTATTAACGTCTTTGTGTTATTTTATGTTAAAACATTGACTTGTTAATAAATGGACTATCAAATGTTTCGATTCAATTACTTTCAGAATTGATTACGATTAATGACTTCTACCAAGTAAACGATCTCTACAGCTGTTTATTTTATGGATTTATTTATTTTACGACCTTATATGGATTTTTAAAGTTTATTAATAGTTACTCTCGTAGATAATGCAGATAAAAGTAGTTTTAAAATGCTAAAATAGTTGGAAGGTTAACAAAATTCTTAATACGTGCATGTTTTTCTCTGGGTTGCTTTAGCCGATGAGGATAAATCCCTGAAAGTGAAAACGTTGAGGCACGCCGAGACACGAGATAGGCTTCATCCCGACTCAAATTTCGCGTTGTTTTTTATCGCAACTTTTTGCCAAGTGTCACATTCCGCGGAGCTGTAATCCCATCAGACGAAGGCAGTTGATCCAATCGAGGCTTTGTGCCCTAATCCGTTTCGAACCCTACGGAACAATCAAGGGTTAAAAAACCTCCCATAGACTCAAAGATGCCGGCATTGTGACTTTGAGATGGCTACAATAGAAAAAAGTTTTTAGATACTTTTTGGATGAAACTCTTAAAAAGTAATAATGAAGTTGGCGAAATATGTACCAAAGGATCATAAGCATCATCGACTTCATATGAGTTATCTAAGTAAGCGGATTGATATTTATAAGAGTTTTATTCTTATAATCCTTTTCTTCAAGGTAGCTTTAAGCTTCTTATGTGTTGTAGTGTCGTCGCCCTTACTTGTGTTAGAAACATTAGTCGGTATTGCAGTTTGGTTAAAATTTGTACTTATTACATGACCCGAAAATAACGATATACATTTGAAGAAACCCCATCCCGCCTAATGAAATTAGAATAAGAAAAGAATAGAAATCGTTTATGCTTCATTGTTTTAAAAGTACACCGGTGAATAAAGACCAAAACTATTTATATACCTAAAATGTGGTCTTTAAATAAGTTGATATAATGTACTAGTACTCTGATAAAGGGTTTCGCAACTATCCAACCCACGTTTGAACCTTACAATTAAGGTCAAACCGCGGAATTAGTTAAAACCCAGATTCTGAAGTATTGATTACCTACCAGTGAAGGTACCGCGCCGTACCTGCCTAGAGTATTTTACGTAAACACAAAGTTAATACCACGAACTTGAACCCATCGGATTTACGTAAAAAAAAAACATGTAAAAACCTCTTCAAAGTGTATTTTTTCGCCTTGAGTTCTAACCCGTTTTTTGTAGGCGTGAGAATACTGTGTGGGACTTTCAGACAGGTGCCAAATACGTCCCGTAGGCTACCCATTGTCCTGGAGATGACAAATAAAATGTGTATGAGTTGAGGGCGCCACCGTCAATGCTACCTGTTGCCAATGTTAGTAAAACGCACAGTTTCTTCAAATAACAACGGCAAAGGTATTTTTGTCTGTTCATCCGTCGTGAAATGCGTCTTTTGTGAGGATGATCTGTTTGCTTGAGCGATTGGAGTTTGATTAGATGCTGAGGCCAGTGATGGGCTGTTTGTGGGAACAGAGTCAATATTTTTTGTTTGTTTTGCTACGGCGTTGCGGCCTGAAGGCGGAACTGGAAATGCGGTTAATAAAAGTAATTTTAAAAAACAAACTTCGGTCTGGTATTGTGTGCTCGTCAGGGTGTGTTCATTGTCTGCTTATAATACCTACAAATACCTTTTTAACTTTGGGTAAACAATATAAGTTTTACCTTAGTACACAAACTTACGGTAATTAATATTATAAGAAACCTGTCAGGATTGTTTTTATTTATAGGTGTTTTATGCAACTGAACAGCTTGAGGAAAAGAAAGAGCGGTTGCATTGTTTCAGTAACTAACAAAGTATCCCTTAAGTCGTTGGGCAGATTTTACAAAGTCACAAGACTACCTGCGACATTAGGCAACAAATCACACACTAGTCCTGCATCACGTAACAAAGTAGTATGATGCAGTATTTGCATGTGGACACCAAACAATGCCGCTGAAGGCACGGGCATGTCCGCAGCTGACCAGATGCCCCAGTGACCTTTCGCGTGCATTGACACTGCGCGGAGCGATGCAAATTGCAAACGACAGCTGTACGTTAACTGTGTCTGCATTGGATTAACACTGTACGTACAAACGATAGGTGTGTTTAGGTCTGATAGCGACGTTTCCATTGCGGAGTTCAACACCATTCTGTGGTGAATGAAGGCTGGCTTTGGCTTTTTGGAATTTAAGACTTCGGGAGTTACAGATAAATAAAAACAGACGAAACTAAACAAGAATTGTCAATCTATAGGAAGTTCCTGACGGCAATCTAACACGGCTCTTTGAATGGAAAAGTTTATTTTTTTATTTATTGTACTCCATACTAAAGGTTGGTAAATCCGCACCCCCGCAAGTCCGGTGTTGATGACAAAAAATATCCTAGTTTATGATTTTTTTTTATTCAGGCCCGGTTTTACTTATTTTGTTGACCGATTAATCATCATATGGGTACTTATATGATTCAAAGATAATGCGGATAGATAGCCGAATGCAGAGTGGGCACATAGTACTTTAATTATTTCAACTAAAAAAGCAGCAAACAAAACTTTTACTAGGTACATTTGTTTCAACAATAATCCTACCTTACCTTTCATTCCCCGTATTTAAACAAAAACCTCTCTATTTAGCACGGAAATAGAACTAGAATGAGGCTTCAATTGGTAAGTTTTTCTTTCATTCCAGTGTCTTTCCGCATTCAAATGTTATTCATGAAGCTCGACTCAAAGCGATGCCCAGAGGGCGGGCATCACCGAGCCTCGGCACTCCTCTCAAGCACTCTTTGTGACCGCGAGGGTACTCGCTACAGCTTAACGCTTAGTTTCCGTTTTGAGGTCAGCAGTTAAATGCGCAGCGCTTTTATTATGAAATGCGTTTACAGATGGGATCATGTAGTGTTCGCGTAAATTATAGACAATACTTTGCATAATTTGTTTGCCGATTTTTCATTTTATGAAGTTATTAAAGTTAATACGACACTCGGGACACGATATTTTTAAGGGTTTTATGAGCCGGTGTTCTTAGACGGAATAGGTGCACTTTTACCCTAAACAAAACAATATTTTGTAAATTTAAATCTACAAGCATATTGTTATTATCTCTGGCTCGGTGGAACAGTGGTTAGTGACCCAGGTGCGCTGACAACGGTTCCGAGAGTCGTGGGTTCGATTCCCACCCGGGACTAATATTTGTGTGACGAACATCGGTGTTTGTTCCGTGTCTGGGTGTGTAATTAAATTTATTTAAGTATATTTGAGTATCTACTGTTGATATCCGTAACACAAGTGCTTAAGCAATTTACCACGGGATCAGATCAATGTAAGTATGTGATGTTGTGAAATATTAATTAATTTATGTATGTATTTTTTTTTTTTTTTTTTTTTTTTTTTTTATTTAACCCATATCATCCCACTGCTGGGCAAAGGTCTCCTCCAATCCTGATATGTATGTATTTATTATCGAGATATTACTTACTTACCCATTGCAAGTATTGAAGGATAAACACATAACATATAGTGTATCATAATTACGATCTGTCAATACCAGAATTAACGGGAGACATACGATTAACAATAAAAAGCATTCTATTCAAAACTATCATTGGAGGAGTCGGACAGAGCTAAACCTAATTTGGACTTTATTTCAAACACAAAAAAGGTCGGATTTGTTGAAGTGTGTAAGCTTTTTGTCGTTTATTAGTGGCATGCGGTTTTAAATTCTATGTTTAAAGACTTATGGTTTCTTTTCGAGTGTGTTGGTGAGGTGGGTGGCAGGATAATATATCTGTTCCCGTGTGAATGCGGGCCGGGGTGGCGATCGCAATGTGGGGTGGAGATTTTTCGGCGCAATACTGTGCAGGTTGATAATTGATCCGCATTGGAGAACGGTAAACAGACCTATTGCGTTTTTAATGGGAGACTTAAATAAAACAAAAGGGGACAAACGAGGTCGATGGCTACCTCAAATAATGACGTCGAGAAATTGATTTTATGGCTATTAAGTAGCGCAAAAAAGGAGTTAAATTAAATTATAAAATGGTGAATAATGTGAACATGGCCTGAGATCTAGATATTAAATATAGAAAAGAAGTTTTATGCTCCAAATTAATCTGAAAATTTTTGATTATGTAGGTATATTTTTTTTTTTAACTTTTTGAAACTTTTCATCATTAATATTTGAACTGTGATATCAATCTACAACGTATCAATTACTATTAGTAATATAAGAAAGTTCCGCTTTAATCGCCTATAAGCGCGTGCGCAGGGGCGGCCGGGATTTGATAGGGTTCCCAACCATTGATAAAAATACTAAGATCTACAAAGTACTTTTTTTCCTATTAAGATATAGGGCAGACAGGTATTTTTCTACATAATTAATAGTAGAAAAACACAACTGGAACATACTTCCTAATTTCAGTTAAGTAAAATTTAAAGTACATAGTGCGCGCAGTTAAAAGGAAAAATGTTTAACACCTGGTCGACAGGGATTTTGTGGCAGGAACAAAAGTTACGTTTTTCAAAAGTTTTTGATGCGCAAAACATAGTTCTCCCTAACAAATTTTCTGTATCAGGTCAGATTTTTGAGATATCACAGCCTGGAAATCGACAAAAACACGTAAACATAAGCTAAATTATAAAGAGTGTGAGAGCATCATCGAAATACCTTAATATAGTATATAGTAAAAATAGTAGTTCTCCAATCTTTCCTGTAAGGGAGTAATGTTTTGCGCGAAAAACGCTTTCTACACACGGACTGAGTCCCGGGCGAAAGCTATTACGTACCTAGTTCACCTAGGGATTTATAATATCCCGACACAGCCCTATTATACCCGGGGGAGAGACGCGTGCGCCGCGCGTGTGAAGAGCCCGCGCGCGCGGTCGCACGCCGCTCCGTACCTACTCCTGCCCGCTGTTGATTCTGCTGAGTGCTTTTGACGGTGATGGATTACCGATTTGCGGGTTATGCGAGCCTATCGATGGTATTTGGTATGGTTTGGTTGGATTATAAGTAGATATTGATGGCTTAATTTGAATTTTAAACGCGTGCGCACAATAAAATGGATACAGTTAGGTATTTTAAAGTTAAAATTGGTCTTTATGGGTGACACGCGATATTAGGAGCAGCAAATTCACACTATTTAATACCCGACGTTTCGACTGCGTTACACCAGTAATGGTCGCGAGCGAACTGGCTAACTGGAAGACTAATATTTATTACTATAAAATCTTAGGTATTTTTATGTGATTTGGTATTGCTATTGATAATGTACCTAATAGAATAAAAATTGAAATGAACCGGGGACCTCTAGCCTAACGCAGTGGTTGCCACAAATATACCAACGAGGTAATAAAGATGATGATGACCTACTCGTACACCTACCAATACCCAAATTTTATCTTCTGTCTCACAATATTATTCTACCAACCAAAATCTGATTGTTTTGATGCCCAAGAAAAGTGGCCGCATACAGTAAGTATCCTTAGAACATCCAGCCCGGTGCAAATCCCTCCAGTATACCTAACTCCCCAATACCATGACATCCCCAGGCTGGGATGGAATGGGAAGGTGTGAAATGAAGAGATGGGAGATTAGAAAAGAGGAGATAGTTGATGTGAAAAGGGCAAATAGGAGATGGAACATAAGAAATGGGGAAATAGGAGATTTGAAATGGTCTACCATCTTCAAATTTGAAATCACCTTTCTCAGCTGAACTGATTTAATTTGTTGTTGTCTTCCATGTCTTCAGTAAAGGTTTTTCCAAAGATAAAACATGGGTGGAAATAGAAAAAATTGTATTGGCGGTAAGAAGTTAACCAACGAGCCCAGTACTAAATCCTTACTAATATTATAAATGTGAAAGTTTGTAAGTATGGATGTATGGATTTATGGATGTTTGTTACTTTTTCACGCTCAAACCTCTGAACCGATTTTCATGAAATTTGGTATTATGGTAGCTGGCACTCTGGAATAACATATAGGCTACTTTTTTTTTTTAATTCAACCCCCATGTGATTCATTAAGGGGGTGAAAATTAGTATGGGAGAATTTTTACGTGTTTGTCGATTTTTATAAAACTTGGTATGGAGGTAGCTGGTACTCCCGAGAGACGCCAGGGCTATTTTTTTTAATTCAACCCCCATGTGGTTCATTGGGGATGGGTGAAAATTAGTATGGGAGAACTTTTACGTTTATAGATTTTATATAGGGTAACCAGTATATTGATTGGCACCTAATGCTGACTTTGGTCTTTGGCTTCAAAAATTCAATTGGACTAACGTTAGTTACAGATTTATTTAGCATTAATGGATTTTTAGATACAAACAGATTCCTAAAATGATACTACAATTCAAAAATGTATCCTTATTTATTTAAAAAAACTCAAAATAATAGACAGTGACATAAATGTATAGTCATTGGCACTATGGTACAGTGATTGACACTGTAACTTAGTACAATCATTGGCACTCACAATGGCATTGCAATTATTAGCATACTGCCAACCTAGTTACTACAACCATTTAATTAATGCTTAAATTGAATCAGTCTTCTGATGAATTAATGAAAATACTGGAAATCTTCATTATTTCATCGTCTAATAATCAAATCATAGACTTGTTGGCGGTATAGACTGAGCGTAATCAATAGGTGGTTGTATAGAAGTGGTAAGATAAGGTTCCGCGTCATATGCCGCAGTCCAACGATGGCCTGCCGGCGGTGGGTGTTGGGGACACTCGTCAGCATTGCACCAACGGCTGTCGTTGAGGGACGGGAGTGACCTTGCGTACCGGGACCCCTGTCGCTCCCCTCCGGGGAGGCTTGAGGGAGCCCGTGGAGGCTCCGCCGGTGGTGTTGTGTGTGAAGGCTCTGTACACAAGGCCAAGTACCACTGCACCACCAGTAGGCGATTGTTAAGTATGTAAGTATATACGTAAGGAGCCGGCGATGCGGGGAGCGGGTGAGTCAAACGCTGGTTCGTTGCGCACTGGTTTATTCGGCGCCGCGAAGTGCGGGGCCCGACAAGATGGCGCGCGGGACGCAGCCCGCGCATGCGTACTTACGACTAGCTTAATATTAGGTATACATATATAACAATCCTCCCCCTTTTATTCATTACATAAATTGCAGTGTTGACGTTTACGTCTCTGCCTTTTGGGTAAATTAATTTGCACCACATGAGACCCAACCCCGTCCCTTTCATCCGACAATGTTGGTATTTGTTGACCTTCCGCACTACTCGTCGTCTCCTCTTCTCGTCGTTGTTGCGACGATTGTGACGGCGTATGAGCGGCTGCTGTTGTCGGTATCGTTGGCGTACTTGGCCGCGATGGTGATAGGTGCGGCGTCGGTAGCGGGGACGCCGGCGGCGACGGCGGTGGAGACGACGGTAGGTATGCCGGCGGGCTTGAGTCAGGTATGTCGGTTCCATTATCAAATTTCCCTTTATTTAACATTATTTGATTTTTATGCCTTTTAATCTGAACCCTGGTTACATTATCTTCCAGCAAATAAACTACTCTACCTAATCTTTTAACAACTGTCCCTTTTATCCAATTGTAATCGTCTTTGTTGACATATTTTTTGAAAAAAACTTGGTCATTTATTTTAAAATGTTTGATTATTTTACTGTTCTTGTTAATGTTAATACTCTGTTTCTTACATTTAAAATCGTTAGACGTCGATGACGGTGACAAGGGTGGCGATGCCTTTGGATTAATTATATCCAATCGCGACCTCATCTTGCGACCAAATACTATTTCAGCAGGCGAGAGACCCGTGGCAGAATGAACTGAATTACGGTAATCCATTAAGTATTTTAGCAATCTAAGTTTCCTCGTGCGTATAGAGTTATTTGTGAAAAGACATGATTTTATGCCCTTTTTTACAATTTTCACGAAGCTCTCCGCTTGGCCATTGCATCTTTTCCATCTCAGCACCCTCAGCCAGGAGTCCCACATACCACCTAGGGTAAACCCCTACCCAAGGTGAAGGTGCATCAAGCATTTTCCGCGTCAAAAAATAAATAAATTAGGATTATAGGATTCAGAAGTATAGCGATTGGCAGGTCTGCCAATGACTGAGCGGTAATATATATTTCAGTGCAATTATTGGCATAGCAAAAACCGCGTGAACAATAATCTTTTTTTTTCGAAAAAGTTAAAAATCATATTCCTAACATAATATCATGACGTAAAGCTAAAATATCCTTCAAATGGTTACCTGGAATCGTATAAAATTAACTTCCAACGCACTCCTCACCAAACTTTTTCACGTTAAAATTGCCGCGAACTTTCACTGTTGACTTAATCCAACAGAAAAACTATTAATACGTCATTTTGGCGTAAAGATAAGTATTTCTATAAGTAAATGTAGAAATTTGCCGCTGAATAGTAGTTTTTTCATATCAAAAATGTATTTACGAAATTAAATATTTGAAATGAAAGGCAAAAGTGCCAATCACTGGGGGGGTGCCAAGAATGGTACTGGTTACCCTACGTGGTATGGAGGTGGCCGGCTGTTCTAATACATCATTGCTACTAAAACCCATTAATACGCGTACAAAGTCGCGGGCGGCCGCTAGTATTTAAATAAAAGAAAACAAAAGTACGACAAGGTTCTAACGCCATCTAGTTTAATATTTAGCAAACCTTGCCAACGCCATCTAGTAGTTTCAGTTCAAATTAAGTATGTTAAGTAATTAAACATATTCAGTTTAAACACACGTGATTAAAGACTGAAGCGGGCTGTAATCGAGGGTAGGTATATTTTATTATTATAAAAGAAGAAAACACAAAATATACTTAGTAATATTTATTTCATTTATTTCTTAACATTAATTCTTAACAAACATGTTGAACATACAATGTTCATTTCATTTGCCTTCAAGCAATAAAGTTATATTTGACAGTTCTTTCTGTTTTAATAACTTACAACTCAATAAGGTCATGGAAATATAAATATGTGTAATAATCATAATATCCTGGGCACTTGTCTGATCTCCACTGGGATCATGACCGAAATAGGTCGGTACACCTTAGTGTATATTTCGGTTCGGATCCCAGTAGAAAGCACTTATCCGTCAGTAGCGCTACCATGAGTTAGCAATCGAAAACTTACATACCTACGTTAAAAAGCCTTCGAATTTTTCATACTACCGATTTAAGTTCTTCGCGTCACCGCTAGGGGCGCTGTACATTTTTTCTTAGACTTTTTACATAGGCGATATAGAGTCTGTCACTTTTAAACTCATGGTAGCGCCACTGATACGTGCTATGCGTCAGGCCGGTGGACGCTTAGCCCGGTGGACGTCAGGCCCGGTGGACGTCTAGCCCGGTGGACGTTTAGCCCGTTGGACGTCTAGCCTGGTGGACGTTTAGCCCGGTGGACGTTTAACCCAGTGGAAGCTTAGCCCTGGGGACGTTTAGCCTGGTGGACGCTTGGCCCGGTGGACGCTTGGCTCGGTGGCCGTCCCGGTGGCCCGGCGGAGGGCTAGCTGGAGGAGGGCGAGGCGGGTCACTTGTCGTGGCTGGAGCGCGAGTCGGGGTCGGAGGCGGTGTCTCGCGGCTCGTGGTCTAAATGCATTTCGAAGTCGTCCACTGCCATTGGGGTGTCTGAAAGGATAAATGAGAGTTAGTTAGTCTAGTCCACAACTTTGTCTGCGTGGTGTCTATGTTTGATTAACACATACCAAAAGAGTATACCCACGTTTTTTATCATCAAACATGATATTAGCTACCTATACCTATAATTCTGTTTCTAGTATAAACATATATTTTTTTTGTAGGTTATACGATATTTATATCGGACAAACAAAAGTCGTTTATTTTTGGGGCACGGTAAATTCAGATATGAAACACACGTCTTGTAATAGTAAGTACGCCAGCATCCCGCGCAGGGCGGAGGCAGCCGCTAGCGACAGGTACATAAGCGTCTCACCCAAGTGGTCGAGCGTGACGCCCATAGCAGCTCTGAGCGCAGGCAGCGGCGCGACGTGCTTGGGCGGCACGCGCGCCAGCATCCCGCGCAGGGCGGAGGCAGCCGCTAGCGACAGGTACATAAGCGTCTCACCCAAGTGGTCGAGCGTGACGCCCATAGCAGCTCTGAGCGCAGGCAGCGGCGCGACGTGCTTGGGCGGCACGCGCGCCAGCATCCCGCGCAGGGCGGAGGCAGCCGCTAGCGACAGGTACATAAGCGTCTCACCCAAGTGGTCGAGCGTGACGCCCATAGCAGCTCTGAGCGCAGGCAGCGGCGCGACGTGCTTGGGCGGCACGCGCGCCAGCATCCCGCGCAGGGCGGAGGCAGCCGCTAGCGACAGGTACATAAGCGTCTCACCCAAGTGGTCGAGCGTGACGCCCATAGCAGCTCTGAGCGCAGGCAGCGGCGCGACGTGCTTGGGCGGCACGCGCGCCAGCATCCCGCGCAGGGCGGAGGCGGCGAGCCGGGCCGCCTCTCGCTCGGCGCCGCCCGCGCGCGCTGCGAGGGACAGGTGCCACGGCGGAGGCGCTGACAGTCTGAGGAGACATATGAGATTTTTTTTTAACAAGACAATAATGACGAAGGAATCCCAGACAGCCTAGGGAGACACACGTCAAAAACAAACCACAAATTGAGAAGCGAATGGTCGTGGAAACGGCGTCTTGAGAATGTGACGAATCTATGAAACTGGTGTTTTGCATGTGTCATATTTCGTCTCTGTGTTGTCACTATGATTTGAATGCCTTGACACTTGACACTTGTGTCAAGAAGGAGAGCGTTGTGAGTAAGTCAAGTGTCTAGAGGGTCTGACATAGGTTCCTTGTGTGTATGACACTAGTGTTTTAAGCGTCAAATGTCTGTCTTTCATCCATTGGTGTCTTCATGAGTGTCCGATTCTAGTGCCTGAAGTGGCTGACACCGGTGTCTTGATTGTTTGGCATCAGTGTGTTAAGTGCCCATGATGGAGTGTCTGGAGTGTCTGACATCGGTGTTGTAAGTGTCCGACTATGGCGTCCGACATCAGGGTATAAAGTGTCTGACATCCGGATTTTAAGTGTCTGACATCAGTGTGTAAAGTGTCTTGGGTCATATTGGTGCATCTAGTGTCAGTCTGATGTGTCTAGGTCTACCTAGTCTGTCTTTTTTTTACGTTTCCAGAACTCACCTGTCCCTCTGCTCCTTCTCCAGCTTCTGCAGCAGCTCGTAGGTGTTCTTGAGCGCGGGCCCGATGCCGTAGTCGTGCTGCGACGAGTGGATGTCGTCCTCGATCTCGTTCAGATACTCCACGTCGATGCCGATCTCCGATAGAGTTCTTAGTTGGTCCACGTCCACCTTCACCTTGGATATGTCCTGGAAGTATATGGAGATGGTTATTAGAGTTGACGTAGCGGGAATGATGCGGGATTTGGAACTTCCACCGTCGATCATTTTATTATTTGGAAGGTTTTCTAAATATGTTATACTTAGTAATATTAAAGTTTCCTTACTTCCTTACTTGATATTATAAATGCGAAAGTAACTGTGTCTGTTACGCAATCACGCATAGAATACTGAACCGATTTTAATAAAATTTGGTATAGATATAGTCGAGAGCCTGAGAAAGGACATAGGATACTTTTTAACCGACTGTGCTATAAAAAAAATGTTTTCCCGTTAAAGGTATCTATTCGGACGGAGTCACGGGCGGAAAGCTAGTATTGTTTAAATATTTAATAATCAATATTGAAGTTCAAAATTATTAAGGATTAAAAATCCAATAAAATTTAAAACACATTGAGCCGATAAAATATCTATGTAATAATATCAATCCAGTATTATACCGCAAAAAACATATACTACTTTCTCTTTCAATCAATTCTAAAAATAATATCTCAACAATGCATAACTTTTCAAATGATATTATTAGGTTACATTATGATACCAAATATAAAAACAGGTAATTTCATCAGCTCTCACAAGTCTTCGGTAGTATAGTGGTAAGTATCCCCGCCTGTCACGCGGGAGACCGGGGTTCGATTCCCCGCCGGAGAGATCTTTTTGCATTTTTATTTTATACGACAGAACAAATATTTCATCAAGTATTTGGATTAATTTTGTGAATAATTATTTTATTTAATGTAATTTATTTTTATTTCAATTTTTTTGTTTTGTTCCCTCCGCTCAAACTAAACATTTCTGTCTTAAAATTGTATCGTATCCTTTTATAATATTACATATTCATACTTTGTAAAAGTTTTAAATCATATTTATAATCATATTTATAATCAATTTCATTCTAAATTATAATTATTTATTTGGTACAGATTTGATGTATTGTTACGAACAAGTTGTTCGGAACAACGATGAAGTAGCGATTAAAATGCGCAAGACAAAAAATCTCAATACCGAGAAAAAAATGTTTATCCGTTGTCTAAAACAAACGATTATTGCGTTTTCGAAGATAAAAACTGATTGGTAGCATTAGGTTATGACGTTCAAACTAGGACAAATCCGGGGAAATCCAGACAGATGGCAACCCTATGCAAGTCGGATGTAAAAGGAAAAAATCCGCTGATCTCAGCCATAGTCAGGGTACAGTAGTAAATACATACATTATCATCATTAACGGGTTGTTCGTCCTGCTGCTTGCGGTCGGGGAACAGCGCCTCCATGTCGTAGAACAGGTTCCACGGGGAGTCGGGCGCGAACCGTAGCATCTCCTCGTTGCCTTGCCCCGTCTCCGACGCTGGAGAGAAACCAAGGTAAATCAGTTAGATTTTTAGTTGGAGCAGTGTCTACATAAGTTTAGAAATATTATACTGCAGCCTAAAAGACACAAAATTTTTGTTTCAGTCACATAGCAATTTGATTTGGAAAATTATGTTCATACATAAGATTTTAGACTTTAGCGTTCCATTACACTAAATATTAGTCTTTATGGGTCTACACGCGTTATTAGGAGTAGCAAATTACATAGCTACTTACTGCCCGACGTTTCGACTGGGTTACACCAATCGTGGTCACGAGCCAACAAACGTCGGGCAGTAAGTAGCTATGTAATTTGCTACTCCTAATAACGCGTGTAGACCCATAAAGACTAATAATTATGTTCATACACCTGAATTCATTAAAATATTGCCTTGTCAATACACAGCCTAGTAACAAAGATTTTTTAGCCATCGGGTAACTACGATTAAAACCCGGCCACATGCGAAAATTATTTGTAATAATATCCTCTTTCAGTTAATCATTTTGTAAGGTATGACCCTATTACAGAGACCTTGCTGTCTGTCACCAGGTTGTATCTCAAGAACGGTGATAGCTAGACAGCATTTTTTTTACAGATTATGTATTTCTATTGCCACTATGACAACAAACACTAAAATTAAAATAAGACATATATTCAAGGGGGGCTACCATTTAAGTTTTAAGCTATTGCATAGCTTTTATCGCGGGCTTTGAGCGCGGCGACCGAACCAAGAAATTCCGTAACGAAAAAAACCTCACAATCGTCTAACGGTGTTTGTGTGCGTGCGGTTAGACGTATTGTACGACTCTACGAAACTCGCACGAATTGTGACGAGCTGCTCCGAAATCGGATGGTGCTATGCAATAGCTATACCGCGGCAGTCCCCGAGTGCCACACGTCTATTGGTTTAAAAAAGCGTCGATGGCCGAGTGGTTAAGGTCGTTGCTTGCCATGCGAGAGGTCGCCGGTTCAAACCCCGCCAGATACCAATGTGTTTTTCAAATTTGAAATTCATATGTACCATCATTCGACGCTTTAACGGTGAAGGAAAACATCGTGAGGAAACCTGCACTCCTAAGAAGAAATTCTTAGGTTGTGTAGTCGACCAACCCGCACTTGGCCAGCGTGGTCGACTAAGGCCTTATCGCACTAGTTTAGGGTAGGCTCGTGCCCCAGCAGTGGGGACGTATATGGGCTGATGATGATGATGATTGGTTTAAAACCCTTCGTGCGCGAGTCCGCCCCGCACTCGGTCGGTACTCACGCAGCGTGTGGTAGATGAGATGCGACTCGTCCTTGGTGAGCGAGGCGAAGGTGGCGTCGTAGGAGGGCGCGTAGGAGCCGAAGGGCCCGTACTGCAGCGGCTTCACGCCCTTCGCCTGGTTGCGACGGTCCTCGCGCGGCGCTGGGGATCGGACATACGAACAATTACTATCATTTACTTGTTATACCACTGCTGGGCAAAGGTCTAGAATACATATTATAATAGAATAACGACATACATTGAAACGCACGTACGTAACATAGTTGTCAAAATAAAGTTTGAAATAACCAATATCAATAGCAAATATTTCTGCAACGGAATCTTATCGGACCCGATAGTTGACAGATTATTACAGATTAAAGAAGTTTAAGTTAAGTTTTTTTATTAACAAGCAGGGCAGGCCTCACATGTATGAATCTCTTTATGATGGGCCTCTCTAACTTCGCACCCACTTAGTTAACAACTATCTATTATGGTGTACAACAACTTAAGAGGCTTTCTTTCACCGTTAAAGCGGTGAAGGAAATGCTGCTGATGATGATTTTTTTTTTATTATAGGCTAACAAGATGACCTCACTCCACCTGATGGTAAGCGGTAGCGAGATCCAAATATGAGGTCGACAGGCACAACAGACCATATTGACACCCTGAAGGCCTGCTAACTTATGAGATAATAACAACTCACTGTGCAGCGTTCCTGTGCCCTGCGCGAGCCGGCCGATGTACCGGCCAAGCGTGAGCGGTTTGTCCTCGCCGGCGCCCTCCACCGTGCTGGTCACCAGGCACAGGGTGGTCTTGCCTTCCGCGTCCATGCGGGGGAATGCTGGAAACAATGACGTCACATCCGTTAGGCTGAAAGCCTAGTATGATATTTTGTTTTAACAGGTATGCTGCCTACTTGTTTATAGAGATTTCTTGGAATAATCTGAAGTAGTTTTATTGCGAAATACGAATTAGCAGTAGGCAGCGAACCTGTTAAGTGTAACCAGTTCTAGTTTTAAGGGTCTGGTCTCTTATGAAGGCAATTAAATAGTTGCCAGTATTAGTCATGGGTCAGATTTGAGGGCAATAGTCATAGGTTTTACTATTTTTGAAATTAAACTGCTCAAGTTTAATAGTGTTTCCTGTGTATTACATAATGTTCATAAAATAATGTATTAAATACCAGTTGTCAATAATGCTATGTAGCATTGAAATGTTACATTTTTACAACCCCCTTATACACCTATAAAATTAAATTGCGTCCTTTCGAAAACGCAAAGCCAATATACCATTTCAATGGACTAATAAGAGACTCTTAGAGCTGCTAATTTAGACAATATACATATAAAATATAATTCTAATTCAGCATCGTATTTAGAAAGTAGTACTACATCGTTGTGATGGTACGTATATATATATTTTTTTTCTGATCTTATGTGATCCCTTTTTGTAACGCCTACCATACTCACATAAGATCAGAAAATATACGTACCATCACCAAGGTGGATGATATAATTAAGAAAATAAGAAAGTTGAAATGGAGATGGACAGGACATATAACAAGAGATAGCAGAATAAAATGGACCAAAATCATAACAGAATGGTACCCACGGGATGGCAAAAGAAGAAGAGGCAGGCAGGCAAAAAGATGGATGGACGACATAAGAAAAGTAGGAGAGGCTACGTGGCCAAGAAAAGCTGGAGACAGAGATGAGTGGAAAAAGCTGGAGGAGGCCTATGTGTCACAGGACACGCTGATCACTAATTAGGATAACTAATGTGTTAGTTTTTAAGTTTGATTGTGTTATGTTACTTAGTGTTTAGTTTTCAGCAATAAAGGCTTATTATAAAACTACATCGTTGTCACATGGGTAGTACTTTGATGTTAAAATATACATGACACCTTGTACTATAGGTACATAGATGTCAACATACCTTTCTTAGCCAATCTCCTCCTATGTTGTTCCCGGGCGGCCTCCATCTGTATCTTAACGCTGTCCCCGTCGGGCCGCTCCTGCCCGCCGTCCGACACCGCCTCGGCCTCCGACCCACCACTCTTCATCGGGCTCGTCCGCTTCAGCACCTTATGCTGACCAGAATAAGGCTCATTCTCATTTGGCAAGAGTCAGCGCAGGGACGGCATTGGATGCGCGTCGCGGCTGGTTGGAGAACGCTTGGCGAAAATGTATGGCGGAAATTGGTATAAGTTTTATTTTTAAAGTTTATACGTTGTATTATCGCGACGCTTCTGCTCATCTTGTTTCATGATTTAAACATCAAGCTACCTATGTTATGTTAGATTTAGCTCTTTCAACAACTTACACAAGTTTGTGTCTTCCGCCATACAATTTCATATGCAAGCATATTCGCATCAGCCTCGATGCACGTAATTTCTACCAAAGGGGTACGATTATTGAATTTGGTCTTCAAATTATGTTGGTTCTCATTTTATTGACGGGATTTAACCATTTCATTATAGATTAAAAGACCCGCGTTGAATGGCACATCAACTTGATTTTTGGGGCAATCAGTATTGCATTTGTTACATTTCAATTGAAATATGCTTCGGTAAGCGTTGGTATTACTATTGTAATATGATTATTGATAGTATTACGTCTCTTTTTACTGTTTTGTAGGACAAGCTTGACAAGTACAGCACAATTTTACTGAAAATGTTTAAATAATTCTGCATTCATTGATTCAATAATCGTACTAATAATAATAAATCACTTTACATGCAAACACTAGGTCACTATAACTGGTCCCTATTCGGAACTTCACAAAACAACATTCACACCGTGGAAGCAAAATAAAATGTCTAAACGCTAACACGACACTACTATCAGAATTAAATCTATAATTATATTATTAATTAGAACAAAATGTCACCTTGCGCCCGTACGTCCTAAGCGGCTGCGTTGCAAAAAGTGATTTAGTAAATACCTTCATCTACGAATAGTGTGCTTAGGGAATGTTTGCGGAAAGTCACAGACCAATAGGGAATATGCATGTTTTTTAAAATGTACTACCAATACTATAACGTGTAGACCAATAGTCTATTACTTAGTTAAGAAAGTAAGGAGAGATAGCTCTCTTTTAAAATATTGGTATAGAACTTGAACTATGTGACTATTTTTAGTCCTTTAAATTTTAGGAGATCAAAAACAGTGTATTTCATTTCTAATCTATGCATATTCCCTATTATACATGACTGTATAAAACCTTCATGATTAATTAATTATCTGGTGGCCCATAAAATACATGAGAAATTTTAATTTTTCCAAGGAAATACATAGGATGCCACATAGAAATAGAAAAAAAATATAATATCAGTCTGTTGTTATTGGTAGGAAGGAGTGAGCCATATAAGCCCTCATCTTACCACAATATCTAAGGCTCAATAATTTATATATAAAGGGTGAGAGAACTCCCTCCAGGATATTGTACTCGTCTCTACTAAGTACTTTTTTACCCTTTACCGGACAGAAAGTAATATATTCCCACCAAAATCTGGACCTTAATTGACTTGATTACTTGACTTCAGGTCCAAGACCAATGAAAATTTCATCATGCTATGTCTTTTTATTGATAAGTCACATAACAAAAAAATTTTGCCCAGATCCCATGTACCCCAATATGCAATGAATACCTACTTAACAGCCCTCATGGCCCTTGGTTGGCCCTTGGTTCGCCACGAACCAATAGGATGAGGGCCCTACACCAAATCGCACACTCCTCACCAGACTCACCACATCCATCTTCCCAATGTCAAAGCCGAGCTCCCTGATGGGTATCTCGTACATGTAGGTGAGGAGGTTGCCGAGCGGACGCAGCTTCTGCGGCGTGAGCTGCTTCAGCCCGGCGTGGAGAAGCCTCCGCGCCGCTTTGTGGTACACGGTGCCTGCTTTGTTGTACTTCATCGCGTTGTTGCACATCAGCTTGAAGTCGCTCTGGAAACATGGGTAGAAGAAATTAAAAACTGGCTTGGAGCAATGGTTCCCTGGCTATGGTTTAGAAGTTGTGGGTTTGACTCCTACTCAGGACAAAGATTTGTGCCACCATCATCATCATCAGCACATTCCTGTCCACTGCTGAACATATTTGTGTGATGAATATTTACAAGTGTTTGTTCTGTAACCAGGTGTCATTCTGTATATCAGTATTTGACCATGAAACTAAGCTTTACTTAGAGTATTGACTTTTATTTGCACAAACACTACACATTTACAAAAAAAATGGCTCTGCTTAGTCTGGAGTTGAGTGCCAGTGTGTGTAAGATATGAAAATATTTATTTAAAATATGATCAAAAAAAAGATATCAACCATTCAGGTTAGAATTGGCAATAAAGTGGAATCTCCATGTTCAAACACTCAGTGATTCTTTCACAACTACTATACCCAAAGTCATCATCATCATTTATCATATTAATTGAATGGTAAACAAATATAAAAAGTGAAAAAAGATACTCACAATAAAGCAATTAAGTGATTTATAATCATTATCATCAATCTTCTGTTTCATGGTTGAGAAGTCCATTGGTCGCTTGATGATGGTAGAGTACCCAGGAGCAAAGTTGTCATTCACCGGCCAGGCGAAGAATTGGTTGGGATCCCTCTTTTCCAAGTTCCGGAGCAGTTGTTCCAGTAGACGGGAGAGCGGACGGCGTTTCTGGCTTGCCTATTAAAAAATATTATTTAATAACACATTAAATTTTAACATTCTTATGATTTTCTTCAAAAGACATACACTAACAGGTTTAAAGACGAATGGTAATGATATTATTTTCAGTATGAATGATGCACGGGTCACATTTACAGATCTATTTTACCTTTAGTACACAAGTGCGGGGCTCCCTGTGTGACGCAGGTGAGTTGGGCCCAGGGCTTAATCTACGCAACAACTTCTTCGGTAATCCTTCATCGTCTGTGTCGTCCTCATCATCTGATAGTTTTATCTAAAATCAATGTTATAATACGATTCATACTCATGACATCTAATTTGATATTTTTAAAGATGCTTGTTTAAATTGTCAATAAAATAATAGCAACTGGCTTTTTTAATGATTTTAATTATCAGCGGTGCCCACTCATACATACGATTAAGTTAGTTCTACTAGTAAATCTTTAATAGACCGACGATTACATCTAAAGCACTTACCATATCAACTTCGCGACGTCTTCTTGTCTTTTTCTTTGGTTTAGCATCTGCTTCTTCGCTAGCAGAATGCTCCATATCACTATTTTCCAGCTCTTCTTCTGAAAATGTTAACATTTGCACAGTTAACTCGTTGGAATATCTAACGATTCAACTCAATCAGATTTAGGTTATAATCACACTTACTACAACTTAATTTCTCTAAATCATCCATTATTAAAGCTAAATTTACACTACAATTAGAACTTAGAGCTACAAATAAATAACAATAACTTTATTATTTAGAATTTACAATTTAATCTTAACAACAATCGTATCTGACATTTATCTGTTGTCGGTCTCATAAACATAAAAATAAAATATGATTTTAGGACGCTTTTTATTATTGGTTAACAGACAATCTACTTAAATGTGATTGGACTACATTATTCGAGCAAAATTGGTTAAGCCAATACGAGTTCACTTAGTTAAATGTCAAATTTCATTCACCCACCAATCACGGCAACGTCGTTCCTTAACACGCATTAAACGACTTGTGAAATTGCTACGAAGTTCAAAAGTATTTTTTCAACAATAACCATAATCATGATTAGACGAGGTTGCAACGACGGAGGGCAATGGGTTCGAGAGAGAGTAGTTTTATAAGTGGTACCCGCTTACCAACTAAATATGGTACATAATTTTCACTTTCATGTGAATTATACATTTTTGCACTTTATTAAAATTCATCAACACATAGAAATAAAGTTACGTAGGAGGCTATACTTTCATAGGGAAGCCTTCCCTTACAATAGCTTGTTAGCTTAGATACATATTGATCCAAAAATGATATTCGCATGCCTCATGCATGACACTTTCATCATTATATTTCTTCAGACGTTCCGTTCTAACCCTTTTTATCAAAACATAAAGCAGAACACTTTTCAGTGTCAAGGGTGGTGAAGAAAACTATAAATGTATAAAATGTAGTACCAAGACCACCACGAAAGTCAAATTATAATCATTTCCGTTTTACCGGTACTACTGTCGACGTTACGCTCGCCATGCTCTGAATAGTATCACGACACGACATACAAGTGTGAATAAGTAAAAAATGCGTCTAACAGCCATATAAATTTCGCTCCGCTCCACCCCCCTTCGCTGTCTGTTTAGCAATTGGGCCGTATTTACATAAACTGGTGATAGCTCTCTGTTCTCATGTACACATGGGTTTAAATCTATTCCATACAATTATTATAGTAGCCACTCACTCAAGTTCCTCATAACGACAAAATATTATTATGCTAACTTGTGTACAACAAAGTGATACAACCATAATTCCAACTAGGTAAGGGAAACTGGGGACACTTGATCCCCATTTTGGTTTCATGCTTATATTTTTATCAAATTTAGTTCTATGAAAATAATACATACATATATAGTTAGTAAATATTGTTTATTATTGTTCCCCATTATTTGATTATTATATTTCTGAGTGCTACATTTATTTTTATTGCATTTTCTGAAAGCTTTCCAAAAGGAAGAAGTTAACATATTCAGGGAGACTTGATCCCAGTAACGGGTAGACTTGATCATGAGTTTGACTTGATCACAGTATAATAACATCCTCAGGGCCTTGTTGGGGCTCCCTAAGCGCACTAAGATACTGTCTGTTGTGCGCAGAGTTAGGGGGAGCGGTAACTTGGTCCTGGCGATGATAGCTGACAGGATGGATGCAGCCATCTTTAGGAGGTTTACGGAGCTGCATGTTTTGCGTGCAGAGCGCTACTAATTGTATTAATATGCTACTAACTATAGTTTTTAAGTTTCTGCTGTAATACTAACCCATATGGATACTTTGTCCGAAATAAATGATTTTTATTTTTTATTTTATTTTATTTTTATTTATTATTTATAGGGGATTTTCTTAGGTTTATGTACAGGACAGCCCCGTCTCGTCAATATTCCAGATAGCTTGCGCTCCAAAATGATGCTTAACCAATAGCTTTTGTAAATTTTCAAAGAAACAGCTAATTTTATGTTTATTGAAGCTGGTCGAAACTCTTTGGCAGTACCTTTGATCGTGTTACCCTCCAATACGCGGTTTTACACCCTCTTTTTTCTTTTATACTTTATAATTAATTTAAAACAAAAGAAAAAACAAAATTGGCAAATTATCTTACCGGGATCAAGTGTACCCGAGAGTGCTCTTATAAAAAAAATTATTTTTCATGTCAAGAGAAAACGTTAATTAAATTAAATACATGTAAATGCAAATTCTAATAACCTGCTTTCATTGATTTTGACACATACTCAGGTTATTATTCATTCAATTATTTAGAAAACACAAATGAAAAACTTTCCGAAAGAAATTCTGGCACAGGAAAATAAAAATGGCTGCACGCACTGCTCTGAAGTTGCCTACATAAAAATGTCAAAATGACGTTTTTTGTTCACCATAGACAACAAAGATTAATGTTGCCAATATAAAAACTAGAAAAGGCGTATAGTTTTTGATTTGTCACTGGGTGATCAAGTCTCCCCAGGGATCAAGTCTCCCCAGTCTCCCCTACCTACTGAATCGATATTAAGTCTTCAACATTTTGGCCATGCTACTTTCTGCAAAAAATAGAACAAAGATGTACATTTTTATTTATAATAGGAGGACAGCGGTAGTTAGTGAGATCCACATAATGAGGTCTACAAGTACAATAGACCCAATGAGCCTTTCGCACTCACCCTGAAGGCCTGATTATACGCCGTTTCATCATATAAGAAAAGGGCAATGGGTAAGATACAACATTCGTGTTTTAGTCGAGGCATTGTTGTTATAATCATTTAGAAATTAAATTAAAATACACATATCTATATTTAATTTACATGCCCTAGTAGTTGTAAATCCTATGTACGAGTATATGTATCCAACCAGTACCACCATACTACAGTTCGACTTAGCCAGTTTCTTATCACACTTTCATTGAAACAAACATGACAGTTGTGTATGCTCGAAGACAACTTGGGAAAGTAAATAAAAAGTTCATTAAAAGTAAGCAATATTCTCCAGCATACATAGTTTGTCAAATAATGGCAGAGACCGCCTATAATTTGCAACAATCACCCTATTAGGCTTAATTTGTCCTATTGTCGATGGTAGTTTTCACGATTTCCAAAATAAACGACTTACTTGAAAACATTTTTAACAAGCCTATTGTGTTGACCGTGTAGAAAAACAAATTGCGGAATCAACAAACTTACGTAAGTAAATAGTGAAATAATGTAACGGGACATAGGTTTATCAATTTTTATTCATCTATCGTGTTGTATATTATATTACTAACTGTGCCAGCGACTTCATCCGCGTGGAATAGAGACGTTCATTAGGGTACCTGCATGCCAAATTTCAATCATCTATCTTATGCAGTTTTGATTTTTTCTTTTTACAAAAGTTTTTTCCCGCTAATTCCCTTCCCAGTAAAAAAATTGCAATATCCTGTTGCAACTAAGCTTCAAGTTTACCAAGGTACCTGCATGCCAAATTTCAAGCGTCTAACTTGAGCGGTTTGGATTTTTCATACAAAAGGATTTTCCCGATTGTTCCCGTTCCCGTGAGAATTTCGGGAATTCCTTCAGTGCACTTCTACGGTATCTAAACTACGTCTCTTCCAAATTTCAAGTACCTACGTTTAGCCGTTTAGGCTGTGCGTCGATACGCCTTCAAATGACGTAGGTCTGGCGGCCCTGGGATCTTGGTCCATTGGCTCCTATTGGCCGCAGCGTGATGTTATATGCTATAAAGCCTCCTTCGATAAATGGTCTAACCAACGCCAACACAAAAAGATTTTTTCAACTCTTTCAAACGAACGAACAAACTCTTCAGTTTTATAATATTAGTATAGATAGGTATAAATAATAAAATGCAATCACTACATATTATAGTATAAAACAAAGCCGCTTTCTCTCTCCCTATAGCCGTATGTATCGCAAAATCTTTAAAACTACGCAACGGATTTTAATGCGGTCTTTTTTAGGGATATAAGAGGTTTCACCCGATTTGAACCCTTGGCGGGTCACTACAGTACAAATTTACTTGTTACCTTTATGTTATAAAATTATCTATAGATCAGGATAACTTAAATATGAATGGATAAATTATTATGATTTTATATAGGAAATAGGAAAAAAAATTAGATAGGTATAGGAAAGGCGATTCTATTTTTACATTGTTAAATAATTTTACAGCGAGAACGCCTGTTTTGACCGGCGAAACATTTCCAATCCCGGAAACATAATTCCGTTGTTATTTGATCGATACAAGTTATCGGCGCGCGCGCAGACCGGGCACAACTAACTTCGGCCATTGCTTGTTCTGATACAAACTTCGTAATGTTTCTTTTGAGCTGTGAACACAACTGCTATAATTGGTTGTAGGAACAACTGACGGTCACAGAACCCACAGATATTTTATGGGATAAAACGGGTGGAAAACTTTGGTACATGAACTCAACTTACAGTCAAAAGCGTACAGTACGACGATTACTGTACGAAGAGTTCAGCAGTCTAAAGATTTAAGAATCTTTCAGAATTTTCTAAACTTGATAAAATAAAGTCTTTAGGATAGGTAATAGGTGTCACGACTGGGTCAAAATCTTATTATTCTATTTAGTCCGTAACGTGGGACACGTATTTTTTTGTTTTTTAATTGATTGAAAAATGACAAAATTATAGCTTATCAAACTTCTGGAGTGGGGGCTTGTGACGTCACACTTACGCAAAAATTGTACGTAAACGTGACGTCATACGAATTTTCTAAGCACTATATCTTCATAATTTCTTGTTTGTGAAAGAAAATAAAAAATACGAGTACAATATTTTTAAATAATCTAAATAACGGACTAATTATATTTTTTGAGTTGTGTCGCCTATTATATACTCATAAAAAACAAAATTAAATACGATTTAATCATTTGTATCTATGTATTTGTTCAGTGTCGGAGTGTATTTAAGTATTTTCTTTTGCATATCCCACTGTTGATTCTAGTTTTTAAAACAAAGTGCTACAAAGTACGAGTACAAAGTGTTATAATATGACTGATGTATTTTTTTTAATTATACGGTTTTATTTTTGATTTATTCTTTCCTAATACGAAAAACTGAAAAAAAAACATTTAGTCGTTATTCGTATGCATAGGAACGGTGGTATTCTTTTTTTGGGTATTAGTCAGGAATAGTTCTTATTTTTTAATAATAGCAGCAATCCCATGTTGTGGCAATGTCTTAAGCCGAGTGAGCGTTGCGTTTTGTTATTGCGCCTTCCGTGTGATCGGCTAATTAAACCGCAGGCTCCGTGCTGGCTAATAGAAAATCGCGCTTCATAAATCTCTCGCGGTTTTGTTGCTCCTGCGCAGGTGGTGGGGTGTTGCCAGAATTTGACAAAAGCTATGTCAATAAAAACTGGTAGTATTATTAGAGGCTATGGCAAAACTAATGGAGATTAGTAGAATCAACTGAACGTTCATTTTTATGGAGGGCATCGTCAAAATAATTTCGATTTTAATGAATGAATAATGAAATTAAATTTACAAACTTATTATTATTATACCTTGATACCAGTTTCAGTACTTAAAAGTGGCGATCTATAAGTTACATCAGACAATTATGAATTACATTTATGGTAGAAAATATTACCTGATATTTTCACTACAAGTCTCGTCTAGACTAGTTATAAGTTAGCTACTAATAGGTCTAACTAACCTAAGTAAAAATGCAATCCCACCACCTAAATCGCATTACTAGCAACACTGAAGCCAAGTAGCTCCGTTCAATGGGAGCCGGTGGGTAATGGAAGTGTTTAGATAAATTATTTTATTCCCCCTGTTCGGCTGGGAACCGAATGTAGGTGCGATCTGCGGCTGTCGGGAGATCGGTAAGTTATGTCGGCGCGAGCTTCCTGGTGGACGCGTGGCGGAGCTTTTGTCACGAATCTGAAAGCTGTTTTTAGGTTTCCTTGCCTACCTTTGAAGCTTTAGTAAGTTATACAACCTGCTTCCTATTGAACGCAATTCAAAGACAGTAGTTTGAACCCATTAAGGATTACCTTTTTACATATTACTATTCTTAAAGGATGGCTTATCTTCTATATTATTAAGAGCTGAAGAGTTTGTCTTATCACTGGATTTACTGGTTAGAATTGAAAAAAAAAATTGTTTTGGATATACCGTTTATTTTAAAAGGCTTTAGGTTTCTATAAAAAATCACGCTGCGACCCATAGGAGCAAAGAAGCAATAGAAAATGTGTAAAAAACGGGGGAAAATGCAGTCGAAATCGCTGGCAAAGCTAAATTATTATTACTTTGTTGTCCGTTGACGGGTATCCTCAACTTTATGAGACTACTAGTCAGTTATCATCACACAAAGGTATATTAATTATTTCCATTGCTCTAAATATACCATAATTGTAAATATCAGAGTTTTATGTCTCGGATATTTGCAAATTAGTCTTAGTTACTAAAGTTTTCAAAAAATAAAAGTGTTTTCGTCCTGAATACTGTATCTACTGACTTTTACCTACGTTTTGGAAACTTGTAGGTACCTGACAAGTGCTTAGATTTAAACATACGACTTTTAAAGACACGGAGCATGTACAACATACGCCTTATTATTGTTATCACGTGATATGTTATCGAGAATCTATCTACCTTCATAGTAGGCGAAGCACTTGCCAGCAATTTTTATGAATAAACCCCTACAGGTTTATACCTTTATTGAGAAATTCCTTCCTAAGCAAGATAACTCTCCTCACATTCATAACTCTGTCGCCGCGTATTTATGAAAGGGCCTAAACAAAGGGCTGCATTATCTCCGTGATCCTGTAAACGACCAAATTAAATAGTTAAAGGACCGGGAATCCTCTCCTCTCCCGGAATGCCTTAGGGATGGGATGTATTCCCGTTTAGGTCGGTTGATTAGATGCAAATTTAGTGAGACACAAATAGTTACTCGGATTTTTTTTGGTTTCTCATTTAATTCCAATCCAATATGTAGACTTTAACATACAGCATGAGAAAAATAAAAAGCTCTGAGTGTCATCATTCTCGGAGCAAAGGGTCATCATTCTTTATTCTTCTTTCCAACCCGCACTTGGCCTGGCCAGTGTGGTTGCCTAAGCCTGATCGCCCTAGTTTGGGGTAGGTCTATGCCCCAGCAGTGGGGACGTATATGGGCTGATGATGATGTTCCAATGTATGTATCATCATCATCATCATCAGCCCATCTCTGTCCACTGCTGGACATATGCCTCCCCAAATGGCCGCAGCAACCGTGGAACCGACAACCGCTGGGGTAGACGAGTTCTAGAGTGAAGATCGCGTCTCGGCAAACGTAGTGTAGGACGACCTCAGGCCAGGTGGAGTGACGATATTCGCAGGACGGCTGGTAGGAGCTGGATGCGAGTAGCCGAAGAACAACAGATGTGGCGTATGTATGCATGCATATATATCTGTATGTATTTATTACAATGCAGGACCAAGAGGTTTAGTTCCTATTTTCTGCCACGTGTCATTAAGGCATGGAATGCCGTTCCAGCTCAAGTTTTCCCTCCCTTCTATGATCCCGGGCTCTTCAGGCGGGGCGTGAAACGGCATTTACTAAGCAGGCCTTCAGAGTCGAGAGGCTCAATATGGTCTATTATACCTCACATGTGTATCTCACTACCGCATACCATCAGGAGGAGTGAGGTCATCTATCAGCCTATAATAAAAAAGTATGTATGTATCTATACACTCCTAGACTCAGACGGAGAAACGTTGGGAAACCACCTATGCGCTGGGCCGATGATATAGCAAAAATATTGGGCAAGACCTGGATGCGATCAGCAACAGACCGGGTCAAATGGAAAGCACATGAAGAGGCCTATACCCAACAATGGGTGATACTGGGTTGAGGAAGAAGAGTATGTATGTATATCTGTATGATATATCCAGTATCGTAATCAAACACCTTACGGGGAGTGCGTCCCCGCCTCGCAGGAGCGTCCACGCGCCCGCGCATCGCTCGCCGCGCGCGTCACACATATCTCATCGCCGATGCTAATTGGGACTGGCGCGGCGCTAGCGTGCCCACGATGTAAGGCTTATCCAGAAAGCTTTTTAGAACCACCTGTAACTGAAGCTTGATGGTCGAAGTTCTTTGCGAAAGCAAGACGAAAGAGCCTTCCAGATTTTTTTTCCTCACTGACTTACTACGATGGCTTGGAGTAGCCTTGTTATTATCATGCAGGGGAGCGGATGAGTCTCGCCCCTAAATTAGACTACTTTACCTTAAGTTTGCATTTACGTTCCGAACCGGTTAGTGGATAACTGGAGAATGAGGACTCTATCTTTAATCAACCCAACCAAAATAAGAGGCATAAATCGTTCATAGAAATTTAAAATATCGAATATTAGCCCATAGGGTATCGATTCTCTTAGCTTTCATAAATTACTAGCTTCTAGTTTAGTAATTCATGTGTATTAAATGCTGTCTTACTTATCCCATGCTAAGTTTTAACAAACACAAATAACAGAAATATAAATTTAAATTTAATAAATTTAAGTGCTAAAGCTTGCACTAGCTGTTGTAATATTTAGAAAACCAACCTTTTGCCCAAAGTAGCCAACTAGAAAACGGAAAGTCCCACAACCGCCTTAACACATAGTCACACCAACCAGCGCGCATTTCTGAAATACTACCCACGAAATATTCACCCTTTATCCTTCTTTATGTTCCCTGGCTCGGCCGGCCGTGCTAATGGCCGATGACTGCCCCCGGGACATGATAATCATGTTGTCCAAGACCAGGGACGATGCTAAATAATATTTAATTAGCTGACAGCATTATACTCTCTCCGCGAAAAGAAAGTTGTCTTTTTTCAGGCATTCCGCCGGCGGAATCTTGGGCTTTAGAAACTTAGGCTGCTATTTTTACTCCAGATGTTTTTATGCAGGAATGTTACTGCCCTGTATGTTGGTTATAAGGATAAATGACTGGTGTGGGTTTAAAAATTAGTTTACCTTCAACTTGTTGTTTTAGTTCTATTTAATGCTCTAATGTATTTTTTTTTATTGAACGGGGACTTCGACGGGCGGACCGTTCAGGGGTCATGAATGCGAATTTTATCAAAATTCAATACAAAATTTTTTCGTTGAAAATTGATTTCAAAATACAAATAATGCTAACAAAAAATTACTTACTTAGGTACTTGTTTTAGTGTTTTTGTTGGGCTTTTAATGTAGCTACATTGAAGCATTTGAATACTTAATAAATATGTACGTTAAGATTATACAGATGATAATGAATATGTATGTTATGATTATACAGAATAAAAAAATACCAGAATTTGACATTATGACATTCTAAGTTCACAAAGCGTATTTGATAATACAATGTTATTGTATCACAGGCAGTGGTACGGTATATTCTCCATTTCCTACGTCGGTTAGGGCATCGTTTCAGTTAGCATGCGCCTTGTTGCATTATAATTGCAATGGCGGGTTTTGTAACACCTTCCTGTTACCCCGGGAGGGCGGCGTGCGCGAGCGCACACGGATGTGGGTTCCGTATAAGACATATGTGGGGAAATCAGTGGAAACGTACACTTTTCTAAGTATCCACTTTTAGAGATAAGTAACAGTTTAGCGGTCTCAGTCTGAGGAATTATACCAACGACATATGAAGGTATTTGTCGTTGGACAATATACTTTAAAGGCGATAGTATACTGTACTTTGTTTAAATAGAAGAAGTACCTATACATTTGTAGCTTTAGGTTTCCTCGTTATAAAAAAATGCCATAAAGCGCTATTACCATAGATTATAGAGTACGTACGTACATACCTAAATACACTCCTACATTTTTAAATGTATCAAAATATAAGTGGGTGCATTCCTACATTGTTACCGACGAATTCACATAACCTTTTGCGTTTTTCTAAAAACTAAACCCATAATGGCATTTGAAACGGTTATTATTAAAAGGATAAGAGGTTTATCCAGGAAACAAGCCATCATTGCTATCAATCACGAGTCCCCGGTTGCAAAATTGAACGAAGGATCTTTAAAAAATCATCCAATGGGCTCCGCTGAAAAACGTGTTAGTTATGCTTACTATGTGATAATTATTCGTTGTAATGTGTTATGTAAAGCGCCTTATGTGGTTTGGTTAGGGAAATGCAGTTCTCTACAACTTCAACATACATAAACGTAACAGACAGTTGCTGTTAATTAATCAATTTTTTAATCAGTTTGATTTATGTGTTATCTAATTAGTAGATATATAATAAACTCGACTATACTGTAGGTAACCTGAAATACACAATCGTGAAAAAGTGACAAGGTTCATTGGTCAAAATCTTATGTAGTAAACTTATTTAAGTACATATTTTAATCTAATACAGAAAATTAAAGAATAGCCACGTCGGCTACATCAGTAAAATAAATAACACTTTAGGTGGTGTTTCCGAAAGTTGGATTGGATTTTGAAAAAGGCATTATTTTCGATTCCATCGTGAATGGAGCCTTCAAACCCGTCCTTAAAAAAAATTTCAAACTTAAGTAAACATGTCCGTGCCTATGAGAAGCGGGAATCTGATCTTTCTGACGTCTTGTACTAGTGTCAGTCAGACACTGGTCCGTCTGAGCACACCTTGTATGTTCGATATGGTGGGAGTGGGGTCCGTGACCACTGACGAGTGGGTGAGAATATGTGTGTAACATATCAATATGTTATACATAATATTCTACATATAAACCTATTGTGGAAGATGCAAAAGTGGTGTGCCAGGACCGTAGCACAAGGCAGGAAGTGATCTCTGCTTACCCCTTTGGGAAGAGGGCGTGATTATGTAATATGTAAACCTAATAGGTATACTACAATCATAAAGTTTAAATCATAGTTATTTATTATCGAAATAAATAATGCGCCTAGTGTTGATGAAGAGTATAAATTATTGAACTATAAATAACGCGTCTACATAGTAGTACGTACGTAAATTACAAGAGGAGTTTACTTTTTTGTGCCTAAAGTGGATAGTCTGCGATATTTATTGTCGATCGGCTAAAGGCGTATGTGCACCAATGTGCAGTGAAGCGCAGTATTACCGAATGCGTGTGGCGACGTGTGTGAGAAATCGTCAGACGCATATTAAACCGATGCAATGCCTTTTGCGGCGGATTGAGCGATAAATTAAATCGCTGGTTCGCAACTTCTTTTACGAGCAGCGTGCGGGGGTTTATGAATGAACAAACAGTGCTTAATTTGGCTTTTCTCGTGTATAACAAAGCAATTCATGGATCGAAGATGGGTTAAAAATGTACGGTTGAAAATTGACTATGAAAATGGTACTCGTATCTACGAACGGTTATTGACATTGTCACCTATTGTGTGAAAACTCCCATAGATGCATTTTTTTCCTAAGCGCTGTAAGTTGCATTGCTTTATTTAAAAAAAAATCAAGTTATAAAATTATTCGGTCCATATCATGTGAACCAATTTAAAAAATTATGCACGTAGGCACTTATCTTCTAAATAAACAAACGAATAACTTCTTAATATATACGTAATATTGCTCAAGTAAATTCTCTGTAACACTCAATGACTAAATCGCAAGTAGGCAAGCCTTAAAATCGGGGCTTATCCAATTTTCTGAGATTATCCGTATTTACGCAGATAAACCCTACACAGGTTACTAACCCAGCGAATGTATCGGGGCCAATTCGGTCCAATAAAACGCTAAGTCACACACTTTATTCCTTCCTACACCATTCTGTTTCCTGCATAACAGTAAGTTGCATAGTAATTTCCATACTAAAGTAAAGCAAGGCAATGAAGACTTTTCATAGGCAGTAAATGTGTCTGACTCAGAACTCCTACCACAAAAGGGATCGTGATGTGGCCTCCTATTTGCGAATTCGTGATATGTCTATAACAACTCGAGTAGTTTCAATACATTGTATCTTTAAGTTATTTAGCTAAGATATAAGTAGGCGCCTAGTTGCACAAGCATTTTGTCGTAAAAAATATAAGCATAAGCTGATTGGCTGAAAACAAAAATAGTTACTAACATTGAACCACTTACAGAAATAAACTTTAATAGATCAACACAGAACAAATACAAAGCGATCATGAAACAATATACTTACATACATAGGTGTCCTGGTTAGGTATCCAACCAACCTACCAACGACTCTGAATTAAATATTAAAATCCATACTACGATCAACTTATAGTGGTCTTCGCATCTAATTAAAATATTGTTTTTTTATAAGTGTTTTTTTCCCTAACTGAGTACGATGGTAAGTTCAAGTAGCCTTGTCATTATCGCCAAACAGCGGTTGACTCTCACCCCTAATCCTTACTTCCTTACTAATATTATAAATGCGAAAGTTACTCTGTCTGTCTGTATGTCTGTATGTCTGTCTGTCTGTTACGCTTTCACGCTTAGAGCACTGAAGCGATTTAAACGAAATTTGGTACATATATAGTCCAGAGCCTAGAAGAGGCTATAGGCTACTTTTTAACCGACTGCGCTATAAAGAAGTAATGTTTTACCCGTTAAACGTCTCTATGCGGACGAAGTCGCGGGCGGAAAGCTAGTATGAAATAATACGCATTCTCCATAAAAATAAACAATTGAACTTAGAATCATCTCGGAATCCCTACCCAACGTAGCCGGCAACAATCAAACCCGCTTGCAACAAAGTACAAGTTTCACAAACAACGGATAGAATGCTTAGTTAGCTATCTACCGCTGGATCGGCGCATCGGCATGCAGCGCTCGCAGCCGCTAACCTTGACTCGCTGACTGAATGACGAGGGAAATGCGTCGTATCCTTCCGAGATGAATATTTATGCGGCGACAGTGTGTGTGGAGACAGTGAGACACTAGGCTTAGGGATTATAGCCTCAAAAGATATTTTTTAATTTTTTTTTAAATTTTGGATCATGGTTGTTACAACCGATGACTAAATCTTAAATATTTTTGCAATGCATAGCAGGTAAAGAATCATTTTAAGGAAATTCCAAATAATTTTTTGAACCCGATTGCCACTATCATTATAAATCCTTGATCTTACTTTCCATTGTTGAGTGGCGTGTTTCACTTTTACGGGAGCGACTGCCGTCCGACCACCCAACCCCGGAGGGAAAGCTGGTGCCAGAGCCTCGTTCGTTGATCAGCAGGGGTACGCACTTGCACGTGAGGTTGGCTTGGGCCCAAAGATCTTGGTAGGGCCCCATCCCCCCCAAACCCAAACTACGTAGGGAACAAGTGTCTCGCAATGTCGCTACCGCCGGGTCCCGGCAGAAGGGGAAGGCCCAAGAAGGCCTGGCTTGACGTCGTAGTGGATGACATGCGTGCCAACAAACTCTCCGCGAAGGATGCTGAAGACCTTGCGAGGTGGAGAGTTAGGAGCAGGAAAGCGGACCCCGGGCTCCGCAAGGATGCAACCGGGAGAACGCTGAGATGATGATGATGATGATGATGATGCCACTATCATTATGAATGTCTCTGACCAATTTCTGATTTAGTCGATTTTTAATACACAAAGAGTTCGTGGTACAATTTTTATTGTAGGTAAAGACATTAGTGAATTGTAGAACTAAATTGTTTAGTACTCTTTGTATCTAGACCTATTATTATTATTGATGAGCGAAAAAAAAAAATGTTTTTTTTATTATTAGTAGGTATTAGATAATATGTGTGTATAATATCTTAGTCATTATTTTATGTTGTGTGACATGCTTTGTAATGTCACACAACAGTTGTAAATAATGTGTATAAATAAATAAATATAATTAAAAAAAAATCAGAATACTAAACTAGTAACCGCATCATCTATGACCGGTGGCGAACACGTTAAGCTCCCTTAAGTAAGAAGTATGAAACTTTACCACAATTGGCATACTGATCGTTACCTTAACTGTGACCAAGGTCAAGGAGAAAATAATGCAAATGGTAGAAAGGAGAAGACTCATGGGCCAAGCATCCGCATCAGAGGAGGCTTCGCGCCCATTATAATGATTAGTTATTCATAAGGTGCGATATTGCTTGTGTATGCTAATGGGTTATGTAAGGGAAATGGCCATTGAATAGCCATCGTGCTCTTCGAGTTCCAAGAGGTGTTTTCTCTACGTCGTAAAAGTTGCTAGGTGCCTCTATTGTCATAGTTAACATATCGGCCCACCAGCATGCCAGTAGATTTTAGGTACCTAGAGTATTATTTCTCTAGCTACCTCAAGTCTCCTTTATAGGAGATACGAGTTTTACTACACTGCCTAAGGAAGGAGTAAACGGGATAATGTTTTACATACACATGTGTTCAATATTTTTAGTCTAATATTTTGACGTATATTTCTTTCAACTAAATATTAGTCTTTATGGGTCTATAGTTCGCTCGCGACCACGATTGGTGTAACCCAGACGAAACGTCGGGCAGTAAGTAGCTATGTAATTTGCTACTCCTAATAACGTGTATACTTAGACCCATAAAGACTAATATTTAGTGTAATGGAACGCGAAAGTCTAAAATCTTATTTCTTTCAAGTTAAGGGATGATTGGGGGTCATGTCATCTGCCCTCTTTGTTAAGTAATTTTGCACTTAAATGTTTATTTGGATCTTTCAGGTGCCATCAGGGCCTGATCCAAGAGTATCAATCTAAGCCCGGCCAAAACTAGAACGCACCACTGGACGCGTCAGGTTTAGCAAACTTGGCCTAGAAAAAGTTAGTTACTAATGAACAAAATGGCCGTGAAAAGGCTTAATGGCAACATCGGGATACGTGTGACTTCTTTCTAGGTATCTTGAGGCACAACAGGTCCGCGCCGCCGGACCATAACCTACCTCGCGGGGTCGGCAAGCTGCACTTTCCCTCCGATCGAGATAACATCTCCCATCTTCATTGATAACCTGCACCGGCATAGAGTAGAATGCAGAGCGTGCGAATACAGGCCGGTGAGTTTCTACCTAATCGCTACAATGGATTTTTTCAAGATGATCTCATTTATTAACTTCTTGTTCAAAAATACCTGTGGTCTTAAAGGCATAAATGCTGTTCAATCAAAGAACGTAGATCTTTCTAGGATACGAAGGGTAAGTACTGACGGCCGTCATTTTCAGGAAAAAAAACATAGTCCAATGCATATTTTAATACAAAATACCTATACAAAAAAAATGCAGAGTTATTAAAAACTGTACAAATGTATGTAATTAGAACAAAGTGAGTACTCGTAGGCATGCGGCAAGTAACCTCGACGACTTGTCCTTACAATTTTGCGCCACTTGTGAATTGATTTTATGACTATTTCCGGGACAGATTTTGTTTATGGTAAAATATGTGAAACAACGTTAAATTGTATTATTTAGGCAGCAATTAAAATTCTTGTACATTCGCAAATGTTTCTTTCAACTTTTGATTTTAAAGGAAAACTAGGGGTACTTTTTATTAGCGACTTTCTATGATATGTTTGTGATTTTATTAGATTTGCTTTTTGCCAATTTTATTCAATCCAACGATAGTTTGTGTCAGTTACTGTCAGCATTTTACAGTATCAAAACATTAGCTTTACTTTAACTCAAAAAACGATCAACATCTCCAACAGTACCTACCTATCCGCCTTCAAACCTGTCACTTCTGCAGCCAGCATCTTTGGCTTGCCGCTTTCCAGCGCTCTCGCGTCGCTCAGTCACACCGGCGCGCCGATTCGAGGCGCACGTACGCATGCGCAGTAGTGACCAGTGACACGACACGCGAACCGAAAAAACAAAGTTTGTGACTGTGCTTGTGTTTGTTTGTGCTCTTGTGATCACTGTGCCGAGGTAAGTTATCATTACAAATGCACCAGTTACACACTCGAACGTAATTGACGTCTCTAATTGATGCCTCTTGAAACGCTTCGGATTGTTCGTTTGAAAGTTTGTGTGTTTCTCTGAATTAACAAGTGTGTTAGATGAGACTGTTAGCTGGTTGAAGTATGCAAGTCGGCTGTTTACGTTAACCGTTTGATTTATTGCGCATCTGCAAGTGCAGTGTACCTGCATTAGATTGGTATTTGCTTGTTACCTAAGTTAATAAATAATGTAATAACCCAAATAGAAGAGAGGCAAGTAGACGGAACTATCTAAACAAAATATTTATTGCGAAATTCCTACTTGCATACCTACCTATGAACTAAATTTGGAGTGTAAATAGAAATAAACAATTATAAATTTTGATTGACTGGATACCTATGTACCTAATGAATTAGGTAACTATGTTTCTATAAAATATTTTTATTTCAAACTAGTGGTCCCGGCGAATTCCATACCGCCAATACTGATACTTTTTCTATATTTTCTCATTGAAACCTTCCCTGGACTACGACGAACATTTTAAAACCAAAATTAACGAGCTTTAGTCAGACTAACGAACAGTAATTAATTTTTATTTATAAGATACCTAGGTACCTTACTACAACAAAACGACAAAGTCCAAAACATGGCACTGAAAACAATTACCTACCTACATAATTGTGCCAGTGTGTTTATAAGTAAAGTTAGAAATTAATAGGTAATTAGCAGTAACGTAGGTAAGTTAGAAAATAAGATCACGGTTATTACTTAAAATATGCTAATGAATGTTAAGAAAGGTAATGAAGGCGTCTGGCACATTAATTTTCATTCTAGTTGGTAGGTACGAAATATTTACTTAATTAATAAATGTTTACGCTACCGTAGTTATGGTAAAGTTGGAAATTATATAGGTAGGCACGACTACCTGTCACCAAGTAATTGGCCTATCTCAAATTAAACACCTACCTACCTATATTCGTACACATGTGGATTGTAATACTTAGGTTGGTAATAATAAGTCAAACATTTAAATTTGTGAAGGGATGGGCATATAAAAGTCGATCGTTGGTCATTTAACTTCCCTAAGGTTTATTTATTACTAGTGACCCGTCCTCGCTTCAATTCGGCCGAATTTGACATTAAAACCTTCCTCTTGAATCCCTCTATCTATTGAAAAAGCCGCATCAAAACCAGCTCGTAGTTTTAAAGATTTAAGCATACATTGGGATATAGGGACAGAGAAAACGACATTGTTTTATTAAACGGTTTTATTTTACTAGTGGTCTTGGGGATGTAAGGGATCTTAACCAACATCTTTAAAGATCCAATCCAACCTCACCTGAACGTGGTACATCCTGCTGAACAACGAACGAGGCTCTGGTAAAACTCACCCACCAACCCGCACTGGACCAGCGTGGTGGGTTACGGTCCAAAACCCTCCAAACAAATTATGCCTGCACGCTCTGAGAGCTGTGGACAAGTTTGGAGGAGACCTTTGCCCAGCAGTGGGATGACGTAGGTTATTAAATAAAAAAAATAAAAGTAGTGGTCTTGATCATGAAAACCTTTCCAAAGTAGGTAACAGAAACCAATTTTACTTCCGTACCTATCTATACTAATATTATAAAGCTGAAGAGTTTGTTTGTTTGTTTGTTTGTTTGTTTGTTTGTTTGAACGCGCTAATCTCAGGAACTACTGGTTCGATTTGAAAAAATCTTTTTGCGTTGTATAGACCATTTATCGAGGAAGGCTTTAGACTATATAACATCACGCTGCGACCAATAGGAGCAAAGATACTATGGAAAATGTGTAAAAAACGGGGGAAACGCGAACGAAGTCGCTGGCACAGCTAGTTTTAAATAATTGATAAATCTCTACATACCTATATTGATAAGTTAGATAGTCTTCAGACAGAAATGTAGGTATTTGGTTTTCAGCTTAAAAAGTCCTTACCTTTTTTGTTACCATTACCTCGGTAGGTCTCTTTTATCTACACAATCTTCTCATTACCAAAAATTGAGAATAGGGATGTACCCTATTCAATCAATCAATCAAAACGTTTGTAAATCTTAATTAAAATATGCTTACTGACATTTCAGATTTAGATTTCATACCTACGTTGACATTTTTTTTTATCTAGATTGTCGACATTGAGACACAGGAATATCGATAGGCATTATAGGCTGTGTACATTCCTAATTATTAGCAGTTTCATAACAGCACCCATAGAAGTTAAACAGTTAAACACCGTCCATAGGACCAATTTCCCCCGAACCTTGGACCCCAGCTGAACACACAAACGCGCCGCAAAACGTTTTGGGACTAATTTTGTGTCGCAGTTGATAACAACTCTAATTAGGTGAGAGGAAGGTTATTGTAAATAAAGACACTTTAATTTTTTTAAATTCAATTTATCCCATCAAGGAAAGGCAAAGGGATCTACCCCATACAGCTTAAGTCACTTTAATTATTTCTTCCTTACTTGTTTTTTTTTGTGTGGATGCCATAACTTCGCGTAGTACGTTCATGTTCATACCAATATTTATTTGTCAAATGTTACTGTAGGTACCTACGTGAAGTAGGTATTGTATCTTGATTGCAAACGTAGTGTGAACGGGCACGTACAATTTTTGTAATAACACTGCACATTTAATAATCAGTGACTGCATTATCGAGGTTTATGTTAGGTAGGTTCAATAAAGGGGAAAGTCAATGAAAAGTCTCTTATAAACGTAAATTTTATACAGGATTCCTGTCTGAAACAAAAAAAAATCCAAACATGAAAAGTTCCAAAATAATCGATTAAAATCAAGTACCTACCTTATGCATACTAGAAAAGATTTAAGTTTTATAACGTTTTGTTCACAGTATCTTAGGCTAAGTTAGATACATAAATCAGGTATCCTGTGTTACCTAATCTACTCGAGCTCGTAATTATACGCGTGGAATTGATATTCTAATCAGAAGTTTTAATAACAAGTAAATTGGCAATTGAATCACACAGCAAATATAAAATGCATAAAATAATTTTCTCGATCGAAAGAAAGTGTGAAAACTTATTTGGTGGTTAAGTAAGTAATAAATTGCTTGTGCAATTTAAAAGTTGATTGATCCGTCGCAGGTGTAGCAAATAAGATTAGAATCCAATTTCAAGTTAAGTACCTTTTACGATTGAATAAATAAAGTAAATTAAGGGCTTAAAGACGCAATTATATAATTTACACGTAATAAAGTGAAGAGAAATTGTGTGTAGGCGGGTCTTATCGTCACTAAATGTTATTAACAAGTAAGTTTATGAGTATGTGTGATTGAATAGGTCGTCTTTCTCATAAAACTACCGAACGGATTTTAATGACACTTTACAGTTTATTATTGTTTGGATAAATAATGTTGTAATAAAACCTGCGCACACATGTATTATAAGAGCGGTGCGTGACAGCCATCCGCTCCGGCGCAAGTCCGGCGATGATGACGAGGCTACTTCAAGCCATCATCACATGTCAGTTAGGGGGAAAAAAGGCCAACTTTATGTGAAAATTACTTCAAGTTCAGTTTACTTGAAAGATTTACCGCACGCCTAAAGAACTACGGTGCGAGACAGACACATAGCGGTCAACTTTCAGCCCTCTGCCTAATGGGTTAAAAAATAGTTTCAAGTCGGTCGTAAAATGTACCTCAGCTTGTGGAAGCATAAAATGTCCCCAAGCGGCTGAGCTAATATTGAAGGGCGCACTAAGTTAAGTTTACGGTAACGCCGGTTAGATTGCGCGGCACGTTCGCACTTCCGCCGCGCTGCGCCCGCGCACGCCACGACTGAGAGCTTAACCATTAGTGTAAGTGGAATAGTATTATTACTATTAAGTAATAATACTATTCCACTTACACTAATGGTTAAGCTCTTTAGTATTCACTTACACTAATGGTTCAGCTCTTTAGTATTTACGTGTCCCTTGCTTATGCAAGGGACACGTAAATACTAAAGAGACTACCTTGAAAGGCTCGCTCTGTTCGTCGTTTTCATCTTTCTCAGTTTGTCTAGGTTAGGCAGTGTCTTTACTAGCCCCATTACGAATTTTAATACAGAGCTTTTTGCCTCTGTCGTAGTGATACGTCCCCAGGCGTATTCTTCTTCTTTAGCCCTGTATCACCCATTGTTGGGTATAGGTCTTTCCATGAGATTTCCATTTGACCCGGTCTTTTGCTGATCACATCCAGGTCTTGCCCAATATTTTTGAAATATTATCGGCCCAGCGCATAGGTTTCCAAGGTTTCTCCGTCCGAGCCTAGGTCTCCATTCTGCAATTCTACGTACCCATCTACCATCCTCTCTTCTGCACATATGTCCGGCCCATCTCCACTTCAATTTCGTCACAATCGATGTAATGTCCGTGACTCTGGTATGTTTCCGAATGAAAGTATTCCTGAAATGCAATGTAGGGCTGGTTGTTATTTGCCCTACACAATATTTTGGTCTTGTGCCAATAGATAAGGACACCGTGTAGAGTTCTTCTAACATAGCTGTAAGTTCTTCCACAGAGTTCGCTAAATCACTATACTTCTTAATTCCAGTCAATTTAAAAATGGGCATCGGTAGGTATACATATACATAGATGACGGAGGGGTTCTATCAGTATGTATGATTCCACAGCCATAGCGCACAACTAAGTGTACCAGAAACACGATAGTGCGTTGCCCATTCTTAAATTGACTCAAACTGTTTAATCACGTGGCTATTATGAAGCAGTTTGTTGGTACCGCCGGGTTTAGTGTGTAGACTCATGGGCAGAAAGTAACTTCGCCAAAGAGGCTAGAATTTTTCATCTTGTCACCAATCGACTGAGAGTCCCACCCACACCATACCCCATTTCAAACGAAGTAAATGACTGCATGGAGTATAGTTTCTGCAAGTAGATTCATGAGAGATTCTTTTGAAAGTCATCAACGAATTTTAAATGTATGTGCAGATGAGCAGTTGGCTCATCATTTAACTTAGTAAATAACTCGTGTCTGTCTGTCGCTGACGCTAAAACTACTAATCCGATTTGAACCAAATTTGGTACAGAGCTAACCCACAGCCCGAAAAAGGATATAGGCTACCTTTAACCGAATTCGGCAACGTCGAACTCGTTTTTTTCCTTACTGACAGCCTTGTCATTATCACTGGACTTGCGGGGGAGCGGATGTCTCTCACCCCTAAAAGTCGCTGGCACAGCTAGTATTTTATAATCGTGCCGTGTAAACCCACTCTCCATTCAGAGGCTAACTGGTGAAGTAATTGGCGCCTGTTCTTTGTGCTAAGTAGGCTCGCAGGGGCACGTACGTAGTCTGTTTACGGCTCTAAATAGGCCCGAGTGTTCACGAGAATTTGTTGTGAGCGATTAAGTTTTAATAACCGTGCGTGACTTCTTTTTAGTGGAAGAGTTTGAAGAATTTCTTTATTACGCGTGTTTAGCTGTCTTCCGTTGTTTTAAATACTGGTTGTGTTATGTTTGGTTACGTCCGCCTTCGTTGAATTGTGAAATAAAGTATACTGGACTGGAGTTTAACTGTACTTTGCTATTATCATAACTTTCTTGATAAGGTGAAACAATTATCTTGCATTAATTCTGTAGATCAATGAGACATAAATTATACACTCAAATGACCAATAATCCAGAATTGGGATTGTAGAATTGTAGAGGCGGAGTTAGTACTGACACTATTAAACACATCACAAGCCATCTTCGTTGATTTATCAAAGCAATTCTTGAGCTATATTGGCCCAAATCGTTCCGACTCGTGAGTGACAAAATCTCGGATTTTCGTGTTAAAAAAGCAACTCAAAGAATTAAATGTCCACTAATGACAAAAATCATAGGAGATTTCTGCTGATGCTAGGTTAAAACAATTGCCGACCGTGCGTGTTGGTTGTCTTATTCATTATTTTATTGTTAGATGGCGGTGCGAAGATCCCACGCTTAATATCGAAAATGGCGAAAGATGGTCATTCAATATTTAGTAAATAGGAGATGATTGTGGCCGGTGATTTGTTACCGTACGGTAATTACAAATCTTGGAGCGGATAGCGTTAAGTTGCGCCTCAGTGACTTACGTCTAGGGTTAGCAACATCTATAGATGTTTTTGTCTGTGTTATAGCATACTTTTCTTTTAGTCTAGCAAGTATTTTTACGAAGTGTTGTAGAAATCACATTAAAAGTGTAAGCTCATAGTGTCCTGCACCTAATTTCTAGAACCGTCGTACATCCTAAAAAAGTTAACGTGCTTTCCGAGGCAGGACACCTATCTCCTGACTCCGGGTTGAGTGATTTGCTAAATGACAGCTTGCTTATGCAAGGGACACGTAAATACTAAAGAGACTACCTTGAAAGGCTCGCTCTGTTCGTCGTTTTCATCTTTCTCAGTTAGTCTAGGTTAGGCAGTGTTTTTACTAGACCCATTACGAATTTTAAGATAGAGCTTTTTGCCTCAGTCGTAGTGATACGTCCCCAGGCGTATTCTTCTTCTTTAGCCCTGTATCACCCATTGTAGGGTATAGGTCTTTTCATGAGATTTCCATTTGACCCGGTCTTTTGCTGACCACATCCAGGTCTTGCCCAATATTTTTGAGATATAATCGGCACAGCGCATAGGTTCCCAAGGTTTCTCCGTCCGAGCCTAGGTCTCCATTCTGCAATTCTACGTGCCCATCTGCCATCCTTTCTTCTGCACATAATATGTTCGGCCCATCTCCACTTCAATTTCGTCACAATCGATGTATTGTCCGTGACTCTGGTACGTTTCCGAATGAAAGTATTCCTGAAATGCAATATAGGGCTGGTTGTTATTTGCCCTACACAATATTTTGGTCTTGTGCCAATAGATAAGGACACCGTGTAGAGTTCTTCTAACATAGCTGTAAGTTCTTCCACAGAGTTCGCTAAATCACTGTACTTCTTAATTCCAGTCAATTTAAAAATGGGCATCGGTAGGTATATACATAGATGACGGAGGGGTTATATCAGAATGTATGATTCCACAGCCATAGCGCACAACTAAGTGTACCAGAAACACGATAGTGCGATGCCCATTCTTAAATTGACTCAAACTGTTTAATCACGTGGCTATTATGAAGCAGTTTGTTGGTACCGCCGGGTTTAGTGTGTAGACTCATGGGCAGAAAGTAACTTCGCCAAAGAGGCTAGAATTTTTCATCTTGTCACCAATCGACTGAGAGTCCCACCCACACCATACCCCATTTCAAACGAAGTAAATGACTGCATGGAGTATAGTTTCTGCAAGTAGATTCATGAGAGATTCTTTTGAAAGTCATCAACGAATTTTAAATGTATGTGCAGATGAGCAGTTGGCTCATCATTTAACTTAGTAAATAACTCGTGTCTGTCTGTCGCTGACGCTAAAACTACTAAATCGATTTGAACCAAATTTGGTACAGAGCTAACCCACAGCCCGAAAAAGGATATAGGCTACCTTTAACCGAATTCGGCAACGTCGAACTCGTTTTTTTTTCCTTACTGACAGCCTTGTCATTATCACCGGACTTGCGGGGGAGCGGATGTCTCTCACCCCTAAAAGTCGTTGGCACAGCTAGTATTTTATAATCGTGCCGTGTAAACCCACTCTCCATTCAGAGGCTAACTGGTGAAGTAATTGGCGCCTGTTCTTTGTGCTAAGTAGGCTCGCAGGGGCACGTACGTAGTCTGTTTACGGCTCTAAATAGGCCCGAGTGTTCACGAGAATTTGTTGTGAGCGATTAAGTTTTAATAACCGTGCGTGACTTCTTTTTAGTGGAAGAGTTTGAAGAATTTCTTTATTACGCGTGTTTAGCTGTCTTCCGTTGTTTTAAATACTGGTTGTGTTATGTTTGGTTACGTCCGCCTTCGTTGGATTGTGAAATAAAGTATACTGGACTGGAGTTTAACTGTACTTTGCTATTATCATAACTTTCTTGATAAGGTGAAAAAATTATCTTGCATTAATTCTGTAGATCAATGAGACATAAATTATACTCTCAAATGACCAATAATCCAGAATTGGGATTGTAGAATTGTGGAGGCGAGTTAGTACTAACACTATTAAAAACATCACAAGCCATCTTCCTTGATTGATCAAAGCAATTCTTGAGCTACATTGGTCCAAAAACCTTCCGACTCGTGAGTGAAAAAATCTCGGATTTTCGTGTTAAAAACGCAACTCAAAGAATGAAATGTCCACTAATGACAAAAATCATAGGAGATTTCTGCTGATGCTAGGTTAAAACAATTGCCGACCGTGCGTGTTGGTTGTCTTATTCATTATTTTATTGTTAGATGGCGGTGCGAAGATCCCACGCTTAATATCGAAAATGGCGAAAGATGGTCATTCAATATTTAGTAAATAGGAGATGATTGTGGCCGGTGATTTGTTACCGTACGGTAATTACAAATCTTGGAGCGGATAGCGTTAAGTTGCGCCTCAGTGACTTACGTCTAGGGTTAGCAACATCTATAGATGTTTTTGTCTGTGTTATAGCATACTTTTCTTTTAGTCTAGCAAGTATTTTTACGAAGTGTTGTAGAAATCACATTAAAAGTGTAAGCTCATAGTGTCCTGCACCTAATTTCTAGAACCGTCGTACATCCTAAAAAAGTTAACGTGCTTTCCGAGGCAGGACACCTATCTCCTGACTCCGGGTTGAGTGATTTGCTAAATGAGAAAATGCTAGAAATTTGTTGGCAGAAAATTACTGAAGGCTGGTTTTAGAACAGATCTGAAAGGAAGCGCTTAAAGTTTTCAAGTTACTCCGACGCCCGATACAAAATCTGTCCGCGTCTATAGTTCGCATGCGGTCAGCGTGATTCTAACTGTTACTGTTAGTCTACCAAGTGTTAATGAGTGTTGGTAGCCCTGTAGCATTTACCGCAATCCGGCACAGCAGCAAGCGGCGATCGCCGTGTTCTCTCCTACTCGCCAATTGGAGGAAACAATATACAGAACGGGATAGAAATGGTTATGTTAGATAATAAAACGGTGGGGAAAATAGGGGTTCGATTTATAAATAAACATACCAAAACGCCTTTCAAGAAGGTTGTAGACTAACAGGACAAAAAGCATTTTGAACAAATTTTGCCCGAAATTATGGAAAAGACTGAACATATTGAAAAAGTTAAAACTGGCTAGCCCGATAAAAACACAATCATCCTTGTTCGTCATTTGTTAAGTCACATCGTAGACACGGCATTATAGGCGAGCAACCCGTATCAATTTAGATCAAAATAAAAGAGAACCGGGGAATCAAAGAAACTACTTTTAAAAACACCGGATGGGGATAATTGGCGATATTGTTTATTTCTTTTATAATAGTGTGTAATCACCTATGTCTGCAGCTCTGCAGTCCATTAGTGCGCATTTCGTTGGAAGTCGAAAACTGCCTATTATGCAATTGTTCATTATTAGTACAATTTGCGAAGAGAAAAAAAACATTGCAAGTATTGCAACGTTGATTTATCTACACGGCATTTCTAGGAACCCAAGCGTGTTTTACTTCACTCAATATTGATACTTTGTAACTGCATTGTGAATATTAGATGCATTTTCTAAATACATATTACAGTGATTGCTGTGTACGTCTAAACAATTTCGAAATACTGCAAGTCAACAACCTTCTTTTCCAATTTTATCTCAAATCTAATCAAGAAAATCTTGTCATTTCGTGAAATGCCTTGATTATTACCTCCTGTCGAGGTGTCAAATTAAGTTATGATGACACACCCAACTCCGACGTAAGTAATATCTCGGGCTATCTTTCTAGATCTTGACACCACACGTCAGTTTTTCACCGATGCATGTGAAACCTACACAATTAAATACCATTAGATGCAAAATCTGACAACTCTGGTATAGATTAGATGTGTATTTGGTCCCAGCGATTGTTTGGTTTGCTGGCTTTTTGCTGAGTAATTAGCTGAATTGTAATTGCGATCCGTTTTTCGCTCACTACTGTAACAATATGACTACCAGAAGGGTTGTCAGCTTCAGGAATTTAGGAATCTAATAATAGAAGTGCGGTTTTTCATGTCTTCCAGAATGATCTCAGAACCCAATTTCAATATTAGCTACCGGCGGAAATAGTGTAAACGCAGCGTTCCTATATCTTCAATGTTGTCTTCCGGCAATACGGCATGGCAATAGATTGATCAGACGAAGGACTCGTTCTTCGTTTGATCAATCTCAGGACCTCCCGGGCTACTTAACCCTTCGGGTTTAACCTAGATACTACGGTTAGGAGGTCTAATATTTACCATTAAATTGTTTTTGGTTGAAAATTTGCGTCATGTTTGCAATACTGCTGGATATTTTCAGATGTTTTTCTTCTTCTATCAGTTTTCTTGGCCTTGCGGACATCAAGCACAGGAAGTCAAATGTCAGATAAGAAGTTGTTATCATTTTTTCTAATTTATTTGCAACTCAATGCGTCAGTTTGAGGGAAATTAATATTCAGAAAGGTAAAGAGCATTTCCAAATACAATTAATTCTTATATAGTTTTAAATAACAAAGTTACTTAATAGCCAAATGTTCTCTGAAAAGTGGTATTATGGGAAAGAACTTTCAATTTTCAATATTTTATGAAAATCTTACACAGTATCCAATCGCAGTTTCTTAGATTACCAAATAATAGAGGTGAAGTAAAATGACACAAATAACTTAAGGGTTCTAAAATTTTACCTAAGAAGAACCACGGCCACCCATCCTGGCGCCGACCACGACAGACGTTGCTTCACCCGAGCACATCATCAACATCAACATACAACATACAAACAGCTGAATCGAACATAGCGATGCGAGAGGCAACCTCCCGTACTCTTGCGAAAACAATAGGTACCTATTACTTCTCTTCGGTTTGTTTTTGCGGGGCTTGAGGTCAATCGCACATTGTGTCGGGTGCGTTTTGTTTTTGCTCCCAATATCTATGTTATTGTTGGAGGCCAATGCTCTGTAAAGGTCCGGCGGATTAAAAAAAAACTGTGATGTTGCGTTTATGCTAATAATGTTTTTGAAGGTTATGTTCGATGGTCGGTTCACCTGACTTTATATTGATTGCCGAACCTTAATTAATTATTTCGAATGACATACGATGATGGCTTGGAGTAGCCTCGTCATCATCACCGGACTTGCGGGGGAGCGGATAGCTCCCTTGGTCACCACTGCATTTAATACCTGTTTCAAGTTGCACATTCTTTTCGCTAAAATAAATATTGTGCTTTTATGTGAGATTATTATAGGAGCAGGCAATGCCGAGGGCGGAAGCTAGTAGTAGCAATAAAAACTCTGCAAGTGTGCATAACTTACCGTTTTACTGGGCCTAAGGGCAGGGGTACTGAACCTTTGCACTATTGTTATTTGTTTCGTTTTGTAGATTAAGGTACATGACGTTATTAATAATATGGTCAACAGGATAATCTAGATAAATAAATACTAAATTATTTCAATATTTTTATTTATTTTATTTATAAGCCAAGAGCGTGTTGTTTTGTCAAGGTGGATAAGATTTTATTTATTTATTTTTTCTTTTTGAATAGCCAGCTAGGCTTAATAATCCATTTGTTAATGTCATTGTCCCTTATGACCGATTCGATTTCATCCCATTGTTTTGCGTGATAAAACATGTGTGATTCTTTATTATTTATTTTACTGTATGTCTGTTGATTCTATATCTTTGATAGCTTATGCTTCTTAGATTATAAGGAAAATATAAGCTGTGTGATATCCATATCCGTAGTTATATTCATACCGCCATACTCCATATTTACTTAATTGCCACTTACTAATATTGTAATGCGTAAGTAACTCTGGCTTTACGCTTTCACGCCTCAACTACTGAACTAATTTTGTTGAAATGCTAGATGCAGCTAGAGTGGCCCTTGGGAAATGTGTCCTTTGTGGCGAAAAATTAATTAAAAGTGGGCTTTACAGGGCTAGAAATAAGGGATGAAAATTTGTATGAAGTGTTGTCTTCGTCAACTTGAAACTTTGTATTCAGGCATCTGGCCTTTGCTATGAATTCCACTGGGGCGAAGCCGCGGGCGGAAAGCTAGTTAAAATATATATTTCGCTCGCAAAATGTTCGCGCAGCCTGGCGCTCGGTAGCATGCGCATGCGCATGGTAGGTCCGTTGCGTCACAGACGCTGGCAAAAACTGCGCGCGTTGGGCAACGGTCCACCGGCCGCGCAACGGGTACGGCACTCGGTCCGCACCACTCGAAACATACATAATAATACTGTGTTTCATTCCTGTTTGTTTACACTGAATTATCTAAGTCATACTTGCAATAAGTTGCTTGTGGAATGTGCGCGAACTGAAAAAACATGCAGGCTGAAGTCACCAACTCTCGTTAACTTCATTTGTCTTTGTTTTACTTGTTCAAGATAAAATATCTTTATCGTTTAAAACTTTTGGAAGCAATCTGATTCGGAGTCTCTCTCTATAACTTCCTCAAAATGTTCTGTTTGACACTTTTTGAAAAAATCTGTAAATGAAGCTCCGCTCTGTTAAAAAATATTTGTGATGACAATATGTACCCTAGTTTTTGCCAATAAAAACGAACATAGTCACCCAAGGAACTACCTGCATTCAAATTTAACGCGATACAAATAAAAAAGCGCTGCATTCCCACGATCGAGGTTAGAATCTAGGTGGTACACACGTCCGCAGTCCTTAAAAACTGCACACAGTGTGTTATCTGTGGTTGCACAACCAGAGACAATGCGTTTTAATTGCTGCGCAAATCGGAGCGTGGGATGCGCGGGCGCAGTGCGAAGGAATGCCATTTGGGGGATTTCGGTAATTATTATCAAGTATTATTATATACTTGGTATTATAAAATATCGCATACAACGCTAAGGTAATCTAATCGTCATTCCGACCGTAGTGTATCCAATTATTGTTACATACATATCAAAGCATTTTTTTTAATAAGGCTCTCGGGATGACTTAACTCCACCTGATGGATGGTAAGTTGTCATAAGGTTCATGTATGACCGACAGGCACAATAGACCCTATTGAGCCTGTCGATCTCACCCTTAGATGCCATTCACGCCATGCGGAAGGGAAAACATGAGCTGTAAGGGCATAACAACAAATTGCATTATTTAGGTACCATTCCCCCCGTGCCTTCAATATTGAGGTTGCAACAAAGTTTTTCTACACAAGTCATATTTCGTCAACTAGAATCACATAGGCCTCAATCTAGACCATCGTGAGATCCACAGCGCCTTGACAAGGGCTTACGCAAACTAGACCGGGTAATCTCATCCACCATTCACACGGCTAATGCATCTGACAACATCGAAGCACCGAAGTGCAATAGCGCTTCTTAGAAGCTCTTCTTCAAATCTCGTTTCGACATCGGCAAGTTTGTCAAACTGTTATTGGGACATTATTAATTGGAAGTAATTGTGTGAGCTATCGTCAAATAGTATTGTGAAAGTGTGACATATTGTCTAACAGACATCGGTGTTATTTGATGCATAAAAGAAATGACAAGAACGCATTTTACAATTTTGGTGATCATACAGATTAGAGATCACCGAAGGGATAGATCTCTGAAAGGGCTTTTTTCCATCTACCTTATAGAATACACAAAAGTTCCGTGGCTCCATTCGTCTATCGCGTTAAACATTACTACCTTACCGCTAGCGCTGTCGGTTAAAGAGTAGTCTAGTCCATTCTTAGGCCCTTGAATTTATAGGCGACCCTATCATCACTACATACTATAAAGCAAAGTCGCTTTACGCGTCTGTCTATATGTATGTTTGCTTAAATCTTTATAACTACGCTACGGATTTTGATTGGGTTTTATTTAATAGATAGAGAGATTCAAGAGAATGGTATTTTTTGTATACCCGAAGCGAAGCGAGGGCGGGTTACTAGTTAATATTACTATTAACTGGAAACGATTTGTCCATAAGTGCGTGTTAAAATGTACGCTTAGCATTAGTCAAGCTAGAAACCCATAGGCCACGGAACAGAGCTTTGAATGGCCTGTGAACACAAAATGGTGTTTTTTGTGTGGAGCGCCAGTTTTCCGCCGCGTTACACCACACTCGTGTAATACATGTCAGGTGCGTCCTACAGTGACGGAGATAACAGTGAACCAGTAATAAAAGGGCTTTGTAGAAATGTTTGAATATAGGTAGTTTCTTATTTTGCTCATGGTAGGCGACGGCAGATAAAGTTTCCAAAGTTATTCTGGTCCTGTTTATGTTGTTGCGTAAACGGACTAAAACAACACACATTTGTACTTTACAGATGTTTGTTAACCGACTTCAAAAGGAGGAGTTATCACAATTCGGTCGTATACTGCTTGCTTTTTTTTGTTTGTTGTACTCCGTTCTTTGTTAGATTAGCAAACGTCTAATCCTTAAAGTCTTTATTATCATTACAGACAGTATACAACCATTGCTGGGCATTTGCCGCCTGTTCAATTTCTTAGTAAATTATAAAGGCTCTATATATCATTACCGAAATCAATCAAGGTACAATGACTATTTGTAGACACAAGCCACCAGCCAAAAGTATACATTTATGTTTGCAGTAGTATCGTCTTACTGTATGTACTACATCAACCAGATGGCCTACCATGAGTTGGCTATCGAAAACTTACTTACGTTAATAACCTATAGAGTTGTTTTTTTCATATTTAGTTCTTCGCGTAACCACCAGCGGCGCTGTACAAGTTTTTCATAGACATATTTACGTAGGCGATATCGAGTGCGTAAGTTTTAAACTCATGGTAGCCCCACAGCTCTTGTAATTCTTACTGTTTCACGTTACGCTGTGTCAATCCCATAGTTCCAAGTTACGTAAGGTGCGTGCGCGCATGTGTTTTGTCGCGTTGTCTATGGGACCCATTTGTTACCGATACTTGTATTGTAAAAACGTCACATTGTATGTAACATTACAAGTTACAATTTGCGGGATTCGTGTACTGAGTACCTGTTTTGAGAGTACCAATTGACGATATAAACACCATAAGACGTAATAGCAAATTCTTTGTTATGTAAAAATGAGGACCACCCATGGTCATTTTCTATAATAGAATTGATCATGTAAGTAAGTATATCTTTTAATTATTGTGACATTTAATAACATGAATTTGCATGTAGCAATTGACCATTTCATAATAAGATTAATTATTTTCTACGAAAGTTGGCCTAGATATTGTAAAAATACTTCATTTCTATTTATTCTTCAAACGTACATAGTATCAAATGGAAGCATACGTACGCATGAATAGAGTGACATTAACTCTATGGGATACACTTTACGGTGGACGACAATGGATGTTAGAAGTCTTTAGTGTTTACTTATTGTTAGCCAATAATGAGTGTAAGATTGCTAGGAAAATAGAAGCATTGGTAAGAACATGACTTTCAATAACTTATCGAAACCTAAATACACTGAGAACTATTACCTCAGTCAGTATTCCTGGCTCGTGCAAACATCATTTGTGGGCATAACGACTCAGCCACGTTCGAATCTTGTCCATTAAACTGAATCGAGGTATGTATCTAGTGTTTGCAATAAAATATTGTCACGGGTCCGTAACAGTTCTCAACTAAAGGTATGTGAACAACACTAGCGAAAATTTTGCGTGCGATGACATCTCAATATTTATTATGTTTGCACAAATGCCTTTCACAACATTTTTCTATACTTTCAGGTTCTGGATTTCTCTGGAAGCTAATCGGTCTTCTCAAGTATGATAAATGATTTAATGTAAATACAATAATTATTAATTTAATTTAATGTTGAAAAATGAACGTGTTAAATCTATTGAATCAAGAATCAAAACCCAGCTTTCGATTGATCAAATTCGTCATAATAGAATATTTTATCGTGTCATGTCAATACATGCAGTTTTGGTATTTCACAATTTTATTCACTGAAATACTACGAAGCTCCTTGAATGACATTCACTTTACAATTTATCTAAATTTCGTTAGAGAAAAATAAATTTATACAAATGGAAATTTTGTGGAATACAAAAAAAATATCATTAAATATTTAGAAGTAGATACGGCATTTATCGTATAGCTGGGCCTGGAACTCTACGTTCATAGCGATCGGTCGTCGACTCGTCAAAAATTACACAGCTCGAAATGAGCGATCGCTCCGAATTCCGTTATTGTTTGTATCACAATATTGTTGCTCACCGTCCCGCTCGCACCCATAACACAATACACCAGTGCGAACGAGACAGAAACAGACCAAGATGTTCCAGAATTGAACCACTGGATGCCATTAAGGCCGCTTTAATGCGAGAGTCGCGTTAATGTCAACACTTACGATGCTTCGGCAAATAAAAAATATTGTTACGCAGCGAATTCTTTAATGGAGGAATTTGTGCATTGTCATTTAATTATGATATTCAGTTGCATAATGTTTTGAGTATGAAATAATTCGCTTGACCCACATTTTTGATCATAAACCGAAGTGAACTTAATTTTTTATTGGTTTTCTTGTTTACAATGTAAATTGGTTCGAGTTGGTTAAAACGTACTCTCAAATCGCCCTTGTTACCAACCAATGCTAGAAATCAATTCGGAGTGAAATACCATATACTTTGCGTTACATCATGTACTCGCGTAGATAAACAAACAAAATAATGTTTTGATGGACTTAACACATTTTTCCATGTCCGTAGATTAATAATGAGCGAAATGGCTGCACCACAAATTAACTGAAACCGTTGAGCAAGCCAGCTTGTCGATGCAAATGTCACGTTCTGTGTTGACATTATTATGGCTCGTCTAATCGATGTCGCATTTACCCATTTACATACATTATATCTCTATAATTTCTTGTAAAACATTCATGAATCCAATATTACAAAATTAGGTGAACATTCCTTTTGTATTGAGAAATGGAAACTGTTTTAATTTCACGATATAAAATGCAATTTTTATACTTTCCATTTTAGTAATGAAATTTTTAAGTAGGTAATTTTTTGTGGAGTATCTATTACATAATGTTGGATTTAAGTAGTAAATGTTTCATAAAGCAGAATCAATTAAGGTATTTTAGGTAAATTGATTATGCTTACACATTGACTGGTTAGACTTTGTTTTTTTGTATGTACCAAAATGATTACTTAGCTGGCATTACGTACATTTTATACATGGGCTTTTTCCATAAATCATAGAGTATCCAAACCAATTATAGTACCAGGAACACATTTCGTGGTCCATCAAATAATCGTCATCGGGCTAAGCCGACTTTCATGACGTAATTATTATGATTTGTTAAAAGCCACCTTGTGAGAGATTTCGTAATGGCGTTGATGCTGTCGATATATTGTTATGGGATCTTTTATTCGAAACTAATAGCTAGTACTAATTTGGTAACCACAGGTTTGGACTTATCTTTATGAATTTTGGCTTTTTATCCTCGTGAAAACTTTACTGCTTATTGGCGAAGTCGGCTAAAACGTGGCCTTTCTCAGCCTCTATACTTTTTGTGCCTCATAATTTCATAGTTCGTTTATATATAGATGTTATGGACCAAATGATAAATTGGGCATTATTCATACTGCCCGGTCCATATGAAAAATGCCCAATATGAGAGTGCAATTCAATAATTATTATTCAAATAATCACTTTGACCGGGCATTATACATAATGTTTATCACCTTTTGGGCAAAGTAATACAAACTTATTATGTAGAAAAAACTTTAATTAATCTTATCATTTGATGTGCAATAGTTCAATATAAAAAGTGGTTAGCCTCTAAAAATAATGTGGTGTGAAAAAAATGTCATAACAAAAGGGGGTAATGGACATAATTTGGCGGCCTAACTCGTAAGACACGCTATTATTCAAAATTGCAATATAAATAAAGGCGTTTACACCCAAAATCGCTGAACACATGAGTGTCATTATTTTAGTATTGATGCACGGGGTGATTAAGATTACGGAGACATTGGCTATTTATTGTTTTTCCTCGATTCGGCATTTTAAATCAAAGTCCAAACACAAAGCAATAACGCGACAAACGTAACGGTCACAAAAAATAATAAATACACGGAGGAACTTAACCTATGCACACATGTACAAAAATGGCTGAATACATAGATAAATGTATGGTCAATACACAGCAGCGGGGGGTTACACATGATAAAATAATCGAATTACGTAAAAATATAAGTGAAGTTTCCCATATACAAAAATTATTCATCCTATTCTAAAAATTACGCAGTGAGTATTACCCATTACGACACTATGAAAACGTGTCAAACAGTGTAACTTTGTAAAAAGCGTTATACAGAGTGGAAATTTAACGTTTTCTTTTATTGTTAAATTATTTTAAAGCACAAAAGACATATATTTTTCTCAAATTACGCACAATTATCATATTGCCCAATTATCACATAGCCATATAATAATGACCGCGCATAATGACAAATAATGAAGTTGAAATAATAATTAATCACTTGGCCCGATAGGGCTAGACATTATACATAATGCTCGGGCATTATTAATAATGCTCGCATTAATCACTTGGTCCATAACATAGATATAGTTACTTTTAAAATGGTAATGATGAAGAAATTCACTAGATCGCAATACGCAAGCCTAAGGTCCAACTGCAGCATGATTGGTTATTTTTGACGTGACATTGACAGATATGTCATGATTCACCAATCATTCGGACCTCTCGCCTACGTATTACCATTTACCATCTAGTGAATTTCTCATACACGTTAACCCTCATTCATAGGTTCATGAAGCTTAACTACTCTATCTACTTTCTTTCCTTATTATCTCAACCGTTCTTAATAGTAGAAGTAAATTAGACCTAAAACAACTACACCCATTGAAGAGGCAACCTTCACACACGCTTAGCATTTTCTATCCAGCTTTCTACATTGACGTAATAATAAGGTTTTAATTATGAATATGGCAACAATGACCGATGTCCCCTGGGAGTTTCACAGCGAATCTTTCACTTCTGTCATGGCGCCTCTAAACGTGTTAGCCACCAAATGGTAAACATTATGCAACATCTATGATGCTCGTGGGATCCCGTGTGAATGGAAAAAGTGCAGTAACAGAGAAAAGGTTTGGTTATGTCATTTGAGCGTAATTGTGCTCGCTAGAGGAATTAGCGCTTATTAGTTCATGTGTGGAGTTTAGGTTTTCACTGGTCTTCGTACCACTATCTTTATTTAAGGCCACATTCTGATTTTTAGTCTTAATCGCAGTTGTTCCCCGTATCTCATTTATTGCAATACGAATATGTAACACTCGATTAGATATTTAGAAGAAAAAAAAAGTCCTTATTGTTTACGTTTAACCTTCTTCAAGAAAGACATACATTATAGATGCTTCACATATCAAAAAGTAATTATTATGAGTCTACAGGCGAAGACAGGAGTAGCAAATACATAGCTACTTACTGTCCGACTGCTATACATATTGTTTCCTTTGGAGACGAATCGATATTTTATTGATGTTAACGTTACTGCTATAGTAGAGCCATCCGCTCCTGCGCATGTCCGATGATGATGACGAGGCTATTCCAACCAAGCCATAATCGTATGTCAGTTAGAAAAAAAATGTTTATGATTTTAATTGTCCTACTAAATAGATAATAAATTACCACAGGCTTTTAATTATGTCCTTAAAACCCGTCGTTATCGCTATCAAGCAGTTTGCATACATAACAATCAACAATACTATCTATCAGCTGTTGTGGGAAATAGTTTACAACGTATTGTATTCACCAAATTCCTAATTAATCTCTTTTTAATAGAGGCAAGGACCTCAAACTGTACAATGGGGCGCCCGTTAATATGCGCTGCGCCTGCGTCGGGCTTAGGGCTGGCACTACTAAGTTCTTTTGAATTATTAAAATATATTTTTGTAAGTCGATCCACAATTGACGGATTTAGGAAACTCAATTTAAAAATAATAACACATATCCAATTTCAATACACCTTTGTTAAAGACAGAAAAATATAATTTTTGCTGCTGTAATATTCTAAAGTCACCGTACACCGTAAGATGGTCTGGCCAATCAAATTGACCTATAAATTAGAGTAGCTTAGCTTGTAATTTATCCAAAACGTATCCATCTTAATTAATATTTTTGTTATTGTAGTTTTGACATGTAATAGGTGTTATTTTTATGTCATGGTTGAACGTGCTTTTAACATATTGGTCTATGGCTTTAGATAGTATAATGTGAAAACAATCTTAGCAATAATTTGTAATCTATTCAAACCAGGAAGTTATAGTTACAATTAGTAATAAAATAGCGATATACATTGCCGAGATTTAATTGAAACTAAAGGATATTATCTTATAGGGCCTCAATCTCTGTAAGGTCCAACGACCGAGTACCATCGGTCATTTAACATTTGTTTGAGCTGAATTTACGACGATGTGGTTACAAATTCAAAATATCCATACAATCAAGCTAAGGTTCTCTTAAGCTGTCAATTACCTAATTGGCGTCAGTATTCGGGTGTTAGTGATGGACTTAAAAAAAGTAAAGGTGCTTTTTTTAAAAAAAATAATTACGAGTAAAATGACAGAATAAGTTTGTGTGGAAGTATTTAATTTGGAACCTAATTAATTGGCAAATTTGGGTTCAAATATTTATTTTACGTTTCAGTATCACTACATACAGCCAAGTCGCTTCCCGCATCTCTCTGTATGTATGTATACATGCTTAAATCTTTAAAACACCGCAACGGATTTTGATAGTTATTTTTAATAGATAGAGGGATTCAATAGGAAGGTTTTTATGTGTAACTAATGTCCTGCCCTCGTTTCGCTTCGTGTAATCTTTCCTTAGCGGATGCCTAACGTGATAACATCTACCTGCATGCCAAATTTCAGCCCGATCCGTCCAGTTTAGTTCACTATGTCAGTCAGTCACTTTTGAGTTATATATATTTAGATATACCCAAAGCGAAGCGAGGACGGGTCACTTCTTCTTCTCAGTCGTACACTCTTGGCAGAGTGGTCGTGGTTGCTTTGATGATACTAGGAGGTTGCGTCGTCGTCGGTCTTCTTAGCATCAATTGCCTCGGTCACTAGCTAGATCATAAATGTAGTTGGCAGCCCTAAGTGGCGCCCCCGCTCAATGGCGGATTCGGTGCGGTCGTAATGGTATCGCGTGCGGCGCACCTTGCGCAAGCCGGGCCGGCGCAGGCGCAAGTCACATGCGAATGATACTTGTTACTGATATAAGGGCCAACAGGTGAGGGGAATATTCAACAAAACAGGTGCTGTAGACAAAGTAAAAATATCAAAACGATAACGAAGTTCGAAAAGAATAAAATGTATGGGATTGTCATTAGACGCGATAAATTACGGGCTGAATGTAATGTCAATCCCATACCTACACATTATTCTTTTCGAACTTCGTTATCGGTTTAATATATCTTACTAATTTTATAAATGGGAAAGTAACTAAGCTTGAAACCACTGTAAACAAACTTAGTTTACAGTGATTTCAAGCCAAAACTGCCAATTTAATAATATTTGACAAATAGTCTAATCTCTAGAGACTTAGAAATAGGCTTTTTTAACCGAATTCGCTATAAGGGAATATTTTTTAAGTGACAATAGTCTTCATGTCGTAGGCGGAAAGCTAGTTAAGAATAAAACATAAAAATTCCATTCCAAAACTTGCATTGTGAGAATGCAACGTCACATTCTTAGCATTCTTCTTTGTCTACTACTGGTCAGTACCTTGAGCACGCCTAACTTTCATATCTTGGACTCGATCCAAACCCTCACTCTCCCACGGGTTCGAGAAATGCCCACCTCACCTTGCGGCACAATCGTCGCAATTAGCCGGCCGCTGTCGAAACACGGTGTTTCGAGTGATTGAATACCCCAAGGACACAGGGCTAAGCTACCGCTGTGGTGATTAGGACTCATTGTTTGAAGATACGAGAAACTAAGAGTTGCGGATGAGCGGCAAGAATCTGTCCATTCATGAATTAATAGCCCGTTGTATGCGTGAGAATAGTGTTTGATTAAAAATCAATCGGCAATGAATACTTTTGTGTGAGGCAATAGTTGGTACTTGTTGTAATGTTATAAACTTAAGTTACAAGAGTCAGTTCGCCTTTTGACGATACCTAAACAGCCAGAGTTAGACAATATAGGTAGTACAGTACTTTTAAATTTGATTGACTTTGTCATTACAAAGGTCGACAAGAAATGAGATTTACTTGAGATCGGATAAAAAATTGCACATTTTACCAGTTATTATCATTGCGAAGACCTGATCAGCCCACTACCTCGTTGGATTCCTGACACATAAGGCTTTTAAGTGCCTCTGCTTTAGCCACTTTCCGATATGGCATGATGAGTCACACTGTAAGGGTGCCCTGCTATCTTGTAATTGGATGGACGAATTGTTAACAGAAGAATAACGTTCTTCGGACTGTTCTTATCGAAAACATTTCAGCAGATACAGATTTCGGGGAAGGCATGGAATATGTTTTAGATTTAATAAAAGAGCAGTATGGTTTTGGTAGTAATCTCTTTGATGTACTAGTTCTTTACTTTAGTTTCAGTTATTCTTAAAAATAACAAACATCAAATCTTCATCTTTTACCTCGTAAATAAATGTTAGAACGTTACATTTCGCCATAACTCTAAACTGGCAATGCCTAATAAAATATGTAACAACTTTACCAGCTGATAAGAAACTCTTCATCTTTTACCTCGTAAATTAATGTTAGAACGTTACATTTCGCCATAACTCTAAACTGGCAATGCCTAATAAAATATGTAACAACTTTACCAGATGATAAGAAACACATTTTCGTGATTTCAATGTGAACTCGGCAGCTTGGAAACTGTTCGTACAAGTCAATATTGTTTTGTTCGAACGGTTCGCGGTAGTCTGTTGACCTGTGGAAACCGCCCTAGCGCGTAGGCGAAGTGGTGACGAAAGGTAATTGGAGGCAGTCCAGGGTCCGAGCGCCCACGCAGCACCTGATCTGATGATAAGTGTCCGCCGATAGCGATGGTGGGCGGCCGTGACCCGAGGATGGTACGACGGTACATTCGAAGAGTTCTTTGCTGAAGAACTTGAAGTACCAGCTAATTTATTTGTTCAGAAAGCCTACAGAACAGATATTGCATTATTTTGGTAGAAATTTATTGGGAAATGTAAATGTTCCCCATAAAGCAATAAACAAAATAGAACGGAATCGAGAAGAAGGTTATATAAGGTTTTATGTAAATAAATGTATTCATCTCATCAATAGGCTTTTTCGAGTAGCTTAACTAACAATTTCCTTTTAAGCGACCAGTTCGATCGCCGGTTCTCTTATTCACTATTCTAAACATGTAATTGCATAATCGCAATAACAAATATCGAAGGGTGTCGCTAAATACCAGCTCGTCCGTCCACTTTTATTTCCTAACCACTTTCACCGAATCTCAGACGGATGTGTGTTTGATTGGCCGAGTCGTTGCGTAACCACCTGTCAACTAGGTTTGACAGGCGTCAAGTAGCCTGTGCTAGCCATCGATTGAAGTCGTTGGTGCTAGCCAATGACCACTTGGAGCAAGCGACATTTGATGTTGGGTCCTAGAATTGAAATCAACCAAAGTGTTTCTCCATACGTTTGATAAATTTTGAGACCTGTTTGGAGTTGGAGATGTTTGTATTAATTAAGGTTACTAAGGTACTATATTTAAGGTTGTAACATTACTTGTGTATGTAAAAATGAAGGTAATCGGGTTTGTATCACTCGTATATTGATAAATATAGTAGTCTGGTACAAATAACCTTTTTTTTTCAATTGTTTTTTCAATTGCATTAATTAACGCCTTGACAACATAAATATCTCAAGATGTGCACAAGCAAAATATAACATCGAATGAGGCAATTCGCTGCGCATCACACTTCTTGAAAAGTTGATTCGCAGCCCTCTCATTTATTGCTTCCTGTTTTCAAACATCAACAAGCATATCTATCGAACGCAAACATGTATTTTACTCTTGTATGACCATGTGAAGTGAACTTTTATGGAAATATCAATTGCTATGAAAGTTAAGTCGCTGTAAAACCGTACACGGTGGGAGTTAGACGTGGTTATAAGTGTACACTCGATAAGTTGAATGGGAAAAATAAGTGCTTATGGGTGATAGTATTCACGGCATTTTAATTGTCTTACCCCTACATTGTGCAACTAAATATTTGCCTAGCTTTGTTATTTATATATTTAAGTATATTTGTGTGCATCACTGTTGTTACTCATACGATTGCTTAAGAACCTTCAGATCAAAATATGTGGCGTTATCTTATATTTGTGAGATATTAATTCATTGAATTTATCTGTGACGTTCTGAAATCAGTCAGAAACTTGCCGACTCCAATTTAAATGTATGATGTAGCTCCTGAACTGACATGTCATACTGAAGTAACAATAATGAACAGCTCTCTTGTGTAGAGAGTGTCAATAAAAATAACGCAAAGAGCATAATGTGTCTGCCGCATAAGGTCTGAGTTATCTGACCTTTGGCCATCGCGATAAATGAAACTCGCTTTTCACACTACGACTAATCGTTACTTTACAAGTATGAATTAATTACGATGAAGCTGTCCGCATGAGAAATGCTTGGAGCCGGTAAAATATGAAGGGAAATTTTATAAGGCGATGGGGTTAAGAATTATTGTGTTTAAGTTTATTTTATAGCGGTTTAGCGGATTAAGAGGGATTGATGATAATGGTGGCTTTAACTTTCGCGTTGAGTTGTTAAGTAAGTACAAATAGAGATTTAAATGAGTTCTTGATGACGACCAAAAAAGCCTCGAGTCACAATATTTGTATGGTCTTACAGCCATTTGATCACCCTTAGCAGTCAATACTTCATTCTGATTGCTGCTTTAGTGGTCAAAATAACGGCGTATAAGTGCCACTTCAAGCAAAATATAAAATTATCCCCTAAGCCTTTTTCTTGCAATGGGGATAATTTAATTAGTTTCTTTTCAAATTAAGTATTTTTTATTCACCAGTGCAATGCTATATGACAATACATAATAATATTAAATAAGCTTAACCTCAACTCTAATTACCCCTTAACTGTTAATGTTCGTTCTATATACGGGTTGCTATATTTTAATGCAAGGTGTCTCACTTTATTTCAAAGTAACGGAAACAAAAAATAATCTTACAATTTGTACTGACATTGAGCAGCCACCTTTATCCCAACATAGAGAAAGTAATACGAATAATGACTGTCGCTTTTAACAGCTTTTATGCTATTGTTATTAGCAGAGAGTAATGAAATGATTGTAATAACTAGTTTCGAAATAGGCGAAGATGTTATAAGATGTTATTCAATCGCTAAAGTGGCCAAAATCAATGAAAGTGGTTTCTTTATAAGTAAACTCGTTTCTGGCGCCGAACGTAATGAATCCGTACAAATTTATTGGCGAATTATTTTGTTCCGAATAGGATGGATATTAAAATGATTATTTATGGATAGGATGTTATTAGATCTATTTATATTTGGAGTCATCTAGACTAAACCATCGTAGATTAACTGGTCTTGAGGCATTACGCAACTTGCGGTATTAGTTTTAGTAAGTGGTATATTAAACGTGTATTTAGTTAACTTTACAGATGTGAAAGGATTAGGTACGCTTCCAAATTTAATGTAGGTACAGATTCAAATACAAAATAATTTTATTAATCTAGTTATGTTTTCAATTGCCTGTGCCAGGAGACATCGCTCTGCATAACTACTAAGTACATTAAATATTAAGATGTAACATCATACATGGATAATGATAGTGAATGATTTCTTTATAACACATTATACTTCTGTCTGCTCAATATTATTATTTTTTGGTAGTTTAGTAAGATAGAGAAACGTAAACGTCACATCAAAAAGCTGCCCATTGCCCATCCCGTTCCACAAAACTTACCTACTTCTGACCTTTGGCATTCCCATTGAGCACATTAACAGATTACACCAGTCCGCTTGTGGAGCGATCTCATTGACGATAAGTCTCGGTAATGTGTGTTGAAGTGCGGTTTTTATGCGCCAGCGCATCACAGCCGCCGCCTATGGCCCCGCATTCCCAAGGCAGTATGTTTATCATCTCTGGAACGGTCCCGGTTTTAGGGGTCCTCGAGAAATTGTTTTTGCTCCTTGGACCATTTACTTTACTTGCCCTTTTGGTCCGGAGCTGTCATTTAGTGCTCATAGTCTGATTGCATTCTTTAAAGTTCATTATTCTTAAGTGGCCTTATATTTTATTTAATGTGGGTTATGAATTTTCATGACATCTCTAGAACTTGATTGGAACAAACATGATTAGCTTCAAGTACATACGATTGAACATAAAGCTACTGCAGATATATAATATGTTAATTTATAAATAAATGTACGGAACAGCCAAGTGTACCTAGATGCACTGTCTTCCCGCTCTCGCGTCGGGGTTGGCAGAGCTGCGCGCGCGCATGACGATTAGATATGAACCGGCTGTTTGATGAACAGATAATCACACTTGGACTACGAATTTAAGTGTTTCTAAACGACTGTTTAGATGAAACTAGTGCAGTTACATGTGTGTTTGATTTCGTTGATAGTTGAGGCATTAATTTTGAGGTTGTGCAGGTTAGCCGAAGCCGTAATTTTAACTTGCTTTCGTTGACGTTTCGAGGCATTCCAAAATCAAATAAAATAGTCCAAAAATTTTATGACCAGTTAGCTAACTAAACAAAATATGTATGATTATCAACTGATACTACAAAATATGTTTAGAGAACATTATTATTATTTATTCTGTTTATGTGGGTATCTATGTTATGACATCAATAAAAAGTTCAGTGAATGCATTTAGAAATTATGTGTGTTCGTAGCGCAGCTTATTCATTTGCATTATCTTTATGTTACAGGTGTAAAAGGTGCTGGTTTCACCAATACGATAATTAAGGTAAGCCTGTTAGAATGTTTATGAAAGTGAGGTGAAATTATTCTACATTTTGTTATTATTGTACATACTCGAAATGCATAACGTCAAACTATCTTTTTGTTCATCTTAGATTCTGGTCATGGTCAAGGTGAGGTCAAGATTAACAAATAATCTTTTAACTTCAAAATACATTTTAAGTTAAAACATTATTTGACTATTACGTACCTATACACGTAGTTGTGCATGATGTTACTTTATAATTCAGGAACTAAAACCACTGAATTACAGTGGTTTTTCAATGTATGTGTATCAAATATCTTTTTTCGCAACCGCAGCCTGCAGAGTGCAGACTCTATGCCCTACCCAGGGTTCACAACTTTTGATTGTAATTTGAAATGGAAAAATCATAAAATTACAAGTTTTTTGAAACGGATAAAAAAAGTAAAATCCTATTCAAAAACATGAAATAGTTTTGTACCTAAATCAATTACTTGAACTAGAGATTGTAATATTTACTATCTTTGTCAAACGGACATAATATTTGAGGTAATGCTCTTTATTCAATTGAGTGGTTCGTACGAAAATAAATATGGGAAATCATAAAATTCACACAATTCGTGTATAAATATATGTTTTAAGACGTCCGGCCGATTCCGGACATGGCGGCCGATCTCAGTTGAGATCAAGTGTGCCCGCAAACACAAGTGTTCCCTGTTCACTCTCTGTTCCCTTAATCTCATAGTTCGGGGAGACGTTTCCGTCTATATATGTTTTAATTGAGAAATAAAGAATCTTTAAGCCTAAGTTTGATACTGTGGACAGGCAGCCCTAACACACAGCCCGGCATTGTTGCCTGGCGTGAATGAATGCGGGCCAGAGGGGCGGAAACGGCATCCCTTCATTAGGGGCTCAGACGCTGGGCTGCATTCCGCCAACAGCCCATTAGGGCCTGCTGCGGGCACCGCCTGTCAGAGCAATGAAGCCATCGTATAACCTTATCCTGGCTAGACCTGCCAACCGAAAGTGGACCTAACTACATTCTAATAAGATTTTTTCGCAAAACCGTGATCCAGCTAGCTGTTAGCCGAAAATGCGCGTAATTGCATCGCGATAAGAACGTGTTGCTTGTTATGTTATAGAGTAATGCGAGCATCTAATACGTCTGCGTCTTCTATTTACTTATATTACGTAGGTACCTACTGATCCAAGCCAAATAATTATTAGATTTTTTATTCCGGTAAATAACAGTTTACTGTAGCCATCTTGGTAATGGCAGATGACAACCGCTTGGTTGTAATAAGTATGGTTACCAGTTATTTTGGTTTTTATTATTTGATTACGGTTTATTAGCATAACTCAACCGAATAGTCAAGCTGTAAGCAGCTTTATAGTACCAACAGTAGATGAAGACGGATTATAGTGTTTTCTCGTTTATAAATTCAATTCTAATGGATCTAGAATGTCTTCAATATTAAATTGATCATCATAGAAAGCAAAGTACATTAGTATCTTAACACACGTGGCTTCTGTTCACAATCGTTGCTTTCTTCGCCAACCGCAGTCCGTTGCGTTCACGCAACACCGAAGTGTGCTAGTGTGTCGCGTCGCAAAAACAGCGTCATACTTGACTCGGTCATAATCATACGCAGGCGATCCATTTAGTTATTGACATAGATAAGCATTTTTTTTATTGCAATAACGTCCAAATTGCAATCATCTAGTGTTTATGATTCATCCAGTTATTGGATTTTCTGAATACAATATAATTTGTAGTTCTTTTAATAAAGTTATAAGAATAAGATATTGCAAATCTACAAATAGGTCTTCTTATTTGTTTTCGATGTTACTGTTTGTCCACAAAAACCTAGCTTCATAACGGGTTTAGTCGATGAAAGTTTAAGCGTCTCAAAACTCGTAGGCACTTACTCTATCTATGAGTATACTATCTGTTATGCTCTAGTAAAGTTGATGGACACAGTCCATACAGGTATAAGCTTCTTGGACCAAGTTAGAAGTATCAATATTACAAGTGCAATCGTCATCAGAGCACCAATAATCCGTCTGCATCCAGAGATGCCAGACTCTCGTCTAGACATGATTGGGAGGCATTCCTGGCTGCGCGGGCGCCGGCGCACGCACGCATTCCGGTGCGGTTCCCACGCGCTCCAGATCGCCCATTATTGTCACCAACGCGTGGTTACCATGAGATATATTGCACATATCTATATATGAAAGGTTTTTGAGAGCGCAATTTTTGAGTAAATTTACCAATCATAGTCCAGTGAAGACTTTGATTTCTTCAAATACGGAATTCATTCTAAAAAATATTAAATCCAGAAAATACTTAACAAAATATGAATTTGCAAACCACTGGTTTGGTAACGAAAGTATTCCTGTGTAGAATATATGCTGCACACTTGGATAGTTGTTACAATGTAAAGACAGTATGTACTCTGCCAGCGGCGAAATGAAGCATGAATAATGCTCAACATCTTTTAGACACTTGGTTCCTACAGCAGACCTAATAAGTGCATAATAAAAGGAACTGACTGTACAGACCTCGATTTATTAACTTCGAATCGCAACGCAAATTGTATTCAGATCACCGTCAACCGGTCCCCCATCAGCATTCCTGCGGCTCTTGGCATAACATCAGCTAATAGGTGGCCAGCCAGGAAAGAGAGGTGTAATTTGCCGGTTTTTCCTTGAGCAGCCCGACCTCCTTTCTAGGGGCGGGCGCCGCCGCTACCGGCGCAAGACTGATGCTGCGTCACGCTCCATTTACTGCGCGCGCGCACGCCGCCGAACAATACCGCTGCCGTGGCGTATAGTACAGGGCTGGGCAAGAAACGCACTTGGGGACGTTAAGTTAATGGTTTAACTGATTGATCAACTGTTTAAAGATTAAGAATAAATAATATCTATTTACCACAAAAGAGAAAAAAAACAACATAAAATTACAATGTTCATTATTTGGGTTGTAGTCAACTAGGTCCCAGCCTCAGCATATGCCTAACGACAAGAAGCCGCTGGGGCGCTGTTTCTGTTTCGTAAAGTCACCCGTAATCGAGGTTATTCTGTTTTTGGTATGTTGGCGGTTTGCCTTGTCCATCACTACAGAGGTAGTGTAACGGAAATATAGTATAGTATAGTATAGTATAGTATAAAATATCTATTAATTCCTGTGGCCTGATTCGATCACATGGAAGTGACTGTGACAACAGCGTATTAGTACTTAAGCATGTTCTTAGGCATGGCAATTTATTGCCATTTACTGGAACCATTTACAAAATATACCCTTAATTCCTCGTTATATAATCGACGCAGTTGGTAGCCCTAGCGGTCTAGCTACCATTGGAAGTGCGAACAGTCCGAAGCCGGAGTTCGGCTCCGCCGCGTCACGCTTCTTGCTCCTGCTACGTTAAACTACGGCGAATATTCGTGCAACTATCCTGCTCTACAACACGTAGAATGAAAGTGAAGGAAAAAAAAATGTTCGCCGTAGACCGCTAGTAGTCACGGCGTTAGATCGCGAGGATACGGACCTCAGGTCGGGCATCTTGTACATTTAGACGTGATTATTGTAACTAGAACTGTGGAACACATTTGCAAGCAGCGCACACTTACATCCGATTAGATGGAGTGGCTGATACATTCGCGTTTTTGAATGTATTATGCAACCTCAAAAACAAAAGAACTACAAATTGGCGATGATTTACAATTATCATAGGTTTTGTATATGTAAAAGTGGTTATCCATTCGATGTAGCTAGTCATGCTATCTTCAACTTTCTTTGTTGTACAATATTGTACGATGTCAGTTAGAATGATGAATTACGTATTTTACATAAGGAAACAATACCAAGATGCCATGACAATCAAATTGGACAAAGACATTAGTTTAGGCAATCATATCGCTATTAGCGATCTCAAAAGCGATATCGAAAACTGATATCTTATTCATTGAAGAATCCCGTATTCATTATAACTTCGATTGACCATTACTCTTATGCCAAAAATGTATCAAAGAAGATTTTTGCGTTATCTAAATCTCATTACATATAAGCAAGAAACCTTCATCAATTAATTGAAGACGATCACATTCCATTTAGGCCGGCTAGTCTTCAATGCCAATCTAAATCAAATCTTCACATCACATCCAATCCTCATGATATCTCATTTCCAATCAAAACAGACATTTATTAATTGAAAGACTGATAGCTCGTCACATTCCGCGTTGAAATTTATCACTTCCTGCGCGCGCGCCGCTTGCCACCGCCATCTGCCGAGAAAGCGGGGAAATCACAGGTGTAGATCTCATCTCGGACATACCTAATGGATGCGAGATAGATACGCCGCGGGGAATGCGTATGAAGGCTTTGGAGGCGTTGAAGGTATTGAAGATAGAGGAATTATATGATGAATCGGATACGGTGAAATGGGTTTTCGTATTTCAGTCGTTAAACTGCCGTTCGGGAGCTTGATTGGATAAGGGCTCATAAGATACCTTCCTACAGTTGATATCGATATAATCGAAATCAGTTGGACTTACGTAAGATTTTAAACTTTCGCGTTCCATTACACTTAATATTAGTCTCAATGGGTCTACACGCGTTATTAGGAGTTGCAAAAACATAGCTACTTACTTATCAGATGAACTTACACATTTTTCCTCAACAAAAGCAATATTCAAAGTTAATTTCGTCGTAGTAAGTGCACTTTGCGTTATCTTTGTCATTTAGGTTAAGTCGACTTAAAGCTCTTTCGTGATTATTTTAACGTCACACTTACCATTTGGTCGACCGAAACAAACATTGATATTTGGTGTTAAGTTTCTACTTAGGCAAACTCTACACGTGGTTAATGCAAAAGTAGCATCTGTTCGTCTCTTCCAAACTTTTGGGATACTATTGAACTGATTTTTATGTACAACAGAGGACTGATTTGCTGACTGATTACTCATCATCATCATCAGCCCATATACGTCCCCATTGCTAGGGCACGGGCCTACCCGAAACTAGGGCGATAAGACCTTAGTCGACCACGCTGGCTGTGCGGGAAAAGCACATTGGTACCTGGCGGGATATAACTGGCGACCTCTCACGTGGCAAGCAACGACCTTAACCACTCGGCCATCGACGCTTACTGAAAAATTACGCTAAATTGTGGCTAATCGTAGTTCTTGTAATAATTTTATTGAATGATTATTATAATTTGCAGATTGAAAATATAGGGATCTTCATACTACAGTTGTCCTCAACAATATGGTTTGTGTACAGCAATTTTAACTGTTCGTTCTGATTATAGTACAGGAATGACAAAGTATTTAAAATGTTAATTCATTATCTTAAAGTAAATTGTTTCACAGCAATTTAAGATGCAGTTATGTAAATAGTTATGTCAGTGTTTTATACTAAGTGGTACTGGTTACTTAGATGATTTATCGATAAGTATGAAATACTTAAAAGCCTCATTGTTCTGATAAATATCTGACCAAATCCACAGTTCAGTCATATGTAGTAAAACAAACCTCTGTTCAAATAATACCATCAGTGTCTTTGCTATGTGAGACCATTGACAAAATGTTTAGTCTGTCTGCGATATTTTATTTCTGTAGAGAGATTCTAGCAACATCGTAAGTATTAGAAACAAAATAAGTCAAAGTCCCATTTAGAGTACTAAAAAAGGTTTTTTAACTAGATTAGAATGTAAATATAGTAACTAAAGAAGTGATTTTTCATATGAGCAACTACTTTCAAATTTTTCATACGTGTAAATAACTACAAATTTAGGTGTAGCTTATAAGGTAGAAACATTATTGGCTGACTTCTACACTGTGCAGTCGTTTAAATATGCATTTATTATTTATCAAAAGCCCACAAGCCCGCGGCCTTGCGTTTGACTAAGTTGTTTACAGCGGAGGTAATATGCAAATAAAGTTGACAATCGAATCCAAATACCAGCCGTTCCTTAGCATGTTCCTAATCTCTTCGTACTTGGGTTCCAAGAAGTGCGGTGCGTTGGAATGACAAGGTCAGTTTCGATTGTGGCATTATTCAAGGGTCCAAAGCTGTGAACAAGAATTTGGTAACAATATGAGATGTTCATTACAGTAGCTGTTTTCAATCGTATTATGTCACTTTATCAATTAAATCTGTTCCTTGGTCAATGTGAGAAAACGTAACAAACAAACTTTCAGACCCAGTTTAAGCTGATTACTGAAACGATATTCAGATGTTTTAATCAATTCTTCAATTAAACATTTTTACATGCAGGTTTTGTATTTAGATTTGCCTTAACCGCTTATAAGAACAATATCTGTGTTCGAGTGTTACTTTCCATTTATGATATGTACGAGTATGTATTCGTATTCCGTCTGCACTCTTATTTACAACCTTTTCAGTCGTTACCAAAACTGGCCGCGGGCTGATTCATATTTATATTTTTCCACACCCACGTGAACCAGTCACCCAGACGCAAGTTTGAAACAACTTTCCGTTTCTTAGCTCTTACAGACTTTCAAGGCAATCAATCTCATCGAATTTTCCTCTCAAGCTCATTGGGAGAGCTTTCATTCAAAACCGAAGCTGAAAGTGAAACACTTGGACTGGTTTGAGACGGTGGAGCTTCGTAATCGGATGTAACACTACACTTTCGCGTTGCGTAGCAATTAATGCGTTGATTACACACCACCTCTGGGTAATGGAGTAACTGTCCTATGCAACGGGTGGTGCCGGGTTCAAAGCCTTTTTATGTTTCATGTACTAGGATCACTTACTCGTATGCGTTTATTTGTGTGTTAGCTAGAGTTGACCTAATGTAAAGTTTTTTTAAATTCTGATTATCTTCGCAGAATTGTAAAAGTTGTATCCAAGTGTCATATAGTTGTGGAACCGTAATGTCTGTGATAAACTTATCGAGATCATTTCATTTAAGTGATTTTATTTCCGTAGAATTGGGAATGTAAATGCAATCTCATTATAAGCTCTATTGTGTTACCATTGTCTATAGTAGATCCAGCCGGTCCCCTCGGTATACTATGACAACTATGACTGCATGTGTAATGTGAATTACCACTTCGGGATGAGTCGCAGTCCCCAGGCGAGCGATTTCTACTCCAGACCCGGAGAAACTATTGCTTTCAAACACTTCGCTAATGGACTGGCTATAGCCGAGTTTATTACTAAATAACATCATTATGCGCTTTCCACGTAGCAATGTGGGACCGCAGACTTACGGCCTAATGTGCGCTAGATCACGGCTGATTGAAGCTTTAATTTTCTTATTGTTTGGTTTTACTAGTACATAGATGGAAAATTTCATTGTAGGAAAACTGTTATAATGTGTCGAATGATAATATCGAGATCCTGGAGGACTATGAATGATATAGACGGATGAAGACTCTTTCATCATCATCATCATCATCATCAGACCATATATGTCCCCACTGCTTTGGCCCACCCTAAACTAGGGCGATAAAGCCTTAGTCAACCACGCTGGCCAAGTGCGGGTTGGTCGACTACACAACCTAACTCTAGAGTTTTTGGGTGGTGCTTTATAAATATTTTTCTAATGGTTACCTACGCGCTTATGTTATTATGATATGAGTATATAATTTTGAAGGTTCTCGTACTAAATAAATACTGAGCTCCTAAAACGTTGGTCAAGATATTTTTAATCGTATTTATGCACCTGCACGCAAATGGCACTCGAATAAATATGTCTGTCATTTCGCTTATTTACCGACACAGCTTTGCAAATAAATTTTGATTAGGCAATTAGGCGATTCTCAAGGATATCTGTAACGTTGACAGGATATTACATTACGAAAATGCACCGTTTTAGTTAAGATTCTTGTTAATTGGGCGATGCTGGTGTATTGGGTCACCGCTGCCCAGAGCGGACTCGCTCAAGGCCGCGACTAGCCATGTTCGGAGTAAGTTATTTGACAGTTAACATTTACGAGAATCTATTAGGTAAAGTCTACATAACGAGTATATAAGGCGCGCTCGATCTATACGTAAATGTATTCCTTAGCAGGTGTGATTTGAATTTACGAGATCTAAGTAATTGCAGTCGTCTAAGATGAAGAAATATTGTAATGATAAGTAGATTGCGTGCGGAGTAATGGATAAGTGAGCCTTCGTGGTGATCATTATCGCAATAATCAGATAAATAAATCTGCTACGTAGTTAAGTAATAAATAAACGTTATTGTTTGTGCAAAAATAAATTTGTAGTTGATTATGAAATTCGATATTAGGTTAGGTTGGTGGGCAGTGAAGTCACAGGAGTTTTCCCTTCTCTCATCCTTACTTCCTTACTAATATTATAAATGCGAAAGTAACTCTGTCCGTCTGTCTGTCTGTTACGCTTTCACACATAGAGTACTGGACCGATTTCAATGAAATTTGGTACAGATATAGTCCAGAACCTAGGAAAGGTTATAGGCTACTTTTTAACTAACTCCGCTATAAGGAAGTAATGTTTTACCCGTTAAACGTCTCGCGGACAAAGTCGCGGGCGGAAAGCTTTTATATATATAAAAGCTACAAAATATTGTATGGGTAACGTTATAAAATACAGTAACGCTTGTCACGTGCATAGGACAGTGGGTTTTACGGGCAGTTTCCGCTACCAGTGGGGCTACCATGAGTTTAAAACTTACGCGCTCGATATCGACTACGTAAATATGTCTATGAAAAACATGTACAGCGCCGGTTGGTGGTTACGCGAAGAACTACAATCGGCCATATGAAAAAAACAACTCGATAGGTTTTTAACGTACGTAAGTTTACGATAGCCAACTCATGGTAGGCCCTCAGGCCACTAAATGTTGGAATAATATACCTCCTCCAGTAAGAGCCGCTCAATCCAAATTCTCTTTTAAAAAACTTTTTAAGACTATCTTACTGGAATGGCAAAATGCGAACACTATGTGACTTTGTGGCGGTAGGCGTGATGTGTTTGTATGATACTATAATAGTGACATTCTATTAACTTAATAAATAAATCAGACACAAAAATAATTATTACATAAACCTATTATGTATATTTAAATTGATGACTTGAATTTATAATTAGTATTATTATTTATTTTATATGCAATTCAGTATATTAATCTATTATATTATTCCCACATTATTGTATTAATACGAATATTATTGTATAGTATAAAATATAATATCACGATCGCTAGGCTTTAAAACCGATTGCACTTGACCTCTTATGGCTATAGCTGAAAATCAGCGGTTTGCCTCTGGTAAACTTATTGCTGAGCTATTGCCATTTTGTATCACAGCGACACACATGAATGTCGTCTGGGCATTTGTGATAGACTTAGATTTAATTTATTTTTTTTTGTAGTTTCGGTTTTCTTTTTATTTATTTTGGTTCTGATTTTGTTTGTAGTTTCTGTATTGTGTTATTTTACTATTGATTTTCTTTTAATTTCCGATATTGCATGTATGTGTGTCTCTTGGTACAAATAAACAATTATCTTATCTTATCTTATCTTAGTAATATAATGAAGTGCTAAGAAAAAACAACGTAATATAGAGGATTCTATTAGGTGAAACTACTCTTAACGAAAAACAGTAATTTTTGAACTGCAAATCATTTTAGACCATGATTGGTGTAACCCAGTCGAAACGTCGGGCAGTAAGTAGCTATGTATTAGCTACTCCTAATCGCGTGTAGACCCGTAAAGACTAATATTTAGTGCAGATCATTACCAAAGGCTTTTTGTATGAAATCAACTAAGCTCAAAAGTCCTAATATTAACATTATCGTTTCCTAAAGCCATACCACTAGAAAATTATTAGTAAACGGACAGATAAACATATCCATACAAATTGAGTTGTTTCACTTAATATGCAGTAATAACTTGTTTCAAACATTACCCATTTCCCTTCGTTTGCGTCCGAAGCATTTCAAAAGGGTACTCTAATATCTCTTACATATTATAGCTACCACTTTATTTTTATTATCTTAGAAAGTTATATGATGTTTATTAGAAAAGATCGAAAGTGGTTAGATGTGTTATCAGTTGGGCGTGTGTGGCTCCCTGTTGTATAGGCAAGCCATTTTCAACCTAATTTTAACGGTCGAAGTTCCGAAAATGTAATGACTGGCATTTTATCTATATCTATACTAATATTATAAAATAAATAAATAAAATATTATAAAATAAAGAATAAACTCAAAAACTACTGGACCGATTGCAATATTTTTTTCACCATTAGAAAGCTGCATTATTCAGAAGTAACTAGGCTTTATAATATTTTAAAAAAAATTAGGGATCCTTACTAAAACTCCAATAATGTAACCCAAGGTGTAAAAAATTTACCTGAAAAATTCCTTACGTCATGTACGCTGCGAAAACTATTGATGATAGAACAAAATCATTTACTACGACTTTGTAGAACTTATCATTATCTATAAAAAGTGTCGCGACAGCATATGTCTAAATATTATAGTTATGTCACAGTAAGCGGTTTTTTATTCGAAAAATTTAATTTATATGCCGCCACATGAAAAGGCTCTTTATTTGTACCTTGGTATTAATCCTTATCAAAATAAATTACTTTATATGCAAGACGGCTTCAATACCTATTTATGACTTTTTGAATTATTCAATTCAGACATTTCATTCGGAAGATATCACGAGTTTAAAAATGCAAGTATTAGAAAAAAGTCGCGTGGTTGCCGCCACCGCGCTCAGTTAGCCAGCATGCGATGTAGGCTCCATGTAAGCATCACTGGGGTACGGGGGAGTCAATGTTATATGTAATATAATATATATATAATATATAATAATATTATAAAGAGGAAAGGTTTGATTTTTTGTTTGTTTGTTTGTTTCGAATAGGCTCCGAAACTACTACACCGATTTGAAAAAATCTTTCACTGTTGGAAAGCTACACTATCCCTGAGTGTCATAGGCTTTTTTTAGATAAAAATAGATTTCTCTTACGGGGTTAAAATATATTACATAGAGATAGAGATATCCCCGAAGCGAAGCGAGGGCGGGTCGCTAGTTAGTGATATAATTGTGTGCAAATTATGTAAGGTTATCAAGTTTTGAGGTTTCCTTGTGTTTGTTTTTTCACTTTTCATCAAACTGATACAATTAACGTGACGCGAAGGTATTTATTCTACAGAACGATTACTGAGTCTGACAGAATAGTTTTATCATTTGGTGGTCATTACGAATGCTGTAAAGAGCTCGAAACCTCGGGTCTCTAAATAACATGTTTACAATAGTAATACACGCGAGTTTAATCCGTAAAATTAGTTTTGATTAAAATGTGTAGTGTTCGCCCAAACAATAGACAATTAATTTTGTCATGTTTAATGTTAAGGACTTTAATCGACTACCTAACTACAATCCGAATCAATGTGGTGGAAATGATTCTGATTTAAATGCTATTCGATATCATTTCATCAATGTTTTCTATGTAGCCTGTAAAAATATGAATCTAACTAAACCCGAAAAGATTACAGGCATTGTACCCGGAACTTGGCGTGACGTAAAAGTACATGCGTACATTACAAGATTTAGCTGGACTTACATAGTTTCGGAACACGAAATTGCCCGCAGAAATAGTTCGAATCCAAAAGCCAAAGAAGCTTTTCTGCTTTACAATTGCATGGAATTTATTTTGCGCTGTATAAGTGTATCGTACAATGTATACTCTGGTATGCAATATACTGGACTGTTGAAAACGAGCGAGGCTTGCTGGGTTGTTATCTAATAAACTATTGTTACGGAGTCCCACCAGCAGCTCGTAATCTGGCCACATAATGATATCTTTGCTTCGGTTCAATAATTACATTGTCAAACGTTAATTAGGACTGTGATTAATCGGAACAAAGCGGCGTATACCATTTGTTCTTGTGCTTGGGCTCTATTTTGACTTGTAGCTTAATAAGTTGGCCAGTTAATTGTATGGTAGCGGTGTAATAAATATTAATATGGTAATTAGAACTATCGCCAAACAATTATCTTTACAAAACACTATTATTGCGTTGCACACTACTTCTTTTCTTAATCGCTATTACCGTATAAGTATGTAATATATGCAGTGTTCATTTTATTATCTATGAAATATGTAACAAAAAACAATAAATCTCATATCGGCGAAATTTATTAATTGAGGAAGCCATAAAAAATTGGTGTGATCTACTAGAGCATACTTTAAAAAAAAATCTTTATCTATAAAAAAATCTCCTTCAATTGATAACAAAATGCTATCCTCAAACAATCATAGCAAAATGACCTTTCACCCACAGTCATTAGAGTTCACTGCGCCTGCGCACGCTGCGCCCGCGTCGCCAAAACACCGGTGTATCGTCCTCGCGGTCGTTGTCGCGATGCGAGCGGGTCAAGGTTGCCACGACTAGTCCTGCGGCGTGAGGTAATAGCCAGGTGATAGGAAACCATAGCTGTTGGGGATGAATGGAACCTTTGAGCAAAAATAGCGAATTTAAGCAAGCCTTCTGGGTGAGTGCGACAGGCTCAATATGGTCTATTATGTCTGTCGACCTCATATGTGGATCTCACTACTGCTAACCATCAGGTTCACTCCATCTGATGGTAAGCGATCATCTTTTAAATAGAAGTACATTTTTTGCTAAAATATTGTATTGTTTGAGAGCCATCCGATTCACCTCAAGTCCGGTGATAATGACTAGCCTACTCGAAGCTATCATCGTAGTCAGTTCATAAAATAAACTGATATTTGTACACAATGTTGTAAATTTTTAAGGCCTCCCAAATTAATCATTATCTGCTTGTAATGTACTTTGTGGTTCCGCAAGAAAACGAAATAATAGTCCAAACATTTGAATTACATCCATGATTGATTTATCACAGGTCAGACTTCATTCCAAAAATTCAATGGAAATCGCTGGAAAAAGAATGTACTAACCAAACAAACAAGCCTAACCCGTATTTTGCCGGTTTTTCACGTCTCTTCACTACGCATAAAGCATCGTAAGCGTGTGACTGTCAGCCCACGTGCCGACCTGTTCGCTGGAATCCCACGCGCGCCAAAACTGCTAGAAAGTGAAATTCTATATGCTAATGGGCCGTCCTCGGACAGAAATACAAACAATAATTCAACGGAGACCGCTTTCCCTAAACTAGTGTAGGGATGTACCTTTTCCATCGATGCCTTTTTTGTCGCGATGAGCGGGGCTTGATGAATTTGAACATGGAAAGTATCGATAGTGAATTGAATAATCAGAAAACACAAACATGCCCTATGTCTGTCACGCAGATTTACTTTGCTGCGCTAGATGTGCTGTGAATGACATCTATACAAAACATTTTGAATAAGTTTTATTTATCGTTCTTTCGCATACCTAAATTTAGATGTATAGCTAAAAAATATTATGTAGCTGCACAAAAAATACGTTTAAATGTTGAATTTAAACTATTGACCATAGTGCCTTATGTAGTAAAACCGAAGTGGTTTTTCCTTATTAAGAAATGACTACTTTAAATGTGGTTATGGATGGATCAAGTCGTTTGAACATCTTATCTTAATGTTTAGTTCTTTCGTCTTTTAAAATTCCCCTTGAAGGGCCAGTACCAGATTTTGATTAAATAAATTAATCATGTTTGTTGAATTATTCCTTAGGACCCACAAGTTTCAATTCACTTCTCTACAATCGATAGCTTTCATTATAATCGACATCCACATCACTATTTCGGTATGTGTAAATTCACCGGATTACCGGTCTAACGGTGCCGTAACAAGGGCCATATCGGTTTGTACCACAAATTGATTGTTTGCTCACGAGCGCTCTGGTGACAACAATGAGCTGATTTGTCCGAGAGATGGACAATTTTGATTCGAACGGGCCTCGCTTGAGGCTGTTCGTGACTGCGACGGGACTGGGCTTTTACTATGAAGTATCTTTGCTCAAATACTGGAAAGAATTTGACTGTTTGATAGGTACCTTAAAGTAGTAAAAATTGGTATGACCGTCTATTATTTACGAGGTCCTTACAAATTTGAATATACCCTAATGGTCACGGCGTGGAGTGGCAATGGAGGCCTTTCCGTCACCACGAGCCCTGTAATCCGCTCTCTCGGAGGTCTGGTGATGATGACGAGGCTACTCCAAGCCGTCATCGTATGTCAGTTAGGAAAATGAAAAAAAAGAGCCATGTAAAGAGCTCAAATCGTCGAATTCCTAAATTTGTAATTATATTTGGTTCCGTTATCCGTAAAATAAGACTTTTTTTAATTTGGAAGATACTTATCTAATCGCTAAAAAAGCTTTCAAAAATGCAGCAGATATAACCAAAGATACAATCTGCATAAGCGCTAACACCATTTCATATCCTAAGGTATAATTACAAGCAGGAATTTATCCCGAGGCGTGCCCTTGTAGTCCTAGATAGACAGACAGACAAATATGCGATCGTAACATTTTCCGCGGAACTCGGAAACGACAAATGCAAACTGTTATTTAGATAAATTGTCCACGTGACTCGGTTAGGGTTGCAGAACTTGCAGAATGCAGATTTTGTTTATGATAAGAATTGGTACCGGTATAAATGATGATAAGAGCATTCGGTACATTATATTTTCTGTCATGCATACCTGAATGAGTATTCATATTAGGGGTCGGCAATTAGTTTTAGTAAGGTCCGAAAAATCTTTACGATGTCATTTCATAAAACAAATTACAATATTTAGATACGACTCTGGAATATAATATACCTAAATATCACTATAACTCTCTAACATAATACAGATGATAGTGCTGAGGTTATTTCGTTATAATTGACACTTGCGTTTTTAAAGTTAAAAAAATTATCTGACTCTGAAATGTCTCGCTGAAAAAATTGTGTCTTTAATTTCGTTGCTACAAAGCTACAAAGCTGCTTGACTGGTATAATGTAGTAACATCAGGTTAGCGCTAATAGCTTTGATTGGGATGTACCGACATATTTGTCCGATGAACGTGAGCTGTCAAATACAGTGGCTCTACCTACCCGGTACATCTACACAAGCTTTAAGAGTTCAGGCTGCCCGCCCACATCCGCTTTTTGTACAACCGATAGTAGATACCGATTTTATTTTGTGCGATATATTCCACCGACTTTTTGTAGGACGTGTGCATCGCTCCATTGCTATCAGTACGTTCTACTTTTCTTGTCAAATTCCGTCACCGGTTATCGGACGTGGGTTAGCAGTCCCAGGGTTTAGTGGCAGCCTTAACAGCAGGCTACTCGGGCGTGGCTACGGGGAAGGGGTTCGCCGCAAATGTGAAGGCTCATGGGACATATCACGACCGCTCCCGAGCATGCACCGGTCCTGACCGTATCAGATACCGCAAGGTTATTGATAACGTGCCGACTAACCTGTTATTATTGTAGAATTACGATTTCGCGCATGAACTACTTCAATACTGATGATAGTTGCCACAAAGGCGAACAACGGCAAGAATCTCGGGTGGTGTAGACAAAGGACCTAACAATATCAAAACGATAACGAAAATAATAAAATGTATGGTATTGACATTAGATTAACCACGTGATTTATCGCGTCTAATGTCAATTCCTTCTTCTTGAACTTCGTTATAGTTTTTATATTGTTACTCTGTCTGAGCATTGAGTTTATACGTATTATAAATCAACCATTAAAGCCTACCTCCCTGGGAAAAATGCGTGATCGTATGTAAGTATGTATGTATTAATGAAAATAATCTAGATCACGCTCTCGAAGTAAAAAATCATAATAATGTTGTCTAAACAATTTTCAATGGACCGCTGCGTCAAGCTCAGTTCAATGGACAGGTAATATATTTACTTCAACAGTAAATTTTTATTACTTCATCTCTGTACTGAAAAAACTTTACTACTTCTATTCTTGTAAAACATTATTTCTGGGCGATAAATCATTATCGTTTTGCTGAATTCCTTAGCTACACACGTATGGACTTAAAGATTTTTTCATTAATTGGGAAATCTACCGACACGAGAAGATTTCCTCTGCACTCGGACGAGCCGATGTTTGCGGACTTTCACAATGCGCAAGCGCGAGTTAGGGTTGCCAGTCGGTTGTCAAAAAAACAGCTATGACGATTAAAACATTTTTCTAAATATTCAGTTTTAATTGTTTACATTGAAGCCACGAAACGAGATAAAATTAGTTTTTTTAGGCAATCGTACATGTACAATAGAAACTTGTGTACATTCTGTATGTGTAAGCGGAAACACAAAACCAATAATTTTTTTTTTCGTTAGCTTGTATTGTATCTAAAAGTTATTTACATTATTGATTTAGTTTGCCACCGTTCCTCACCCATTGCAAAATCACAAAAACTAAGTCTCTCATGTCACAAGTACAAGTAAAAAGTAGAGCAAAGAAACGCAAATCAATTTGCTTAAAAAAGAAAATCTACTGTGACCAGCCCTGCGCACGCGCACCCATCCCACCCGTGAAAGTGATCGCCGGCTAGTTATTATTAATTTATAATCGTGCGGTCCGTCCGTCCGCGGTTATGTAAATGCGCCGTAATGTCCACGCCTTGCCGTTTGACATTGAAACGGGATGCGAAGGAAATTGCCTTTGTGTTGTTTGACGATAGTTCTGTTTGTTTTACAATTAGCCGGCATCCTCTGCCTCTTTGTCAAGGTAGATAAAGTTCCGGGTGCTAGAATCTACATTTGCTATTGCTTTGCGCGTTTCCTGCGTGAGTTTCTTCTATGACACTTAGTACGTAGATTAGCACAAAAGATCCCTAAGGGTCGCAGTTAGTTTAGACGGTCCCCGCTTAAAGAAAGTACGTAGTTTTTTAATTATTATAATTGTTAGTAAATACTCCGGCTAAAAGATTGAATTGAGTTGAAAGAACACTCTAAAGCCCGTAATGGACTGGTCGAACTAGAGTAACGAACATATTATTGTTTGTCACTAGAATACATGTAAAAATTAAAGTTAAGGTTTAATCACGAAAATACTTAGTGCGGACCTTTAAAACGGAGAGTCAAGTTGTTAAAACCAAGTGCATACAATTAGTTCCGCGCACTTATCGCGATGAAGATATTAACTGGCAGATAGCCATCGGTTAAATGTTTAACCGTTTATAGTAAACGGCTCATTAATTTGAACCTTTCTCTCTTATTGTTGCCAGTGTTTGCACGACACGATTTCAGCCGTTCCACAACTAGATACGAGTATTACCTACTTTTGCCGTTGATCGAATGTCTTTTTAATGTGTTTTCGGATCATTAAAGAACATATGTATGTTGTTGTAGAGAGAAACGGTTCGTCTTTTGTGCTATAAAGAATTCTGTTTTCTTTTGGGACTTCCTTGATAATGGTTTTGTTTTCACAATATGTATAAGACCGTTGTTTCTCAAAAATGAATCCGAGTTATTGATACGTTTTCAATAACAAACTGTAAATTAAATTAACCTGCCTAATATAATATTCATATTACGCACAATATAATTCAATTGTTATGCCATGGGCATAGAACTTTTTAAACTCCTTGGGTTTGCCTACGGCACCAACTAAATCAATTAAATCATACTATCTCTTGTTAAGTTTTAACGAAGGTTTTTTCGGCAATAATCCTTTGTTATCCAGATCTGATGATTATTATTACAATGGGCTGCGTTCACATACAAGCCCACAAACTTCACCCATTAATTCTCTTGACCTATGTTCAAGGCGTCAAACGCATGTAATTGATTTGGAGGTTATGTAAGCTATCGTTATAACTTAGCAAATATTTATTTAAGTACATCGGCTCGATCACGCTTGCGAAATAGCTTGACTTCAGATGTTCAGTAAATTTTTTGTAGTACTTATCTAAGTACATACATATATATTTGGGTTATAATTTTTTTCCACTCTGGCTTAAGATGCTCTTAACTAATGATTTGATACATACCAATAACAACCAATTCAAAATAATAGTATACACGACGTATCAATGAGTTTGTAAGAAAACTGTTTTCTAAACTTCGTCACAGCTGTTTGATATACTTCGCCAAATATTTAACCTTAGATTTAACACCAGCAAATCATTGTTTTCTTTTTTTCAACTTGTTGTGCGAGATTTGTATTGCGTTTGATATTACAGCTGCTGTGAAAATGCTTACAAATTTTAAAAATAGTGTGAAGAGGACACAAATTTGTAGAAAGTCGATACGTAATTTTGGACGATGAAATTTTGATTGGTTGTATTTGTTCTATTTTTATTATAGGCAAATAGTCTGCTCGTAAATGATTATTAAATCGATAAGTACGTATTTGGCCGTTTCGATGAAAAAATCACTGTGACTCGGTCTCATAACTCATGACGGAACATTACTTATGGGACTATATAAAATTAAAAAAAAAAAAGTTTTAAGAGAGAAGTGGCGTGCATTTGGAGAGGCCTATGTCCAGCAGTGGACAGTAATGGGCTGATTATGAGATGATGATGATGAGTAGTTTTAAAAAAATCTTGGTATTGCATGTTGTATTATGTCGCCTTTCCTATTAATTACGTCCTAAATTATATTATTAAAAAAAAACATTAAGTAAAAAGTGCAAACAACCAGATATTGAAATCTTTTCCATTTTTAGATGATTACCTAAGTAAGCAATTATTACGTAAAAGGAGCGAATTTAAAATTAAAAAAAATCGCATTCATCACCCCGCCTGAACGGGGATTTGAACCACTGGACCTTCCTATATCGCATCGCATCCGACGCGATATCGTTTTAATTAACATTGAACTTTAATAGCGTTAAAAACAACAAATAAAAAAATAAATGGAGCGAGTTCATCACTGCTGTATAAACCCATTATAACAAACATACAAGCTACATATAAACAGTCTACATATTATTAGTTATATGTCGAGTACTAAATCTGGTCTAATGCCTTGTTACCTAATCATCAAGATTTGATCAAAGATTTGTGTGTGTCAGCTGAAGATCGTAACAAGTAGGTATGTTCATTTTTAAGAGTGCCCCGAAGCAGCCCATATTTCTGTTGAAAGAGTCACAAATATATCAATTACACATACCTCAAGTTCATTACAGAATATTGCCTCGGGATACTCCTAAATGGGATAAGAGAAGCTTTGTAAAGTTAAAGATTTCAATTTTAAACATTATTCCTTACATAGTAAGGTCGCATATTCTCTGTAGAGAACATTAATGATTTTACTATTGTAAATCATTGCGTAATATTGTAACAGAAGTTACAATACATAATTTGCCTTTCTTAATAAGGACAGGTAATACGGGAACGAATGGTTTACGGGTGGTCATTCGGTCCGCTAATTGGATCCATTTTGTTTAGAATCGATTTCATTTAGTCGATTTCTCGGTGCGTTCGATGCTGTATTGATTAAAGATTAAAATATTTCTAACGACTTTATAAAAGATTCTAAATACATACTAATCAGTCAAAATAAACGAAAATAAATGGTAAACTTTCAAAGATAGAGCTGAAGTTTGGTGGGGGTCTTAAATAAAAAATTATAAAGAACTAGCTGGGCCAGCGACTCCGTCCGCGTTGTCCCCGTACTTTACATAATACAAAAAGTACTTTTACATAATTTCCATATTGTTTACATATTGTTTATTTGCTCATATAAGTTGCTCCGTGATGTTACATAGCCTAAAGCCTAAATGGTCTATCCAACACACAATCTAGAACTTTTCGATTAAAACTACTAGTACCTGAGATTACCGCGTTCAAAGAAACATATAAACAAACTCTTCAGCTTTATAATATTAGTAAAGATTTTCAGCTGTATCCACCGATCCGATTTGTACAAAAAAATATATTCAGGTTCAATGGTTACAAGTATTTTAATGTCACATACAGTACATACATACGTAAGTCACGAATTAAACATTCTATCAGTTTGTTTAAAAGTAACTCTCTGTCTGTGACCTGACTTTCAAAACTCATGAAAAATTGTAGCATGCTATCAAAGGCTAAGGGGTGTATAAAATATGCTAGTTTGATAGAGGGATATAAGAGCTACTGTTTAACCGTATTATATTCTACGCACTAAACGACTCTACCCGGTCAGAGTCGCAAGCTTAAAGGTATAACAAATGAACCTATCTGAGCTGTAAACTAGAGGGTTCGTAACGGGGGCGGTTGCGTCAGTGCGGTCATGAGACGTAACGATACGGTAACTTGATGAGCCGGCGCGTACGCAGAGCTAGTGATGTGGCTAGAGGAATCGATCATATGATACTTTAAATGGAAAGCTATATACTATGCGTAAGATTTTAGACCTTCGCGTTCCATTACACTAAATATTTGGCTTTACGGGTGTAGAGTTCGCTCGCGACCATGATTGGTGTAACCCAGTCGAAACGTCGGGTAGTACCTAAGTAAGTAGCTATGTATTTGCTACTCCTAATATCGCGTGTAGATCCATAAAGGCAAATACACAGTTTCTTATGGTCCAAGATCCCAGAGCTGCCAGACATCACTTATTTTCTAATGGACAAAATATATACGATTGAGTAGTGTTGGGGTGTACTATCATCATATGACTAGTTGCTACCTTGACCAGACGGCCATTTTTCAGATATCAACCAATCAAGGTACATAGAAACACTGCTCACCTCACTTAAATTCTGACGGCTGATTTTAACATATATTTCACACAATATCATTAAAAATCAGGATTCATTACTCCCAGACACATGCGGTCGGCGGTTTTACCTGACAGACGCTTTAAAGCTATGAAAAAAATTTTACTTTTACTTATTTTCTGATGCTCGATTTTTATATAATGTTATTCAAACAACTAAAAAGTGCTCATCTGACCGCAATAATTATAGAATTGTTCCTTACAAACTATTTCATTAGAAAAACTTAACTAAATTCAATTTGAAAAAAAAATCACAAACAGTTGGGTCTGGTGAATGTTTGGCCCCTTAGATCGGTCTGTCCGTTTGCAAAACGTTTTAAAATAGTTGTTTGAATAACATATATAAAAATCAAGCATCGCAAAATAAGTAAAATTAAGTAAAAGTAAAATTTTTTTCATAGCTTTAAAGCGTCTGTAAGGTAAAACCGCCGACCGCATGTGTCTGGGAGTAATGAAACCTGATTTTTAATGATATTGTGTGAAATATATGTTAAAATCAGCCATCAGAATTTAAGTGAGGTGAGCAGTGTTTCTATGTACCTTGATTGGTTGATATCTGAAAAATGGCCGTCTGGTCAAGGTAGCAACTAGTCATATGATGATAGTACACCCCACCACTACTTAATCGTATATATTTTGTCCATTAGAAAATAAGTGATGTCTGGCGGCTCTGGGATCTTCCTCTATTACTGCCCAACGTTTCGACTGGATCGTGGTCTCGGTAAATCGTTTTTCTCTGTCTGTCTCTTTGTATGTTTGTCTATAACTTTAAATCTACGCAACGTAGACTTTTACTTGCAAGAAAAACTCGGATAATTATGTTGCACCGATGTTTCAGGGCGGGTTTATATAAAATTGAAAAGTGAGAACTTCACTCCTGTGTATAAATAACTCTATCATGTTAAAATAATACATAAATTTTATCGATACATACAAATGATCACTCGGAACGTATTACACAACCGATCGGTTATTAAAATATTCACATGTGAATTTATTGCTATCTTCTACTAATATACCGTTAAATTGGCACACTTTTGAGAGTAATTGCTAAAACGCTATAATTCCGTGTACAAAAATGGCAGAGGAACACCGCGTGTAAATTGTTGATGGACTCCAATCAAATAACAGTAGATGTTTGCGGTATCTGTGAACTTAAGCTAAATTTGGAGATGTTCGTCAGTTATAAACGATTAAAAGATGTTTGTAAAATAACTGGTAAACTATTTTGGTAACTCGGTTACATTTAAGGGGTCACTCCCGGAGGGCCACGTTCCCGGAGGGCCACGTCCCGGAGGGCCACGAATGCGAAAAAAATTATGACGTTATCTTTTGTTATTATTTCTTTTGTGTTGAACTTGTACCGTTGACAAAAAAACTCAATCAAATGTATTTATTTATATTATTTATTTAATCATAAATCACAAATATAAAAAAATCACCATTTATATCAAGTTACTTTTTTCACTTAGATACAAATAAATTTCCGACCACATAAATATATTTCTAATTCTAGAAACACAGCCAGGCGAGATAGGGTTGGATAAAACGGATGCATAGAAAAACCTGTTTCAACAAACAAAAAAGGTCTTACATTTAACATGACTAATTTGACTTTCAAGATAGCGTACATACAGTTATTTTATAATTTAAATTATGACGTATAATATTTTTTCAAATATTACAAGGTATATAACTTATGTATAATCAACTTTAGTAAAAAAAAAAGTATTTTCAAACATTAACAATTAACAAATACGTTTTTAAAATATTAAGTATTATTTTAAATCTGGTTTTTGTCTTTGTTTTTTACAACCCTGTCTCACCCGGCTGTGTTTTAACAATTTTAAATAAATATTGTGCATCATCATCGGAAATCATAAAATCAAATTCGTTGATTTTTGATATAGTTAAATAGTGTTTTTTTTATTATAATCTAACATTTATATTAAATACCAATAATAATTACATATAAATTTACAAATTGCTTTTTTGCTAACAGTACTTACGTGTTAAAAACGTTACAAAAAACAACACAAGTACATGTTAACACTTTTTTCGCATTCGTGGCCCTCCGGGACGTGGCCCTCCGGGAACGTGGCCCTCCGGGAGTGACCCCATTTAAGCACGTCATACTGTCTTGATTCACGCGTACGATCTGCTAATCACTCTGTTATTTATTTCATAGATTTACTTTTGAAAACTTAGATAACTTATATTTAATCTTTCTGTTGGTATTATTGTAAGTGCAGCATTTTGTGAACGTGCAATATGTTGGTATCATCTTAACACGTGTCTGCCATATGAATTATTGATAGGGCAAGCGCCAAAACAATATATCGCACCCTCTGTAGTACAAGAGCACAATTGTAGTTTTTGCAATTTTACAGGAGAGCTATTTTATTGAAGAGTAATATTACATTTAATATAGTCTTGTTCTGATTATATTCATCTTAAGCACACAGTACATAAACTATATATGTACTACCTAATACACTTTTTAGGCGTATTGTTTGCAAGAGCAAAAATCCTTTATTTATTTTTCTTTTTTCTAATAGAAGCTGTTCAAAAGACCAAAATTGAAAAAATGCTAATCATAATTAACCCTTTACTCCTGTAAAAAGCTCGCAAGTGTATCTCCCACTCCGATCGTTGACACAGTGAACCGGCGGCGCACGCGCATTCCGCGAACGTTTGATATTTGGGCTCCTTTCACTGCGATCATAACCGGCTACTTTGCGTACATACAGCTGGTATAAGCTTTACGACACTTGTGTACGATTATTTTTATGTCGTTATGTAATATGGCGAGAATGACTGATTCAGTGCCAGACAACGACTATGTAAAGTTATATGATTCATTTGATCACAGGTGTGAAGTCACAAAACGTAATTAAATACCACGTCTGCAAGATTTTTACAGCTTATGAACCTGTGATAAGCTCATAACGTTGGGGTTACTGAAATCCATTGCATCATTGGGAAGTTTTCAAAACCTAAACATACATATGACAGCGGGAACGATTGGTGTTTTAAACTTTTTTTTTGTTCTTATATTTATCATCCCACTGCTAGCAAAGGTTTAATACTATGCAGCGATGAAAAGAAAGCTTTCGAAAAAAATCAAGACAAAGAAAACTGTTCACTGGAAAAGCTCCAATAGTAGTCGTCGCAACAAGTGACGGTACCTGCGCAGGAGTCACCGTCATTCGCGGACATGAATGAACAAGTTGCTTAACAGTATACTATTTTGAAAATTTCATTGCTTTTGGACCTTATTTTTAGGGAATAAGGTATAAATTATGGTGGCTGGTGGTTGCCATCACCAGTTAAAGGGTAAAGCCTCCGCAGTGGAGCCTCCAACACGCCCAGTTGCGGCGACAGCGCGACACAATGGCCGATAAATATTGTGTGGACCAAGAGCCGTTTGCTTGTGGAGACAGTGGAAGGGGGTGACAGTGAGGCAATGGCTTCTCTAGAAATTATGAAAATGCAGGCACTAGGTCTTAAAACCATCGTTTGTATTTTATTTGATGTTAGTGAAACATCGAGCCCTAATGGAAATGAAGATTTTAATGTAGATTTTAAATTGGAATAATTCACATTATGGCATGCGATGCGTACATTAAAATGATAATTTTAACGTTGTTTGTCATAAGCCTCTAAAAAAACAATAGTAAATGATAAAAAAATCATCTTAAACAATAAAAATAATCATCTGGAACGATCTTGAGTTTTAAAATTTTGTTGCTCATCTTGCAGATCACAATGAATGAGTGTATGAATATGTGCCCTTTAGTCTACCGCCGCCAAGGTTGTGTGGATAAGTTAACCAAAGCCATCATAGTGGTCCGATATTATGAAATCCGTTTATAGCAAAAACGTAGTCTATTCTTGAATTACAAAAACCTTTGGACTATTGGAAAAATTACAGATTTAAAGATATACTTAATCGTTTTGATACAGAGTTAATCTACTGTCATTGATTTTACTGTTCGACTACGCTTCACTGAGAGCGAAAGTGATATGCCCTTTTGTCGATTCAACAATTGGTCAATGTATTTTGTACGGAAACTTGGCAAACAAAGGGCTTTTTTTCTTTGACTTTTTGACTTGGTTGAACTTTTTAAGTGGGTTAACAGTTAGGCACTATTGGCGTTATGGATTTGCCTAATGAAAATAGTAGTAATAGTATTGACCTAGTAAAATATACTTTTTTCCCCGGATGTATAAAGCTACAATGTCATGGGTGTCCATGACATTGTAGCTCTAACGAATAGACCGTATTGGATAACGTTTTTTTGTATATATACAGAGAGTTCGAATTCCTCGAATTTTTTGCTAAACTTTCTTTTCTTGATGAATACCTAACATGTAGTAGGTACCTAAGGTTTATTTACTTCTGTAAAGTCACGTACAGACTAACAATGTCGTCACGTATCGGGTGCTTATTGCAGAAAGTGCTGTTGCAGTAAAGAAAGACTTCTCTTGTAGAAACGTGTTACTAGTTATTTTTTACATAAGTCGGAATATATTTCTCCTTTATATCATTTATGATGGCTGAATCAAGGCAAAAATATGTATTTTTCAAGTATTACCGTCATATATTTCTGGTTATTGTCAATTTTGTTTTTTCTCTACCGGAATGGTCATTGAAAACGAGCATAGCACTTGCATATTTACGCTAATCATTTATACATTTCTGCGAGTGGCGTGACAGCCTTAGCCAGAATAATCCGGCAATTAAAGCGATATCACTTTCATCATCGAAGTGCGATGACATCACATAGTTTCCTACATACTTGCGGGCTGCGCGGGCGCAATTTGAGAGTCCGTTCGAGCGTGCGATCGGCACAGCGCTGTCATGATGGCTAATAACAAATAAACAACGCAACTTTGTTGACACGCAATTTCACTAGTGTTGTATGTTTTTCTTGTTATCCTTTGGCTGGAAGCCTTTTGGTAAAAAATGTATATTGAAGTGTTTTTTTAATTTTTTCGGTTATATACTGTCACTTAGACAAGTGTAAGTGTTAGCAAGAAGTATACAGATACGAGTATCTATATATAGAGATCTATATACTTCATCATCTTATTGGTCCGTCATTTATCGGCTAAACATTTCTTTTCTAATATCATCTTATATGCGTCTGTATATTTCTTAAATAATAATATTTTGTTAATATAAGATAGAGTTAGAGTTAGAGATAGTACATAGTTATTGGAGAGTAACATTCTGGTTGTTCAACCAAGAAGTTATGGCATGACCCCGTCAATAGGCATCATCAGTATAGTATCCTTATTTAACGTTTTATTGTTTTCTTACTGTAACATGATATAAAAATAATAGGTTGTGTGATCCTCATTTAACTATATGCTCTGCACTACTTACTTGACTCTACGGAACTCTAAAACTCTTGAACTTGCCTCATATTAAGTCCATATGAGACGCGACAGTTAATACGGTATACTTTGTTGGAAACGGCGCCGTTGCATAAAGATGCATTTTCGCTCTTATCACTTTGAACATAAAGTGGATAATTGAGGTGGTAAAGCTGTAATTAATGCTTGCTTGCGTAGTTATGCGCACGGCAAACGCACTCCGCTTTTTGTAGAAGAACTAATTATATTCTTTGTACGTCTGTTTATGTTTGCTGTCTGTCACAATTATACGTAACGTGCGTTGCGCCAACAAATTGGTCCGGACAAAAAATGCACTCAATCAAATTGGTTTGGTTAGTCAATGTTTACCGATAGTGGCAATAAGTTGGGCTATTTATGTAAATTTGATTATATACATTTCATACATTCCTGGTAACATTAGTTTTAAAAAACATAAAGCGTGTATGAGTTGTTTTGTTTGTGGACATCTAGGAAACTACTGAGATGATTGAAAAATAGTTAGTGCTACGGAGTGATCATTTTCGTTTAACTTCAAGGCGCCAAATGTAGTTTATTTTTACTCGGGAAATTCTTATAAAAAGCTCCATTCAGTTAGTTGAGAACATACTATTGTTATCATGAACATATCTGGGTCAGATTTAATATGTCTTTTATTCATCAACTTATTAAATTTACCATGTGGTGAGGTAATCAATAGTCTAATAGAAAACTTGTAACTGCTTCTATTTATAGACCGGATGGTAAAAAAAGCTTCTTATTATCTTAGTTTTTTTTTCCTAACTGGGAAGCGGATGGCTCTCACCCCTAATATTATCTTATTACGCGCATCGTATTAAACAAACCTGACTTTTTATAATAAGCTAACAAGATGACCTCACTCCATGGAAAGCGGTAGTGAGATCCAAATATGAGGTCGACAGGCACAATAGACCGTATTAAGCCTGTCGCACTAACCCTGAAGGCCTGACTATACGTATCACCTAATAACACCATTAGTTCAAGTCCAAAGCGCTTATCTAGATAGCTAGAAATGGTTGCATTAACAGTGACCTCGGCGGGGTCACTGACCGATGCGTTACGTCACACGGTTTCACTTTCGGCGCGGGCGCACCACATGTTAATTAATATATTTGCTTTTACGCACATTAGAAAGCTTAGATTATCGGTTTATGCAAATCGCTTGCCGATTGGATTTTCGTGAATCGGAAGACGTAATGCGATTACGATCTTTTGGTCATCATTGTTGTTTTGAAGTTCATTAACGTTCGCATTTCAATGATTTGTGTTATGCAACCTTGGTCTACATTACATTGCGTTAATTATTTGTTTTTTAAGGAAATGGATATTTGAGTACAAATTTATGCAATTTTACTTATGCTTTCTACCTGTGTAATCGTAACTCTTTCCCCACAGGTCAGGATTAGCCTGTGGGAGCAGATATTAAAGTAACGAAGTATTATAACATGGCAGGGGCCAGTGCCCGCCAATTTGTGTTTGATTTAAGTAAGCATTAAGATTACTTAAACTTAATTATAAAACAAAAACACACGCATATATTTGTCCCGGGTAGGGATAGAAATATCGAATCAACTCTTGAAGCAAGAGACAGTAGTACTTACTATCGAGCCAGTCAAAACAAATTACGGGAAACGAGATTTTATAAATCATACTTTTCTTGATTAATTAAATTTTCTCAAAACCCGCCATCTCGCCCTTAGCGGTACATCGAAAGTGGTTTGGTTTCGAAAAGGTTCGGCCGCGACCGGTCCTCGGTTATGTCACGTCTCAGTCCTTAAAGGTCGTGTTTTTGCCAGTTTTGACCATACCAAGATCAGACTTAACAATCTATACAGTTGCAAAATCTCTTTGATGTTGAACGCCAGCGGTCTGCGTAAAGTTGCAACGTGTATGCAATAGAGAGTTATCTTTGGCGGACATAGGCGTATTCCATAATCTTTCCTTAAACTAAAGAAATATTTATTTTTGCAAATTATTATATTGTTTCATATTGAATTTCTTTGTCCACAGACGGCGCAACAAATATATTCGAAGGAATACGTGCCAACGTGTACGCGATACATTCACAAGGTGCGTATTGGATTAATTAATATTAAAACCAAACATTGACAATTGATTTTACGTCATACATAAATCTTCAGTATAAAGGCAGCTATGCTATCATACCATTAAAATTATGATCTTACTTTGATACAATACGTTAGTTAGATAGCTGCACCTTAGGGGTGAGAGTAATCCGCTCCTCCGCAAGTCCGGTGATGATGACAAAGCTACTCCAAGCCATAATCGTAAGTCAGTTAGGAAAAAAAAATAACTACGCCTAGAATCTGCACGTTGATATTTTACGGTATTTTCCTCATTTTAAATCGAAAACGTGTGACTATCACTTCCCTTTACTTAATGTACTAATGTGTAATTAGACTCCAAATGTCGAATAAAAGTAGTAATTACATTAACGCATTTGAATTAGTTATTACAGCCTTTAATGCGTGGGTTATTAGGTGCCTATGTGCAAAAAGTATTAGATTTATAGATCCATTAAAATAGTTGTGACATAACGTTATTTCCGTTACATTTCTTCATTATTGTAAAGTATTCAATGTAACTGTAGTAAAATTTGAATTTTGTTAAAAAAACACAAGTAAAATACATCTTTGAAAGTAGGAAGTGTGTTAATTACTGAAATCGACTGATTTAGTAGACTATTTAATATTATTGAATGTTTTTATGAAAAAAATCTATACTATATAATATATATAATAACGCACGGCTATTGTAATATACAATTCTTATCCACATTCATCAGAACGATACCTGGGGTTTACACAAAGTAACAAAATCAAAACGATTACGAAGTTCAAAAAGAATAAAATGTATGGGATTGACATCAGATTGACCACGTGATTTATCGCGTCTAATGTCAATCCCATACGTTTTGTTCTTTTCGAACTTCGTTATCGTTTTGATATTGTTACTTTGTCTACGGCACCTGGTTTGCTACCAAACACTTTTGCGAAACCGGCAATTCGTCGCAGTCTCTCACTTTTAAGCCGTCGCAATAAGATCTAGATCTCGGCCTAAATATCTAACCCGTGGGAACTCGGGAGGCACTTATTGTATTATGTACTCCAGTATGCTTTGTAACAGTTTAGTAAGAAGCAATTATTAAGCTATTCTAATTGTAAGTAGTTAAAGCTTCTGCAACTTTTAAACCGATACAGCGTTATGGGATACGCAAACAATTGAATTTCTGTTGTTTCTGACCCTGTGTGTAGTACTTACCTACTTTTCTGATAACATTTGCCCACTAAATTAAATATCTTTATCGGTCTATATTAGGAGTAGCAAATACATAGCTACTTACTGCTGGTCGTTTCGACTGGGTTACACTAATCATGGTCGGGAGCGAAGTAGCTATGTACCTATGTATTTGCTACTCCTAATATTGCGTGTAGACCGTAAAAACTAATATTTGGTGTAATGGAACGCGAAAGTCCAAAATTATTTGCACAACCACGAAACCTATAAAGAAACATATTAGTACTTTCTCAAGCATATTATAAATATTAGTTTGTAATACCACATTGCTCTTTGTTTTATCGATAAAACCACAAGTGGTTAGTGAAAACCGCTAATCATATTTCCTCCGGATTTGTGTGGCTTACCAACCATGCCGCAAACAACTCACATTCCGTTAAATGATTTCTCTTACCGAGGAACTATTTATTCATTTTACGCTAACAGCTGAGACTTATACCTATACATTCACATTTCTGCGTTTGCCGTTCCGCCTTAAATCTGCCGCCCTAGGCCCTACTAACTCGGCTTAGTGGTCAGCTCACCACAACCATCTAAAAAGTCATAATATTTATGAAGTTAATTAAGAACAACAATATCATCATCAGGCCTTATACGTCGCCACTGCTGGGGCACGGGCCTAATCAATACTAGAGCGATAAGACCTTTGTCAACCACCCTGGCCAGTGCGTGATAACATTTATGGTTTTATTAAATATCAATAAATAATACCATTGGGCGCCAGGGTGCATTGAAAAGTGCCACTGTTTCACGCGCAAAGAGTCCTAAGTTTGATTCTTGTTTGGTTGTTGTTGCGAAGTTCCACTCTGAACAATTTTTTTTGTAATTTATATATTTATTTTGTTATTTCTAATTTCCGTAACATTAGTGCTTAAGGCTATTAACCTCAGGTTCAAATCAATGTTTGTGATATTGTGTAATATTTATTTGTATTTATTATTAATACCTCATTAGCGAGCTTTTCCTCGACCAGATCCCGAGATTTGAGCCGGACTGTGACGTCGGTTGTGTTTACTGCAGGCAGCTTATCGCCGGGAGCAATCTATACCACTCAACCATCGAATGATTGGAGTAGTCGTGAATATCTTTAATGTTCCGATTGCCGCGAGTCATAGGCGTAGTGCGAATGAACACAGTAATATCGAATAAAGAAGGCTACCGAATACAGTATTGTTACGAGTAAAAAGCGTATGATCTAAAACACCTGAAAGCTTAGCTAACTGCTGAGTAACAACTTATCGTATAAATAGAATAGAAACAATTGTTTATTTGTTACAGATGACAAATAAAAGATCACAACTCAAAAATAAACGCAAATTGGGAAAAATATCGGACTGAAATATTTCATTCGCTTTCCAGAAGTTCAAATCTACTTCAGTCAGTTAGATTTGCATAGGTGCTTTTGATTCACGTCTGAACTCTTCCTTTGAAAATCATTGGATCAAGACAAGATTTCCACTTTTAAGACTATGTGCTAAAAGAAAACTGTCTACAGATTACACCGCGATAAAGTCTATAAACATTTGTATATACTTAATAATTTTTCATAGAAAATGTGTCTTTACATCGTTACAGCGGTAGCTTATCGCCTATGCCTTAGCCCGTCCGTCCGCGGCGCACGCGCATCCTAATCTCGGCCATCGATCCTCGCTAATTGATCACCGGCACCTGCCGCCGGACACCTGGACGCAACATTTCTCTGAAACACTATCTCTTTCCCCCCTTCTCCCTCCATTCAACCTGTAACCCCCCCCCCCCCCGTTTATTTTTGCAAGATTCATCTTCGGAATGAAGTTGTCACTGCGAAAAGAGATCGCATTCGCGATTAGTCGGGTATTTAATGCATTGCAGTTAGACTTAGCAGATGCATAGCAACGTTCGGAGGAGATTCATAAATCAGCCGCGTAAGAAATGGATTGGCATGCGAAATGATCACGATAATGACTACGATTGAGTGGCTTGCTTTTTAGAAAAACGTTTATGTTTATTGAATAGAAAAATATTCATGCATGTAATACTTGAAGATTACTGGTGTGATGGAATGCGGGTAATCGAAGTTTTTGCTTATAAAAAATAATCCGATTAATGTATTATGATAATGTCTAGCATAGGTAATTTATAAATATTAACGAATAAGATCTGCATGTTTATAAATAAGTAAGCTAAACAGCTTAGTCACTGTTTTTTTTTATATAATAGGCTTACAAGATGACCTCACTCCACCTGATGGTAAGCGGTAGTGAGATCCAAATATGAGGTCATAGTTTCATAGTCCGCCTGAAGAGCCCGAGATCAAAGGGAGACGCGAAAGAGGAGACCATTGCTGCGGCAACAACAATACAAGGCGTGGAGTCTCGCATTGGTATTGAGCTGTGCGGGTCGGAGCTGGCCAGTCCGCCGAACGGAAGGGCCCCCGCACCACCGTTTCTATGGGTCTCCCTGGCCCGCTCCGCCCGCACAATACCGCCTAAAGGTATTCTAAAGGATTCATATTAAGTTCTTTAAATTCAACCTAATTGACTAAATTCAATCATACAACCGGAGAGCATATAACGACCACGAGTATAAACAAATGGAAATATAATGAAGAGTTTGTTTTACTTGCTGTTGTTATTTACTCCAATGCTTATGAACCACTATAGTTAAAATCGATCCAACCAATATCACTAGCCACCACACCACTCGCATAACATCTACATTTTCGTAACGATACAATAATACAGAATTTAGTAATCTCACCGAGCGAACCAATTCGGGTAATGTCCAAATAATGTAACAATGCCTGGTATTACGGCGATTGCGGGCGAGTACGGCGCCCGGGCCGGTGGCGCAACGCCTCTGACGTACTCAAATTGTCCATGTTCGATATCGGTGTGTCCTTTAAGGTGGTGGCTTAAAAGCTTGTGGCAAATACCAGCTGTGGGAAAAGCGGCGTCTTATATCAGGTGTTCATTTGGTGTACCATTTTTGGATGTAGGTATTTTTTTTATCTGCAGTTTCTATAGGTACCTACCTATCAAAGTAGAAAATATTTTCCAACTGATTATATTTTGATAATTTAATCGACTATTTAGGCATTAGGTATGTTGTATTCAATCACGTGAACCATTTTAGAATATAATAGAATAGAAGAATTGTTTATTAGGTACAAATGTATAAAAATATGGTAACATTTTACTAAATTAAACTTTGCATGAGTTAAAAAAGCCTGTCGTTAATTGCAAAATACTTGGTTTTAAAATGCTTCACGAATAACATAATGGCTTAAAAGGTGTACAATATCATAAACAATGTACAATTTCACCCTCTCAAAACGACATAACTGGAAAAAGATGAGGTGTTACAATTCATAGTTCACCAATTCTTATATGGCCAACGTGGTCCCAAAACGAATTAGCAAAGTGTTAAATGTTGTTTAGTACTCGTGTCTAGTTCCTAACATTACGATCCTAAAAATAGGTCTACCCCTGTGGTCCAGGCGACGTCAGGGTCCGAGGAACAATGGCCACAATCTAGCATCTCGCGTATTGTCTACCGCGGCTCTAATAGCCGGCGCACGCGCACACACAGCGCCGAATACAGTGGACGCGACTGTGACTCCGTGTTTGGGATGTTTTCCCGATTTCCTTTCTTAAAAGACAAGTTGGGAAGGGGTAACGTTGGCAATCAAAGCCTGGAATAGCTCTGGGAGCAGCAGAATCATTGATATTTGGTGTCAAGGTTTCAGGTAACACTTTACTTATGATCAAACGATTGCAGCGAATGACACAAAACATAAACATCCTTCTTTGCACGTTTCGGAATCTTCGGAAGGTATAAGGTACTTACTGAAAATTTAAAATTTTTAAGTGCTGAAGCTTGCACTAGCATTTAATTTAATTAGCACTAATATTTAGAAACTAAAAAAAAACAAATGCCTGAACGCGGCCCGGGGACTCAAACACCCGTCCTTCTAGGAATCGCGCCCAGACGTGCATTACCATCACACCAGACCAGCAGCTATATATTGAAGACGTCGATTTTTTCCCATATATGACCTGTTAAGCCACAGGTAGGTAAAACGTTAAATAGGTAGCGATACTATATTTTAATGTTAAATGGTAACGACACTTCAGCCAGCCTCTACCTCTACCCATTCCCTGCGCGGGCGCATGCCGCATCCGCCGCTTCTCGCTCTGCGCATAGCATTCGCCCGCGGCTCGCTTCGTGCGCCCCATTGTTCCTCTCGCCACCTCACAGCCGCTCCTACGATTATGTTTAGGGGTTCTAACGAGAGGAGGTTTATGGCCCGGGAGGGTGGAGCTGGTAACCTATGGTTTATGGATATAATGTATTGATTTTTATGATTTATAAATTTTAATAACATTTGTAACGGGTAGCGTAGCTTTCGTTTAGTTTCTTTGCCGAAAGATAAGTAAGTAATTATGGCGTGGTAATGATTGATGTCCCGTTAAGCGTAGCAATGGCTAGTGCGTCTCATAGCTACTACATACATACATACATAAAATCACGCCTTTTTCCCAGAGGGGTAGGCAGAGATCACTTCCTGCCATGTGCTACGGTCCTGGCACACCACTTTCGCTTCATCCACATTCATCAACCTCTTCATAGTTACTACTCAGCAATTTACCTACAGTATTGTTAAGCTAAACACCGGTTCTCCTATACCTTTACATTTTAGCTAACAGGACATATTCGTACTCATACTAGAGTTGTAACAAAATAATTGTATAGAAATAACGGTAAATAACTTTTATTCAGTTGATGTAACCATTAAGACCATTTGTCTTGGATTGCGATGATGATTTTGACTTGGATCTCGTTTCGTCTGAGTATTAAAATAAAATAAATGAGATCGCGCCTGTCCTGTCTATCTTACCTGCATAATATTTCCTATTCAGTTGTATAATCCTCTTCGGAATCAGTCACCGTGATCGAAAATTACGTTAAGAAGGAAGACTCGATTCCACGTATTGATATTAATTACGTATTGCACATTACACACGCCCTATCTCTACCATAACATCGAAGATTACATGCGTGTAACGTAACGTTCTCACACTTTCATTACATATTACCCATTGTGTCTTGGAAAGACCAGCTTTCTTGACCTCTCGGTTGCTTCGCGCAATTAAATATTGTTTTACAATGTATATCGTCGAAACAAAAGCATAAACCAACTTATACTGGCCGCTCGCCTTCAGCCCTTTTGTGACTGATTTTTAATCATCGATACTTGCACACTCACTTACGTGTTAATTACGAAAGATAAAGCCTCAATATTGATCTCTATTCACTTACGTTAAAGTGCAATTTCATGCAGTAATATCTTCGTTGTTTAAATGCGCGCGATTAAAGTATCGATGTGAGTATGAGTAATCGATTTCGAAGCTTTTGTGTGAGAAAATTACTGATCATTTTAATTATTATACAGTGCCCTAAAAGGTTGGGGTACTGTATTCGAATAATTAGACGGAATGCTATATTTTACTATCTACTTGGCCAATTGTCAGATGTTTGGCAGATCGTGTTTAGGTCACACAGTAATTGGTTTAAAATACCTACCAGTAAAAGCTTTTCCCACAGAGCAAAGTGAGGTCTTCGCATAGAAAATCCCCGTTGGCAATTTGCCGACAAATCCGGTTGAAAAAAGTTGACATTATGAAATACGTAATTACATATTTTTTTCTGAGAATGCCCATTGTCCCAAAGCGTCCCATTATTACGTGGAAAAATGTTTTTTTAATAACGAGCGTTTATACAAACGACACGTAAGATATTCAAAGAGAAGAGATTGAAATGTCCCTGGCAATTATGAATAACTATTTTTTTTTCGCCCTAGTTTAGGGTAGGCTCGTGCCCCAGCAGTGGGGACGTATATGGGCTGATGATGATTTTTTTTTACGTGTGTGACTGTATAATAAAACCGACGAGCATTGGGATAGCATTAATTCATTGATAGATTAACGTTATTTATTATTGGTGTACATTTCATAGAGAAACTAATTAATAAAATGCCACGCGATTGAAAACAGAATGTAAATCATATCGCACATATACTACGAAGTGGGAAAGAGACTGATTTATATTTTTTTTCTGAAGAAATTAAACGTAGAACTTAAGATCTTGATCTGTTAAATTAGTTATGCGACATAATCGTCGAAATATTTCTAGTCAAAAGGACATAGTGTCATAAATAATCTTCTTTTAACTTTTTTGCCTATCTCTCCTGTAGGTATTCCTCAGACATATTACCTTGTTTAATAACTCCACACTACGTATATATCATGATAAAAAATTCTGACAGCTCGAAACCCGAAACGGTAACCTTTTCGTTCCCGGTCTAGCCACTCTGCCGTGGTTTGAACAAATTGCACGACAATTTAATAAAATTGTTAATTTCTTTCAGATGACACAGCTTAATACCTCTGCGTTTAAGAGACAAATCTTAGCGAGTCGGTCTCAAATATCTTTTAGTTTAAACGAGTGTTTAATGTTGATTAAGTAAATGTCACGGGGAACAAAACGAAATGTTTAATTTGAGGAATGCTGGTGATATACGGCCGGGGAGAAAACTGTGGTTGTCTGTCCATATTTCTTTATTTTTACAAAACAGTTTTATTTTTATTAAGTTTATGTAGAGTCGGCAGTTTATATGAACTTAACAGATTTTTCTAGCTTTCGATATTGTTAGGAATTCATTTCATACCGTTTCATTTTTAATACATTCGAGCTACGGTGAGAAAATGATCGTGAGGAAACTAAACGTTTTTCTTAGTTTCGGAGTTTGAATTATTTATTTTAGACTTGGCTAACCCGCACTTGGCCAGGATTGAGGCTTTAATGAATAAATTATAAAGCAGCAGCGTGGGCTTTGAACTAGGTTTCATGTATGTGTAAAAGTCCTTGGAATGTCAATTAAGTGCGCAGTTTGTCTCTACCAAATCTTTGTATAGGCTTATTTGCACGGATGGCCGTATGTTTATTTTCACATATGAACATTATATTCAAGGTATAACTCTAATATTATGCATGTTATGTAAGGAAATTTACCCATTCTATTGTCTTAATATAAAATATGATGAGTTTTTAAAAACTCAAAATACTTCTTCATAACTTAACATCTGCATAGAGTCTTAGTTATGCATGGTTATGCTCAGTATGTACCCCGTATATGTGCAATATCTGTCATTTAACATGTATATTATGAAAGATGGACTAAATTATGGTATTAGTATCAGGTATTTGGTATCATAAACGTATCACGCGGTTGTGAAACAAGCCATTAGTCTCAGAAATGTAACAACAGGTCTATCTATCAGACGTAATGGCTGTGATTATTGCGGTGCGTTGAGCCCGAGTTCCGAAATGGACTCATGACGACGAAGACAAGTCGTTGGACCGATGATGTTAGGGCGGCTGATTGTAATTGGTAATGTTGGAAATTTGGCTTCCTATTTGTAATACAAAAAAATGTTTCCTTAACATTTTGCAACACTTGCAAGCTTAACTTAAACAAATATACTTTCAGCTTTTACTGCAGTTGTCTCTTTCTTCTACTTCTTATCGTATGGTTGATGAACAACCTGGTGTCAGAGTTTTTAAACCGCTCGTAGGCCTCTTACATGGCTTCACACACCGTTGAAAAATTCCTCAGGTGTGCTGGTTTCCTCACGTGTTTTCCTTCGCCGTTAAAGCGTCAAATGATGGTACAAATGAATTTCAAATTTGAAAAACACATTGGTACCTGGCGGGGTTTGAATTGGCGACCTCTCGCATGGAAAGCAACGACCTTAACCACTCGGCCATCGACGCTTTTATACGCTAGTTGTCTCTTTGTTATAAAGACAATATGTAGTTAGTTAGTGACTGTAGAGTGTAGTTAATTATTGATTACTTAAAATCATATTCCACTTGCAACAAAGTTATGTTAGCTCTCACATTTTTTACCGCAGGTAACGAGGCATTGTTGAAACCGTCTCTGGGTCTTACTTGTGTTTATAAGACTGTCTACTTAGTCTATCCACGTAACTACTCACGTAACCAAGAATTAGTTATAAAAATGAGCTTCGTCTACGATAGCACACGTCTGAGGTTTGTTTTACGAGGGCCAACATTACAATCTAGCGTTTTCTTGCGCTTTCCCATCGTAAACACTCTTCCTTATGTCCCTCTAGACAGACTATGAGGAAGTTATCACTTGCATCCGAATCGTAAACCGATTTCGGTTGTGTACACCGTACAGTCCCCATGAAAATACAGCTACACTTGATTGACAGATAGGTTTTATGCCTAAATGCGTAAAGCGTACAAAACAAATTTGCTTGTGTTGCTCTCTGTACCTACTCGTCCTGCGATGGTCGTTTTATGGAAACCTATCGCTGTAAACATGTTGATGTATACATTTATGTGTTAAACTCTTAGTTCCTGGTTGTACTAAGTTGGAAGAGTAAATTAATTGTTAGGCTTGGGAAAATCGTGGAAAGTCTGATCTAAAGCCCGTATGAGCTCAGGGAAATGAGTTAGCTACCTATTCGAAGTTGAAAGTAATGATAATATCCGAATCTAGTAATAATTTTATTTACTTAAGGTAATCCTTGCTTTATTGACATTAAGTGGATCCAGTTTTTTTTTGGATGTTTATTGCTTTTCCGTATTATTATCATAATAACGACATGATAAGTAGTTAAAATTGCTTTATTAGTGGTTGCGGGGCCTATTTGTAAGCGGTTAATGCTTCGATCTGACACAGCATGTAGCCTGAAAAATTCTTATTTACTTGTGTGTTTGTATTTGCACTAATTAAGTACTGTATTTAATACACATATACATGTAAATTATATAAAGCAGTGTTCAATTCAGAGCGAGCAGATGGTGGTCCGTGTGGGTCGCCTTGGCCAACATCACGCTTTACTCCGTGAGGTTTTACTTCAACCACTGCGCATACGCATTTTTGTTGAGTGACTAATTGATGTCAAATGAACTCCAAGAGAAGAATATTTCCGGGATATTTACCATGTTGATTCGTATTCATAGTCAGTGTTCTAATATGTGTGAAATTTAAACTTATAACTTTTTAAATTTTGTCAATTGCTTTGTTGATGGGAGCGTATGCTAGGTTCATCGGATTCAACCTTCTGAGCAGAAATCCTTACTTACATTATAAAAGCTAAAGTAACTATCTAATGTCTATCTCAAATGAAATACTACTAATCCCACTGGACTGGACTCAGGAAGGAGGAGAATAGGGCGGAAATCTAATCTCTTATACTAAAGAAAAGTGCGTTTCCAAACAAAATAAATAACCTAACCATTTAATACTATGAAAAGGCGTGAAAAATCAGTTTCGTCTGTTAAAAGGCTATTACCATAGCTATAGCCTAGATCAGCTAATTGTGCTAACTGGGCGTATAATCCCACAAATACCGTGTCTGACTCTGCTAAATGCCAAGGCGACGCTGGTTATGGCATAAATATTTACATTCCGAACCGAGAATGACCAATGAACACTTAATACGCCCAGCCCAAAAAATAGTGTTGTAAATGTAAAATTAAACTTGAGTGGTTTGTATTTACATGGTAAAAAAAAACATAATGTAATGTAGTTAAAGATTCATTCAACAAAATGATCTAGCATGCGGTTGTCTCAGTATTTGTGGTGCCTAGTAGTAAGTGGCTGATGATAGGGTGCATCAGATAGACAATTTACTCTATGTTTGTTTATAATACAATGGTTTTATCACATTTCAGTAAAACTATTAAACCTTATTGTATCTTTTTTCTTGATAGAACTCTTTCAGAAACATTAAGTTGCGAAAGAAGATTTGAGTAGAAATGTTGGTACTTCATCATAATAGCTGATTATTTATCATAGCACTAATCAGCTATCATTATCATAAATTGAATCACTTACACTTGTCTCACGCGTGCATTAAGCTAAATCGATACCTACGGAACAATGGCCGATGGTATCGAGTATCGGATCGCATCCGTCTACTCGATTATCGTTTGAGCAACACTGGCTTGCGCAGTAACGCATAACCGGTCCATTTGTTTCAGTGTTGCAACAAACAGGTGCACAGATTTATATTTATGATTAGAGATCTTAATGTCTCTGTCTAACTGTGCAACGCATGTGCCTCAGGCGTTAGGAAAAGACAAACGTGTCTAAGGAAATTATAGGCGAAAAATTTTATCTTATCCGACTCGTAATAAGATTATCTAAATGATATGTAATGGCTAAAATAAAAAAAAAGTATCATAAATCAATGTACTTGCGTTTATAGTCTGACTATTTGCGGAGGATTACTCTCGAAACATCACAACATATCTATATATAATCCGTGACGATTAACAAGATACACGCATGTTCTTTTTAATAACTTTTTGCAATTTCGAGCAACATAGCTAGCGTTTAAGATGATTAATGATGCTTTTAACAGCAATTAAAAGTATTTAACCTCCAATTCTCTGTGGAAAATGTATGCGTTACGAATTGTGAATAGGTCTTGTTAATTTTTTCGTCTTGAATACGCGTGCTCTTTAAAGGTTATGAGATAGATAAGTAGATAAATGCTAATTAACGCTGTGATTAAAAGACAGTTTAATTGGTCAAAATAAAAGTAAAGTATGGGAAGGCTAAAGAGTAGGGACGACGTTTAATCAATATAAGCGGAGGGAGGACGATGCCGCAGGCAGCATTGTGGTATACTAACTAATTGCTTAGTTTTCTCTGAAACCACGAAAAAGGCGAAAAATATTGGCACAGATAATAATATGTGTGTACATCATATCTGCCGAAAGAAATTTACATTTATTTCGTTCGATCAAATCCTGAACTCCTACAGAGACAAGAACTCTACTAAAAGGGTGTCATCGAGCCAGTAGATAATATTACATCATGTATGATATAAGCTTTCGCGTTTCATTACACTAAATATTAGTCTTTATGAGTCTACACGCGACATTAGGAGCAGCCAATAATGGTCGCGAGCGAACATGATTGGTGTAAACCAGTCGAAACGTCGGGAAGTAAGTAGCTATGTATTTGCTAATCTTACATCATCTCAATGCATTCCTCATCCACTCTCGCCGTAGACCTTCCGACGGTCGTTTTAACGTCCGTAATGTGTCATCGCGTCGCCGCACCTGCCCTCAGCGGAGAAAGTCAAAACCGCAAATATTTCCCATGTCCCAAAAGTGGCACCGCACCCAAGATGCCTTCGGTATTCCAACGACATTATTTACTTTACGTAACTGGCAAGTGTTTAACTTTTTTTTGCATCAGAGGGAAAATTCACCGCACAATTACGTCACAATCGTGAGGTCAGATCTTGGAATTAATAAGCCCTCCGTAGTATTTCATTTAAATACGGCTTGTTGACTTATTGTGATATTTGGTGGGAAAGTGCAAGCTGGGATGTTCTCTTGGAATGCAAATGAATCTAATTTCAACGGAAGTCTTCGTTATGAGTTTGTGTTTGTGAAAATCCATGGATATACCCTATTAAATTATCGTATTACTAAGAACGTTGTAAACGTGTAAATAATTTCTTAATTTACATAAAACTTCTGATTTCGAGCACGTAGTTCGTTGTTAGACTCATAGTAATGTGTCATAATCAGCATAAAATGTTTTCGCAATTCCGCGCATTACCAAGGAACCAACACCATGACCTACAGAATGTAATACCATACGTACCAATTACGCGGCTTTGTATCTGAGAACAGGAATTTTCTGTTATGTAGACAGGTCCTAACTAATTACTTTTTTTATTTTTCGAAGTAACGCACGTGTACCAAAAAAGGTTATCAATCAACACCAAAAAAGTTTTCACCTGTGCCAAATTCTTCGAAATGATTGATTGTCTCCCCTTTTTTGACTGATAAAAAGTTTCTTACTTTTTTATCAAGTTTTCAGTAAAAATTATGCAAAAGTCTTGTACATAATGACCACCAATGACGTTGCCAATAAATCGGGCGCGAAGGCGATAATGCGTGCGCGGGCGCAGGCGGCACATCAAAGGGGGCGCACGCGCCGCGCTCCCGGAGCTTAACCCTTTAACTGGCATTGCATATTGCCACCATAATTTAAACCTTATGCCCTAAGTATAGGGTCAAAAGTCATAAAATTTTCAAAATAGTATACTGAAGAAAGGGTTAAGCTTACAACTTAACGCCCTTTGCGAATCGGTAGGAGGAAAATCAATTTGTTACTTACTTTCGTTGTTCTTTTTTGTATTTTTTTTATAAGAGAGCTAGGTTTCCGGTATTCTATATGCTGTTACTGGCTCGGTGGAACAGTGGTTAGTGACCCAGGTTCACTACCTACGGCTTCGATTCCCACTGTGGCGAACAACGATGTTTGTTCCGTGTCTGGGATTGGGATGTCTGTTATTAAATATATGAAAGTATATTTTTGTATCCACTGTTGATATGTGTAACACAAGTGCTTAAGATACTTACTTACCTATTAGGGTTAACTCAAGGGTCTGGTTTACCCGTGAGTTAAAACAAACCATTAAAACCATGGTGAACATCTCGGACATATTGAGTATTAAGTATTAGATAGACTTATTTCTATCTACATATGTAGCTAACTTTAGCTAGTCATCAATAAAAAGTTATATTAATTTTAAACAGTCTTTCGACCTCTGCAATTGCAATTTGGTTTCATGGTTACACGCTGAACGATATGAACACAAATAATATATTTTATCTTGAAACTAAGGTGTCCGTTCGCCCGTTTCGTTCACATTTCACAAGCTCCACAAAGAGCAAAAGGATAAAATATTTAATTAAAAAACATGGTAAGCTTATAAACAGTGTTGGCTAAATGGATCGATTTGCGGCCAATAATTATGCGCCCGCGCACCCTGACGCGTTCACAGGTGTTTATGACGTCGTTTAGGGATTCCTGTTAGATCTTGCCGCGAAATAAAAATCAATTGGCTCCGGTTGAGTTTATTAATTCTGCAACTTATGCTAATAGCGTCGTGTCAGTGAAGGCAGGCTTATTGAACTGGTGAGATGTTTTGTTTATACTTTTAAGCAGAGACGAAGTTGCAATCTTGTGGCAGTTTAAATGTTACCTTCGCCCTAAATTGTTTTTTTTATTTGTAGGTGACCTTTCAAAATTGTGCACTATTGTTTGATTTGTGCAAGTTGTAAATATTTGTAATTGGAAAATGTTTGATAAATTCAAATTGATTGTGATAAATTCGATTGTCATGATAGTTTTTACGAACTCAACTTTTGCTCATTAAATGTAATTTGACCAAACTGGAAGCTAGCTGCTAGTAAAATTCTATCTAGCGTGTCTTCTCTATTTCTTTGCTTACTCTATAACAGAATATCCAATCAGCACAAATCTGTATTTAGAAATTTTGCCTGGTCGGAGACTCACAATAAAACCTCAGGATAATGAGATTTGTGCCCGTGTGGGGACGGATAAAAAATTCAACCTTTGTAGCGTCGGCCGTGTTAAAAGGTGTTTATGATGCCATTTACGGATTCCGAACAAACCCGCGCGAAAAATAGAGCACACACGGCTAATGATAGTTAAATGAGGGTGAATTTACTCGTTCATTGTTTGAGGATCCATCGTCCGGGGAAAAAACTAATTACGCGACGTTTGCGGGTAATGGTGATGTCGCCGACCAGGCGCGGATCTGATGTTTTATTGAAAGGGAGAACGGTGGGAAGGTTTGTGCGTATCGTTTTTGTTGCTGGTATCATGGAATGGGCCACCTCCTGGCTGTATCGCGTAATGTTAAGAAATTCAATAAATATGTATACCTTTTGTCGGTTTCCATATTTGAGTCGGCAGGGAAAGATCTAAAAATCCTGGGTTCTTACTTTTACTTTCTTTACATTTGGTCTCCTCTTATAAGTTACTCATATTTTAAGATATATTATTGTATCTTTTTTAATTAAGCATGGTTATTTCTGTATTTCAATGACATCATTTAAATACGACCTAGATGTGCTGAGATAATGTTGGCACCAGTTTCCTTTTCAATGTTTACTGATACACCATTCGAATACGGAATGAGGTATGCTAGCATAACATTTTTGTGTTCCTGTTCCATTGCAAATCATGGGAAAATTGCCAAAGCTGATAGGTTAGAAGGATAGGGCAGTTACCTCAACTGGCATTAGGTTTGTTGTATCCTACTGCCAAAAGATTAGATGTGCTGACAAAATTGTAATTCTAGGTTTGGTTTTATCCGAAATTATGACATAAGTACATAATCTAAACTTTAACTTTGTTGAATCAAACAATAAGCTTAGTTATGGAAAAGTTAAGGAAGCTATTATTATTTTTTTTGGAATTTTGTACAATAACTGATCGCCAAGTGTCTTCGCAACAGTAATAGCTGCGCATAAAAACTCAAAAGCGTATTATGGTATCATTCTCTGATGTTGGATTGCTGATCCACGGTGGGATGAGTGCGACGCTACCTGTTGCTATGGTAATACTTGGACACTACTGATTGTCTTGTAAATTGATAGACGCCACGGAAATATTGAAAGTTTTTCACCCAAGACCTAAATCGTAACAGTCTGAATTGTGAAATTGAAACTGAACTGAAAATGTTTAGTAAGCTTTAAGATTCTAAAAGCAATTTAAAAGCATAATCCTGCACTTGAATTTTATTTGGTAATGCGTGATTTTACGGGATTTTACTACCACCAATATAGGAATGAAATAAAAAACACCGTTGATAAACGCAAATATTTGCAGAACACTTCATCGTTCATGTTAATGTCATCGAAGAACAAAAACGTGATATTTAGCTCGGAAGTCTATTATATCCGTATCAAACAACAAATTCTTCGGCGATTGCTGCTCTTGATACAAATCGGCACAATCTCACGCGGCGCGGGCGCGGGCGTGACGGACAGACGGACAGCCGGCAATTAACCGGCGCGACCTTTGACTCCGACAGGTGTAGGCTTTGTTCTGCAACTATTGCATACTCACTTAATGAACTTCTGATTCACATTTAACGAGACGGATTAAAATAGCTTGATGATTTCATTGCAAATGCGGTAACGAATGTTTTTTGTTTGATACAAATTTGAAAGGGACGCGACTTCCGAAACATATTCTTGAAATTAACCTATGTCCTTTTTTTCGGGCTCTAGCTCTGTGAACCAAATTTCATGTAATCGGTTCAAACAAAACAAGACTTTTATTGTTGTCAAGTTAAGGTGTCACTAGATTGACAGCTATTTAGAAAGTCGATTCTTTCTTTCTAGTGGTTTTAGTAAAGGATAATGTAGTATTTTTCTTGATTTTCAGACATTACATTGAACAGTTTAATTTCCATTTTTGTGAGGCTCAACCTACAAAAACATTGTTAAAGGTTGCGTGACTTATAGGTGCTTTAGTTAACGCGATCAGTGTGGCCGATTTCTGAGCCGAAAACATTACAAGAAGAAGAAGGGCAGGCCCTATCCGTGGGGGGCGAAATCTGATCAGTTCAACTCGGAGACCGGATGCTCTACGAAATGCTCCAAAACTCCCAAGTTTAGTAGCCCTTGGAGTGATCTACAGGCATTCGCGGCTGGCGACCTGTACGTAGGCGCGCGCAAGGCCGGCGTGCGCACGCGCAGAGAATGTTCCCACAGCGGTTGGCTAATCTGGACTAATCAATTTAACGAAGGCGCGGCGTTCGGAAGTACTTGGGGTGTACTGTGTGCGGATTACTGGGTTTGGCTAGCAATTTGGAGGTTGTGGTTGACTTGACTGTGCTTTTGCACGTCACAAGGTTTGGTACTTTACTGTGGAAGTTGTTTTGTTACAGAAGTGTTTTTCGGAATTCCGCCACACTTGTTTTTTACAGACATCTTTCCTGTAAAACATTGCATATTTGCTCCTTAGGTAAATATGTTATGATAATTGTTATGATAGCATATTATATGATCATACAATGATAATGAACATTTCAGGATAAATATTTTATAAATTTCCCATTAATTACCTGCAGTTTCAAAAACAAGCACTGAAGTATATAATACCTTATCACTGGAGCCTATCACTTCGAAAACTGAAGAAAATTTAAAGTAACAAATCCGTAAAATTATGCCCTACTTTTGTTAGTAGCAAGCAATAGGCTGCGCCCTGAAACCATACAGTGTTCTAAAAACCGAATAATAAATAAAAGTTCACTCTTACAAGCATAACAGACAAAAATGACAAATGATAGCTGTGGCACGCCAGGGACCCGGGAGTGGCTATTAGCGACTTAGTTCGCCCCGTTTCCTGTCTTGCGACACATTTTACACTTTTATTGCTTGTATCTTGTGACTCAACTTACCTTTGCCTAGGACTAGGGCACCGTGGTAGTAAAACCTTTTAAACCAGTCTTCTCGTAAAATCTATCTCAGTCTTCCGCTACGGGAAGAATGTGTAGGATATTCGTGAGAATGTGTAGGATTAGTACGAGATATTGGCTTTAACAAGTCAAGCCTATTTAAATTCAATTCTAATTTATAAAGATGTTCAGGAATAATAAGAATATTTTCCACAAATCATTAATTACTATTTATTTGATTAATGATTTGTGCAAAAGTTTTTCCGACCTTTTTATGGTGATTTGTGTTTTTCAATGAATTGATAGGCATTTCTGCTTTTTATATATGTTTTAATAATATCAATCCTCAAAAATATTCTCGACTATGAATTGCAAATGCAACCTTTGAGACCACGTTAGATCCAGATGATATTTTCATCATCCTCATATGGCTTTCGTAGGCGTGGCTCGGCTGCCTTGTCCAACATGGCGTCTTCATCCATCATCAGTGTTAGGCAACGATATCATGTATTAGTATTGGCCGCTAAATTTATGGCGTATAATTTGTATGGTGTAGGTCGGTGTGGAATAAATTACATCCATACAATATCATCAGAAGTAATCGCGCGATCAATCACCGAGAACCTTCGTATCGTGTCTGCACATCTTTGGCTGAATTCCAGCAGCTATTTATTTGGACATGACTTTGGCTATACCTTGTAGCGATCGTTGTTATTGTTTAGTGGTACAAATGTTCGGACATATCAAATTATGTGACTAGATTGGTAAAAAACATTATTTATTTTTGTTACTTCTTCACACTACTTGCTTTCTAAGCTCTATTGAACTAAGCTGTACATTAGGGTGTGTCATTTTTTTCAACTTTCGAATTTTGATACGTAATACTTTTCAAAAGTTGACTTTGATTATTTAATGAATATATTTATCTAAAATTTTACTTTTCGATAATTGTTTTGGCTCGCTCAAAGACCTTAAAGTTTTGAAAAAAAAATTTTTTTCACAAAATTATTATTTATACTTTCTTATCTTTTACGTGTCTAATTTAAGTCTTAACAAAATACTACACTTGTTTACATCTGAATCTATATCTAAACGTTGAGTTAGACGTCATTTGGTCTTTTTGTACCTACCCCACAGAGTTTAATATTTAGTACAAACTGCTTATTCGTGACTGACAATTATATCAAACGTTATATTTTGACTTACGTGCTAGGTTGTATGAAAAATGAGTTCAACAAGTACCAGAGGAAGTACAAGACTTCGTATAATTGATAAAAATCCTAAAAAAATTAACAACAATGTTCTGCCAATATACGAGGACGTTTAAAATCTGAAAAAAAATCGCCTACTGATTTTTTCAAAATTTAAATTTAAATTGAGCTTAAATAGCATTAAAAAGAAGAAATCTAGCAATCAAGAACCATCAGCTAAATGTATCGCGTCTAATGTAGTCGTACAACGTGTCGTTAAAGTGTGGGAAAAGGCTTGAATCCCAACTGTGACTGAAACAAGAGTAAATCAACTTTTGAAAATAAACCTATCGCTAAGTTTGAAACCTACATCTGTTTCACTGCCGCAAATTCCATGCAATTTATTAAGCACAGATCAGAAACATCTATACAATATCTGTTTAGCTGTTGCCAGTAGAGAAGTTAGCCCAGATTTAGCTAAACAAAGTCCAGGGAAAATGTCGCATGCGCGTTGGCAGACAACTGCTATCATAATTCTACGCTTATAATTATGTTCTTACAGAGAAACCGTCTATGAAATTACGATTGCTTGTTTGCTTTTTATATTTGCCAAGCGTTCAGTCCAGCGTGGTGGATCAAGTCAAGCTCGTGCAAAGATGGTGCTAGAAATTTAAGTTTCCTTATAAAAATGTCTTTTGGAAGAGGTTTCTTTCCGAAGACATCAAGAAAATCATAGATTCTGTATGTAATAGAGCGCAACGCCTATTTCGCACACTTTGAAAATTTGCTGTTAGCTATATTGACGGATGATAACGAGAAAATAAGAGAACTGCAGAAGAGTTATTAAAGGTCGTACTAACACACACTTCTTCGGTGCGAAATTTCGTTATAACTAAGATCAACTTCGATTGCCACCATTACTGTGAGTACATTAATTGGAATGACAGATTTTATCGGAACCGCCACTTTAACATCATATAGAAACGGCGATTTTAAAACATTATATCAGAAAAGGAAATTAAAGAAATTTGAATTTCCAAAGTTTCCCTGTCACACTCAAGCGGTGTAAATAGATGTCAAATTGACCGCTGAATTTGCAGGTTCTGTTGCAGATGTCGAAGCCAAGGAATGATTTATTGCTTTTCAATTAAATTCTAGGAACACAATGCCTAAATTTAACTCAAAAAAAAGAATTTAAGTACCGTGGCTTGATATATGCAAAATTGTAAAAAAAAACAGATTTTCACAGGGTTTATTTTCAATAAAAACATGAAAAAATATATTTTGTTTTCTATATATACCATTATTTTACCTTTGAAATAAGCTATTTTAACACATTCTGTGATATAAAGTTAATAAAACTGTAAATTAATTTATAACAAAATACACCTGAAAACGGTATTTTTTCGATTATTGTAACTGTTTGAGCTAGCCAAAAGTACCAAAAAAACCCATATTTTTTTTCATATTCTTAATGTTTTTATCAATATGCAACTTTTGGTTGCTATTACATATCAATAACAAGAACTTTTTTTTTTCGCCATACATGGTGACACACCCTACTGTACATTGAAATAAATAAGGCGTCCGACCGATTTCAGCCATGGCGGCCGATCTCAATTGAGATCAGCCAAGTGCGCAGGACATATTATAGTGCACAAGTGTACACACAAGTGCACTCTCTATTCCCTTACTCTCATAATTCGGTGAGACGGCAATCCGACATGACCGATGAGAGATCGGGCGCAGGACCACCGGCTTAACGTGCTTTCCGAGACACGGGCGTTCAACCGTCAACTTCCTAACTCCGGGCTGAGTAATTTCATTAGAGAAAAACTCACACAAATGCCCGACCCCGGACTCGAACCGGGGACCTCTAGGTCCTAACGCAGCACTTGCTACCAATAGACCAACGAGGCTGTACATTGAATACAATAGATGTCGGATGAACTTTACCTATCATGCAGCGGCATCCTATCTTCACCTCGTTCATCAATGACGACTATTATACTTTAAATTGACGACACCATTGACAAATCTACCATAAATAATCATTTACGGATGATAGCGCTGCCTTTTTATGCACACAGCAAAAAATCCAATCGTTCAACAATACAATTGTCAGGGTCAAGGTTCTGAAGTGCTTAATTTGATTTTTGTTTGTTCCAGGTGAGTTCTCAGGTCTATCGGCGTCTTAATCACAGCAATGGTTTGTAACGAGGCATTTTAACTAACGATTACTTAAGGAATATGCAATTAACAAGTTGGGTGTGGATTTGAAATTGTTTGGGTGTTAATTTGTGGCCGCAGCCGCGATGAATATTGTCTACCTACATTGGTTTTCATAAGGTATTACAAAATCAACATTCCTATTTACGATTTATGTGTTTAATTCACATTTTTTTTACCTTTCTGTGAAGGCACAATCTGTATCAGATTTTTGCAATTTCAAAAACCAAAAGCAATTCAAACTCTTCTTTTCTGATGCCATTTGATTGTTACCTCACGATAACTAGGTATTATATATTTAGTAGGTACTAGTGACCCTCCCTCGCCTCCCTTCGGGTATATTATGCATAAAAACCTTCCTCCAACATCATTCTACCTATCAAAAAAACCGCATCAAAATCCGTTGTGTAGTTTTCAAGATTTAAACAAACATACGGTCGGACTTCTGTCCCTAAAGTCCCTCTCCACAAAGACGCGCGAAGCGACTTTGCTTCATACTATGTAGAGATGCTTATTCTAATTCCCGATATCTCACGCCTATATTTATCTCAGATCACCAATTTACAATTAATCGGGGTTCACTTTCCCGGCCCCTCCCATTGTTCACACGGGCCCGATCCTCGGGCGATCGGGCTCGGTCATACCAGTTGCCCAATCCTGCGCAGCTTACTATGTCGGGTCCCTTTGAGAAGCAGTCGCTAGAGTATAACCTCATAAGTTTTATTACACTGGACACGCCCTTATCCACGTGAGAAAGAAAGTTTGATAAGGCATTTTTCCTGTTTTTATTTTGTCTTTACGTGGAAAGTACCTCGTAGAAAGTGATGAGGTGCTAGCGTTGAATAATTCTGTTTTTCATTTCGGTGTAATAAGGGACATAATGGAATAGTAGCCGCCGATGGCTTACTCTTGCTTAAAAATCAAACACGTAATAATTTAAGAACTAGGTTAATAAATGGCTATACTTTAGTATTTGTAATTAAAAACACGAATATTGCACTTGATAACCTCACCAAGACACTGGACAAATATCTCTACAATCAGCACAAATCTGTATTTAGAAATTTTGCCTGGTCGGAGACTCACAATAAAACCTCAGGATAATGAGATTTGTGCCCGTGTGGGGACGGATAAAAAATTCAACCTTTGTAGCGTCGGCCGTGTTAAAAGGTGTTTATGATGCCATTTACGGATTCCGAACAAACCCGCGCGAAAAATAGAGCACACACGGCTAATGATAGTTAAATGAGGGTGAATTTACTCGTTCATTGTTTGAGGATCCATCGTCCGGGGAAAAAACTAATTACGCGACGTTTGCGGGTAATGGTGATGTCGCCGACCAGGCGCGGATCTGATGTTTTATTGAAAGGGAGAACGGTGGGAAGGTTTGTGCGTATCGTTTTTGTTGCTGGTATCATGGAATGGGCCACCTCCTGGCTGTATTGCGTAATGTTAAGAAACTCAATAAATATGTATACCTTTTGTCGGTTTCCATATTCGAGTCGGCAGGGAAAGATCTAAATCCTGTGTTCTTACTTTTACTTTCGTTACGTTTTGCCTCCTCTTATAAGTTACTCATATTTTAAGATATATTATTGTATCTATTTTAATTAAGCATGGTTATTTCTGTATTTCAATGACATCATTTAAATACGACCTAGATGTGCTGAGATAATGTTGGCACCAGTTTCCTTTTCCATGTTTACTGATACACCATTCGAATACGGAATGAGGTATGCTGGCATACAATTTGTGTTTTGTGTTCATGTTCTATTGCAAATCATGGGAAAATTGCCAAAGCTGATACGTTAGGAGGATGGGTCAGTTACCTTAGTAGGAATTAGGTTTGTTGTATCTTACTGACAAAAGTTTTTGAAGATTATTGTACTAACAAAATTGTAATTCTAGGTTTGGTTTTATCCGAAATTATGACAAACATGATTTAAACTTTAACATTGTTTCCACAAACAATTAGCTATGTTAAGGAAATGTTGAGGTTAGCTTTGGAATTTTGTGTAAAAACTGATCGCCAAGTGTCTTCGCAACAGTAATAGCTGCGCACAAAAACTCAAAAGCGTATTATGGTATCATTTGCTGATGGTTGGATTGCTGATCCACGGTGGGATGAGTGCGACCTGTTGCTAGGGTAATACTTGGACACTGCTAAATGTCTAATATGTTGACTAATGTGCCACGCAAATATTACAAGATTATAAACCAAGACCTACATCGTAACAGTCGGAATTCGGGAAATTGAAACTGAACTGAAAATGTTTAGTAAGCTTTAAGATTCTAAAAGCAATTTAACAGCATAATCCTGCACTTGAATTTTATTTGGTAATGCGTGATTTTACGGGATTTTACTACCACCAATATAGGAATGAAGTAAAAAACACCGTTAGATAAACGCAAATATTTGCAGAACACTTCATCGTTCATGTTAATGTCATCGAAGAACAAAAACGTGATATTTAGCTCGGAAGTCTATTTTATCCGTATCAAACAACAAATTCTTCGGCGATTGCTGCTCTTGATACAAATCGGCACAATCTCACGCGGCGCGGGCGCGGGCGTGACGGACAGACGGACAGCCGGCAATTAACCGACGCGACCTTTGACTCCGACAGGTGTAGGCTTTGTTCTGCAACTATTGCATACTCACTTAATGAACTTCTGATTCACATTTAACGAGACGGATTAAAATAGCTTGATGATTTCATTGCAAATGCGGTAACGAATGTTTTTTGTTTGATACAAATTTGAAAGGGACGCGACTTCCGAAACATATTCTTGAAATTAACCTATGTCCTTTTTTTCGGGCTCTAGCTCTGTGAACCAAATTTCATTTAATTGGTTCAAACAACCCAAGACTTTTATTCTTGTCAAGTTAAGGGGTCACTAGATTGACAGCTATTTAGAGAGTCGATTCTTTCTTTCTAATGGTTTTAGTAAAGGATAATAAGGTAAATATTTTTTATGATTTTCAGACATTA